>CM053622.1:283755481-283791371 GCA_028646595.1 Phalanger gymnotis
ATCAGGTGCCAAGTCCTGCTGATCCTATCCCTAATGGATCTTTCAAATTCCTCTCTTCCTTTCCACTGGAACTGTCATGGAAATCTTACATGAAGTAATTTTTGTGTAGCAGAGATGAGAAATGTACATTTCAAGGAATCATTAAATCTAACAATTGTCATTTCTAGATGTAGAAACTGTGGTCTAGAGAGATTCAATGACTGACACAACTAGTTATAGATTAAGCTGGGTACAGATGATATACCTTCTAAGATTATTGTTCTTTCTTCTAGACCAGGCAAATGATGGCTTGCAGGCCAGCTGAAGCTATGTGTTTTCATCTAGTCAGGTAACTAAGAACTTTTTTAAAAAGTTATCTTTAGAAAAAGTTTTACTGCATTTAAAAATATGGAAAACAATTTTAACTCATGGGCCTACAAAATATGTAGATACCCCAGTAGTAGATCATGGATAGGTAATTTTATGCTATATATGTTATAAACATGGCAAGTGAGCCATTTAAAGTAGCACATGGGTTGGTTACAGCTGCTGCCTTCTTCTAAACTACACTTTAGCAATAACATCAGCAGTTTGACTCATGAGTCAGGGTCTAGAATTTCCCCATCCCTTCTTATGAGAACCAGCACACTCCTAGCAAGTGGGAGCTTGTAATCTTTACCACTACTGTCTCCCATCCACACCACAATATGCCAGAAGGATGTGAATATACTTCTAATATCTTGGTTTTGAAAATGTGCTGACCTGTAGAATAGCATGTGCTCCCTGTAGGCAATTTCAGACATTGTATTCTTGTGCGCTAGGAGGGTCCAACACCCTGGATGGTAGAGTAGTTCTATTCAAGATAGTCTTGCTCAGCCCCAAATAGGAAGGGGCTAATAAATGTCCCTTAAATGATTCCTGCAACTTTCCCCTTAGACTAGATCACATCCTCATAATACCAAGGAGTAGCATTTACTCTTCAACCCTTTTTGTCAGGGCTAAAGAAGAACAAAAATTTATGAGAACAGAACTAGGACTTCATTATTTATCTAAAAGAAGTTAAATCTTTTATGGTGCTTTGCATTTCTAGAGCCAAGGGAAAAACTCACATGATTTTTGGAGTGAGTGATTCTGTGGCTGTGCTTTTTTGTGTTGTTCATTCTTTGCCTTTAACCTTTTTATAAGGGGAGCTTATGAAATTTTTTTCTGATGCTTAGATTACCACAATTTGATGGTCCCGTAAACATTAAGTGCTGGTTTTACCTTGAATAATCATTTCTGGTTTACAAGGCTCTGGCAAACTGAATGCTGCAGACTTCCAGTTCAAGCTTAAAAAAATAAACAGTCTATTCTTGGCAACACAGATACACAAAAGCACCTGCACTGAGGCAAAATCTGGAGAAAGTACTTGGCTATATCCTCAGGGTAATTCGGGGTTTCTAGGCTCTTATCTTCCAAATCCCCAGCTCCAACAAAGCTTTACTAAAACTAAAACAAAGCAGAGTTCTAATCTACCTTCCTTAAAAATAATTATATATACATGTTTATACAATTATGTATATATCTGTGTATACATATGTAAAAGTTTATGTGTATATGTGTGAATATTGATGCCTTTGGTTTTGTCACCCAACTCATTTTCTCTCCTCCCCTCCCTTACCCCAACTCTCCCATGAGACAAAGAAAAACAATTAAGAAAAATATCTGGTACCAAAAACTCATTTGATAATATATATATAATGTTCTGTCCTAGTAGTCCTTCACCTTTCTGTCATAAGGACATATGCCTACCCTTTTTTAAAAAAAATAGATTTGTTTTATTTTTATTTTATGGAATAAAAAAGGCATCTTCATAACATAGTACAAGAAAAAGGATGATTGCACATGAAACTGCAAATCTACTATGTACAACTTCCTATTTCTTTCATATATACAAAAAAAGTATCATGTAAATTTCTTTTTTTCTTTTTTCTTCCGTACCCCACCTCCAACCCTAGAGATGGATACCATTATTAAAATTATTCTATACATATTTCTATTTATCAGTTATTTCTTTGGATGCAGATAGCATCTTTCTTCACACGCCCTTTATAGTAAATTTAGGTATTTATAATAGTCAAAATAACTTATTCAACAGCTCCAAAGGACTCATGATGGAAAGAGCTATCTACATTCAGAGGAAGAATTATGGAGTCTGAATGCAGATTAAGGCAAACTATTTGCTCTCTCTTTTTTTTTCCTCTTCTTTTTTGGTTTTGTTTCCTCTTTCTCATGATTCATTCCATTGGCCATAATTCTTCCTTACAACTTGACTATTGTGTAAATAAGTTTAATGCAAAGGTATATGTAGAACATATATCGGATTCCATGCGGTCTTGGAGGGGGTAGGGGAGGGAGGGAAAGAAAATTTGGAACTCAAAAACTTGTGAAACTGAGTGTTGTACACTAAAAATAAAAAAAAAAATCTATTTTTTTTTAAAAAAAGGAAGAATAGGAAAAAATAAATTAACTTATTCATTCAAAGTAATTTTTAAAACAATATTGCTTTTACTGAATACAATGTTCTCTTAGTTCTCATTTTGCTCTTCATTTTTTCATGCAGGTCTTTCCATGTTTTTCTACGATTATTGGGCTCATCATTTCTTACAGCACAGTAGTATTCCATCACAATCATATGCCACAACTTGTTCAGGCATTCTTCAATTGATAGGTGTCCCTGCAATCTCCAGTTCTTTGCCACCACAAAGAATACTACTATAAACATTTTAGAACATTTCCCTTTTCCCCTAAACATTTTTGAAAATAGACCTAGTAAAAAAAAAAAAAAAGAAAATAGACCTAGTAGTAGTATTGCTGGTTCAAAGGGCATAGGTAGTTTAATAACTCTTAGGCTAACTCTTAGGAATTAGCCAATTCCAGACGGCACTCCAAAGTGGTTGGATCAGTTCACAATTCCACCAACAATGAATTAATGTCTCAATTTTTCCATATCTCCTCCAATGTTTGTCTCTTCCCCCTTCAATAATTTTAACCAATCTGGTAGGTGCAAAATGATATTTCAAGATTGTTTTAATTTGTCTTTCTCATTAATAATGATTTGGAGCATTTTTTATGTTACTGTAAATTGTCTTTATTTCTTTATTGGAAAACTGCCTCTTCATATCCTTTGACCATTTATCAATTGGGGAATGACTCTAATCTACTTTCAAAAAAGTTATTAAAACAAAAACCTCCCAATTGGTTGCCCCAGGCCAATTCTATGTTTCTTCTGCTAGGAGTCTGCTTCAGAGATCAGAGCACCCTAGAAGGGGTCAAACAAGTAAAATATGGCTTTTTCTATTTGAGACCCTGAGGACTCACTAAAACTGTGTTCCCTAGATGACAAACTGTCACAACTAAATGTAAAAGCTAGGGTCCCCTTCAGAATATGTCAATAAGTATGAAACTCCCCTGACTTTCTGGAATCTCAGAGCTATGGGGTCTGGGCTACACAATCCATAAAACCTATGTACCACAACAGGAATTCGAGCTATTGTGTAGGTGAGGTCTTATAATGGTAATGTAAATGGGAAGATATTTCCCATCCACTAATAGGCCCATGTGACCTCCTTAAGTCACATGGAAGCCATGAAGCCTGTGGTAGGAGGAGCTTGCTGAAGGGGTGGAGTAGGAAGGGGTGGAACAGGAAGGGTGGCGCAGGAAGGGTGGAGCAGAGCTGAAAGGAAGTTGGTCAGGGCTGGGAGAGAGATGGTGGGAGTTGCAGCTTGGAGAGAGAGGAGGTAGTCAGAGAGAGCGGCAGTTAAGTGTGAGTGAGAGCCAGGGAGTGATTTTGCTTGAGGGTGTTCATTTGTGGGAAGGCCCTAACAGAGGGAAGGCTTGGGGATGGTGGTGCCTCCTGCATTGCTAATGTGTATAGATTTCTTTGTTGCTATGTTGGATCTGGCTTTCTGGTATTTGAATAAATGTTTTGGTTCTGTCTTCCATGTGGAGAGTCTGTTATATTTTATGAGTCAGAACCACGAAGGCATATTCATAGCCACCGTAGGCACTCTGAATATCGCATTGGAACTACAGGTCTCAGTGGACACAACTAGGAACGTCACATTTTAGAGAGAAGTAGCAAAGTCACTGGGTGGCTTCTGGGGGTCATTCGAGCATTGATGTAGCTTCCTCATTTCCTGTTGCCTATGTGGCTATGCATGGTTATTTAATATAGTGTAATTGTCATGTGTTTAATAACAATGGTTTGGGTGATACTGTGTCTGTCTAGATGATGCACATCTAACAATGTTCACTGTGGGTATTTAATAAATATTCATGAATAGAAGTATTGACACTTCTACTGACAGCATAATAACAGAGAGATCAGTAGACTGGAACACTGATTGACTCTGACTTCCCTGGGTTACTGAATGTCTTGCTCAGACCTCTAATATCAACTTAATTTAATTTTATAGTTGAATATGCTGAGCAATACTTGTACAAAGCCAATGCAAACTGAGCTGAGTCATATCCTTTAGCCTCACTGCTGACTTAAAGGAGCAGGATTCATGAGGCAAGGGTACAATGGGAATCTGCCATTGACTCTGTCTCTCTTCTATCAGTTCATCGAATGTTCAAATTGGAATTACTGATCCTGTTTTTAGAGGGAAAGGATGGTGGGGCAGGGGATATTATTCTAAAAATCTTAGTAGTGAAACCTCAGATATATCACAGTATAGAGGCTCATTTTCTAATGTGTTCTAATTTGCTTCTTCCTGGAGAAAACTCTTGAAATATAAATCCCCTTTTATTTATTTATTTTATTTCTTAATCAGATTCTGATCATCAGAGCCTATCCTCCATAACAGCTATATTTTTAATCACTCAATCAATCAATATACATTTATTAAGCACCTATTTTGTGCCAGGCATTGTGCTACATGTATATGTTTAATTGTTTTCAGTCATGTCCAACTCTTCGTGACCACCCTTTAGGGTTTTCTTGGCAAAGATACTGGACTGGTTTGCCATTTCTTTCTCCAGCTCATTTTACAGATGAGGAAACTGAGGCAAAGGGAGTTAAGTGACTCCCCCGGGGTCACACAGCTAGTAAGTGTCTGAAGCCACATTTGAACTCAGGTCCTCTGAATTCCAGGGCTGGTACTCTAGTCACTGCAACCCCTTGATAAATCTGTGCTACATTTGTGAGCTTTTTTGTTCAGGTAAGCTATGGAGTGTTGCCTTCCGTAATAAAAACACTGTCTGGCTAAATACCCTTTTTGGGTTAAATGGCTAGGATCCCTGGCCATGTCTCCCAGCCTTAAGAACACACTTCTTTTCAAACTATATGAAAGGTGGAGGTAGAGAAGGAGAACGAGCAACAAAGAAAAGACTCGTGAATGAAGTGCTACAAATTAAAAATGGCAGGAAAATAAAAACACCACAGTCGTCATGCCAGAACTACCAGAAGCTAAGAGAGTTGGTCAGAATCTTGGCAACTAGAGGAAAGAAGAATACATTTGCTGAGTTCACAAGATGAAGTCCATAAATTTGTCCAAGATGGGCGGTAGTCTGGTTAAGTCACAGAATGGGAGTGGACAGAGGCTGTCATCTTTTCCAGCAGGAGCTATACCAAGAAGACATCAGCTGTTCTTATGCTTGTTCTTTGAGAAGGGAGAGCCAAGTATTTCTGGATTGTTTACCCCATCAAAAACACCAAATGCCAAACAACGACATCCAAACAACAATACGAATGAAACCACTGAGCTGCTAAATAGAACTGCTACAAGTCATTGCTTTTCCTATCTTGGTTAGTAAATCATTAAGGCCTGGACCCTGTATTCTATTATCCTTTTCCACAACTTTTTATATCCCTAAAACATGAATCATTATCCCATCATATGAATCATTTCTTCTGCTAAAATCCCTTCCAGGACTTTTGGATTTTGTAGAAAGATCATATATATTACTTTTACAAATGCTTATTGATTGGCTGACTATATTTAGGTGTAGTGTCAGAACAAGTTCATTCTTGGTGTTTATACATAATCATGATGATAATATTATCCATGGCTGTACTAGAAATGAAAAGGGGAATAAGCATTTATATAGTGCCTACTATATGCCAGACACCATGATAAGTGCTTTATATAAATATTATCTCATTTGATCCTCATGACAACACTGTGAGATAGGTGCTATTATTATATATATATTACAACTGAGGAAACTGAGGCAAATAGACATGAAGTGACTTGCCCTTGGTCACACTGCTAGAGACTAGATTTGAACTCAGGTTTTTCTGACTCCAGGCCTAGAGTTTTATCCAGCTGGTATTACCAGCTGTCTCTAGAAACCCAATGGTTTCCAAAGTTCATAGTAGGAAGATGGAAGAAATCAAGTTGGGAGCCCTTATCAGTGACGCATGATGTCTTGTGCAGAGCCAGTGGAATAGAATCTGGAAATAAGTCATATAACAAGCCCCTTTCCGTCTGTCTGTCCATCCATCAACCTGTAACTGTTTCATGGTACCTGCTCCCCTCCATTTCCAATCATATCGTTAAAGCCCAGGTTTTGAAATCACAATGAGGCTATTCCTGACCTTGCAAGATAAAAATTGCATTTCCAGAGAGAGGCTATGCTATAATTATAGCAGTCCCCCCTGGCCACAGTTACTTTATTATCTTCAGATTTGAGCTAACTTTTTTTCTGAGTTCCTAAGAGACTTTTTTTTTGTCTCAAGGCCCTCTGGGCATGTTGTAACTAAAGTGTCTACAGAATGTTTTAATTGAGTTCCTAAATGTAACAAAAAAATGATGGTGACAAGATAGACCTGTGGATCACAAAGCAACACCTTGAGTTTGGGAGCTCTCTAGACATATAATACTCATCACCTCTCCCAAACCCAACTTTGGTCTTTTCTGAGAATACGATAAAATGATAAAATTTCCAGGGATTTGGAGGCATACTGAGGCTGTCTTAGGAGGTAACAAGGAAGGCCCACACAATACATATCATAACATACTTGTCAGTAGCAATATTAATACTTTACAAACACATAATACCAAGAGGTAAGGAGATAAAAGTCACCACTAGAAATATTAAATAGTAACCATAAAAAGAGGGGGGAAAAGCAACTGTAGTTTGTCCAAATAGTTGATTGATTTCAGACTAACGTAAGATCAGATAGCTGGTGATAGGATGATGTGGTAGAATCCTCAAATGACCCACATCCTCTAGGCAAGCTTCCTGTCCTCTTTTATTCTGCAAACAATCAATGATTTGGGCAAATAAGATTTGTTCTTCCATTTCTCCTTCCACCTTCCCAGTCTATTATTTCTTTACTATTTCTAGTGGTGACTGTCCAACTTACTTCCTCTTGGCTTTTATGTTGTAAGTATTAATACAACCACTGAGAAATATTATATCATACATTTTTGTACATATGTCACATGTCCTTTATTAGACTATTAGTTCCTTGAAGGCAGTGACTTTGTTCTTTTTTGGTCTCTGTATCCCCAGTGCCTAGCACAATGCTTTGTACTTAGCAGCCATTTAGTAAATATTTGTCTAATTTAATTGAATCATGCATAGCAAATATGGTTGTATAAACATGGTCTAAGTTCTTAGGTCTGCTTTAGAGTCAGCAGATACTTGGGGCCAGGCCAAGCAGTAGTCACTTGGAGAATGTGATGTACAGGATTGTATAAAAGCCTCTTGATACCTCAGCTAATTTTCATATTGTTATATAACCAGTTTAAATATTTAATGAGTATATTTCCATACTAACTGATCCTGACATGGTAGTTCATTTATATGCTTTTTTTCTCCTTTATTAGCTGATGTTCAAACCAAGGATAGTGAAGAGTGTTTAATAAATTTTGGTTTATTCATAATTCCGGATGGGGACCTACTATACTTTTCACATTCATAGAAGTTGGGGATGGGGGACACTATGGTTTCATCAGCAGAGGGAATTCTTGGGTGAGAAAATTCCTTCTACCAATGTGGAGAGTTACTTTCCCTGGAACTTGTCCTAGGCAACTCACTAAAACAAAAAGTGGCAGAGAAGAAAACTACTCACATCAGTGATTAGTGCAGTATCACACAGCCAGCCTGTATCAGAGATCGAACCTGAACTGGAGTCTTTCTAGCTTTGTGGCTGGCTCTTTATCTGCCATGTCACACTGCTTCTCTATTATGTCCATATAGAAATGAATTTGCATCATTGGTTATACGTACGTAATTTGATGAATTAGTGATCTCATAGTTCTCATTCTCCATTAATCCATCCTATCCGTACCTGCCCATTCCTTATGATTCTTGCTAGTTTAATGTTTTCCCCTCAATTTGTCCCAGTGGGTCCAATTCAACATACTGAGGGCCTTCCTCTAGGTCTCTAGACAGTGTATGAATACCAGTGGAGCCACTACCACCTGTTGTTGCTTTGGTAGGCACTTGATAAATGTTTATTGAATTGAATTACTTTCTTGATGCAACCGGGCCATGTTCTTTTCCCCCAGACATATACTTCTCTGATATGTTTCATAACACCCCAGCTAAGCAACTTCTCACTGGTAATATATCGCAACCTACTCATACTTCTCCATTTATCTTCAATTCTTTGGAGATTGTGAGAATTCCATGACATATAGCTACACTGTATTACTGGAAAATTAATGTTGTTAAAAAGTGATCTTTGATTTCACCAAAAATGTTCATTGAAAGAATTACAATCCCCCCTGGTTTCTTTCTTTGTCCTGTTTAATTCTAGACCCTGTTCAGTCTATTTGCAGTGTCTATCTCAGATATATATATATTTTAATAGACCAGTTCTGTGGGTGGTACATCCAACAGTCTTCTCTGGACAAGAGACTTTGCTTATCCATTTGGATTTTTCTGCATTCATTGCTAGGCAAAACCAGTTATGGTGTCGCCATCTGTACAAATAATATTATAAACATAAAGTGCACCTCTAAAACAGTCTTACTTTCTTTTGCCAAATACCTCACACAGGTATTATTATGTCATTAGGAAAGAAACACCCTGGTTCCACAAGTGTTTTGTTACAGTTGGTGGGACAAGATCATTGATATCTAAAGACTCATTGGCAAGTGTTACTCTTAGAAATCACAAAATAGCATTTTTAGCACAAAATGCCAAAGGGTTTCCAGCACATACTGAAAAGTAGACAAGCATCTTGATATCCCCTTATTAAGCTCCTTTGGTTCTTACTTTAAGGAAGGTGGAACACAATTAACTATTTCACAAAGAAAGTTAATCTGGGCAATATCAAGTTCTTGAATAAATGAAAACGGGACATACACACACACAAACACACACACACATATACACACGCACAGAGCAGACACATTTGTTCTTGACAATTCTCATTTTAAATTACATAGTTTCTGGGAGAGTTAAATAATTGTATAGTATTTTACTGCAACTGAATTCAATAGAACCAGCAGCTGCTCAAAAAGAGAAGGAATCAACCCCCATGAAAAAAACTCAGCAACATTCCCCAAAGTTAAAGCACGTCACAGTCATTGTAGCATTTGAGTAATTGCTGGCATTAAAAATCTAGTCTAAAAACAATGTGTGTTAGAAAAAAATATTTATTCTGATAGAAAACTGAGGTATTCAGAGATCTCAGTAGGTGTTGTGGATCATACAACCTGTGAATGTCTCCTTGGCTCTTGCTTTCAATAGAAGGAATGCTATACTAAATGGATATAATTTTCCCCTTAGGTTCAAAAGACACATTTCCTTTCATGACTATAGGAAATAAAAGGATAAGTACAGTATGGTTCAGTAGTAGATAAATCTCATGTGAAATAGGCTATAGGAAATCCGATATACAGAAAATAGGATAAAAAAAGCAAGAGAGCACACACAGGGAATGGGAAGTTCAGTTTCTGAGAAATAGCAGTTTCTGGACTTGCTGCCAGGGTTTGCAGGAAAGGGCATCAATCCAGGGCGCCTACTGAGTACTGCTAGATTGCTGTTGTAGTTGATAAGGAAAGATTTTATAGAGTGACTCTGAGATCAATCTTTATAAAACTGGAAGAGTGCCTATTCATGAGGCTCAGAACCCATCCAGTATATAATTGTGCTTGCTGGGCCAGGGGCAAGGGATGGGGGGGGAGGTCATTGGTTGTACCTCAAAGTTCTATCGTGACCTTCATTCTAACAGAAAACTTATTTCTAATTAACTCTTTCTTCCCTCAGCATAAGATAGTCATCCCAAACTACTGCTACTAGTCTATCAGTAATATCAGTCTTTCTATTCTAAATGTCCTTGGAAGAACTCTGATCAATGCAAAGTCCAACCATGATTCCAGAGGACTGGCAATGAAGCGTGCCAACCACCTCCAAACAGAGAAGTGATAGACTTCGGATACAGAATAAGATATTTACTTTTGGAGGCAATGTGGTGATTTGTTTCAATTGGCTATGGAATATTTTTGTAAGAGTTCTATTTTTTCTTTTTATTTTATATTGGGAGATGTTCGGAAAGGGAGAAAATATATGGTTACAAACTGAAAAAGAAAAAGAATAAATAGCTAAGAGTTGGGGGATTTTATATGAATGTCTCAGTGGACTGAAAAAACAAAGGTAGGAATTGTGGAATCTTAAATGCTTCACCCTCATGATCACTATCCAGGCCAGACACCTGGTATTCAGAAATCATGTCAAGAGCAGCTGTGTGGGCACTGGCATTGAGTTCCAACTCAACCACACATCCAAGTGAACTGCACATGTGTTTCACCTCTTCAAGAGTCTAACTATGAGAAGGAACACTGAGTACATTGACGGAAGAGAACTTGCCAAGAGGTTAAAAAGTAAATAAAAGCCAGTCACATCCTCTCTCTCTCCTGTTTGTGTATCCCTTTCATTTCTCCCCAAGGCAGTGGAAAGGCAAGTTGGCATAGTATTAGAAGGGGTCAAGAGACATGATCAGGTTGGTTAGATAATGAAGGAGAAGCCATTACAGTTTGATTGCTTTACTGCCCATCTGGTTGTCACTAAGTAGAGTCAGTGGGAGAGAGAAAATGAAATTGTCCAATATGTTCACTTGTTCTTCATGATATCGTTAACAGGGGAAGAGAGCTTAGGCTACTCCTTCTCACTCAATTCCCAATTAGACATTTCATAGCATATTTAGCTGTCCCTTGCACTGGGCTGAGTAATTATGTCTCCATCAGAAAAAAAAGACATTCCCCTACTCTCTACATTGGTGGACTAGTGTTCATGATGGAGTGATATAAAAACATTATTAGTTGCTGAGACTACTCTTCTTAGTCCATTCCCTAAAAGGGCACTTTCAGCATTTTAAATTTCAGGAGTAGGAGGGGAAGGTGGTATGGTATTTTATGGCCCAAGGAACTATTTCCTGTTTCAAAATTTCTAAAATGAGTTATGAGCATTTTCAATTAAAAAAGAATCCTGCGTTTTATACTTATCCTTCCTTTATTTAAATATTATAAGTTGTCATTGCTTTTTCTAGATGTTGATTACTTAATATCTAGGCAAATGAAGCCTTAATAAAATTTAGCTCTATAAATTGCATAAGGCATACGAAATGAGAAAATCTTTCCCTAACCCCCAGGATCATGGGATTAGGATATCAGCATCTGAACAACTGGCAGCACTGTTTGGCATTAATAACAATGTGTCCTTTTGGCTGGTATGATTTGGTATGCATAGCAGCAAGCACAAGGTAAACTGATCCAGTCACCCAACCGGCAGCATACTGTACATTTTGACCTTAAGCAATCAAGCATGAAGTGAGGAGGAATTTATTTCTCATCAAGTTCAAGCACACATTCTCCTTCCTTGACCTGGTTACTCACTGTCTCTCTCACTCTTCTTCAACCTCTCCTCCCCTACGCCTTTCACTTGCAGATTTCTGTCAGCAGTAAACAGAAGTAAGTAGTCAATTTTATTTCTGGGATATGAAGACACACTGTTATGTACCTTTGAAGCTTAGTTTACCCAACATGATATAGTTGACCACTGTGGTTAACAAAATGCATTCTTTTCTCATCTTTCTTAGCTTTGGCGATAATCTAAATTAAGTTAGTTCAAAGTTATCAAATCAATCTGCTGCTTCTCCTCCCTTCTTCCCCCATAAGAGCAGTCTCAAACAAGTTTTTTAGATTTTAAAAAAAACAAATGAATACCTATTAAGACCATGACCACTGAATAATATTTCAGGCCACAGATGCCCTGGTTGACTCCACCTGTCTGGGTACACTGGGATATGGAATTTATCCTGGACAAAAGCAAACATTTCAAATTCATGTCAGTATAAGAGATGAAAACAGAATCATGATAGTCTCTTTAGTATGTAATGTTGAAGTAGGTTTAAGGAAGTCACCTGACTTTCTGAAATGCTTTATGACTGTGAATTAATTAAGTCCGTCTTTAGAGTATGTATGTGAGTAGTAGAAAGGGTTCAACGTATCTGACTAGTCAGTCATAAATACAGCATTTACTATGAGAATTCACCATGAAAAGAGCCCCATTGTGTTTAAAGGAAATGTATGAATTGTTAAATGAATGACTGAAGCTTCCTTTGGAGCTTTATCTCCCAGATGCTAACTGAATAATTGGTTCAGAAAGCTTGGTTGTAGGCATTCCAACAAAAGGGCATATATCTAGATTGCCTTGTCTTTCAGTATGATAGAAGCTGTTGGTCTTAAGTGTGTTAAAAACCACAGCAACAACCCCTTGCTTGCAATTACTTTAGTGCTGTCCTTAGATTCCTCAAAGAACTGATTAGATTGGGAATATCATACTAAGTCACACTCGTGGTATGTCCTAATAGTGTGTCTCTCTGTGACTATTTTATGCCTTCATACTTGGCATCAACTCCAATGGGTTAGAAATATACTCCCAAACAGCTATGGTTTTAATTGAAATTTCCATTCAGCACAGCTCAGCTCAGGTCCCATTTTTTACATGAAACCTTTCCTGATTTTCTCTAGTTTGAGTGCCCTATCCCCTTTAAATTATTTAGTGTTTAATTATCAACTTAAATGCAACTCTCTAATAGAATCTAAGCTCCTTAAATGCAGGAACAATTGCCTAGCAAAGCATCGGCCTTGCACCTAATAGGTATCAATAAATGTTTGTTAAATTGAATTAATCTATTTATCTTTAAAAGTCCTTATTAACCACCTCTTGTGCAACCCTTTTCACATCTTTATTACATTCAGGATTAGAAGCACATCTATTTATTCTAAATAAGCTGAAATCTGCATCATTGAAAGGGATTTCTAATCAATGAGATCCCAAATCCATTTGAGTATTTACATAATAAAGCAAAATCAAAATATTGCTACAACTATGAATGAATTGTAGAGGATTATCATCCTAATGTCTTCAAAGGTACCTTTTTATAAAGTAAAATAACTCAATTATCAGTCAGTTTGCTGATATAAATGCAAATTAATCTCAAAAAAATTACAAAAAACACTGTATTGACCCAAATATAGACTTCAATTTTCAATCTTGTTTACCTGACATAAAACTAGAATGTGATACGTAATTGATACTATTTTTCATTGCATGCGTCTCTCCCTAATACATACACACATACATGTATGTGCATGTGTGTATATGCATATAAGTACCCCCTCCCATATATACATATGTATATGTATTCAGCAGTATGATGGTAAGTATTGAAAAATCAGCACTCCAAAATAAAAAGCATACATAATAAAATTTTAAATTTAATCTGCATTGCTTCTTCCATTACTTTTTTTAAGCCTACACAATCAACAAAACAACAAATTAAGTTAATTTTTAGTGTTTGCGAATTTCTGAGGGCAACTGCTCACCTATTATAGATGCACTTGGGTGGGTAGGTGGCTCAGCGGATAAAGAACCTGGCCTAGAGTTAAGAAGACTTCATCTTCCTGATTTCAAATCTGGCTTCAGACACTTACTAGCTATGGGACCCTGAGCAACTCGCTTAATCCTGTTTGCCTCAGTTTCCTCATCTGTAAAATGAGCTGGAGATGGAGAAGGAAATAGCAAACCACTTTAGTATCTTTGCCAAGAAAACCCCAAATGGAGTCAGGAAGAGTTGGCCAGGACTGAAAAACGACTGGACAACAATAATTACTCAACCTGAGAATTTAACAATCAGTTCTTGGGAAACAGTATGAACTAGTTCCAGTGTGTGTGTGTGTGTGTGTGTGTGTGTGTGTGTGTGTGTCTGTCTGTCTGTCTGTCTGTCTGTCTGTCTGTCTGTCTGTCTCTGTGATATCTGGTAAGGCACAGGGGTGGGGAGATCAAAGGAGGCTTAAGTTTTTGCTTTAAAGTTTGGGATATACTTGGGAGTTTGAGGGTAAAGAGAAAAGCCAAATGGTGTGGTAGAATGATTTGAATCTTGACTATGCTGCTTTTACTACCTTTGTGGCCTTAAGGAAGTTGCTTAACCTCTCTGTTCTCAGAGTTGGTCTGCCTGCTACAAGTTTCTCCCTAATCCAGTATGCCTCTATTCAGCCAGTAAAATGATTTTCCTAAAGCATAGGTCAGATCATGTTACCCCCAAACTCAATAAACTCCAGTGGTTCTCTATTGCTTCCGGGATCAAGTTCAACCCTCTGTTTGACATTCAAAGCCTTTCATTACCTAGCCCTCCCAAACATGAAGATAATTTTGATACTTCTACTCAAAGTAATTAGTATTTACTCAATTCATTGTGATTGATTTAATGGCTATCAGTGATTATATTAGTGAATTAAGCAGAATAGGATTAAGTTCGAGTTAGTTGTGTTAGTTAATGTTGTTAGAAGGGTTATAACTAATTAATCCACCTCACGTTGATGATTATTTTAATTGTATTGGATTTATCAGATAGATTCATACTGTTAGGTAATTTTAAGCATGTATTAATACTACTCCCTCTTTTAAGTGTTCTCTGCTTGAAATCAGATTCACAAGCCTCAGAAATATCTCTTCACCCCTATGGAGGGATCACTACCGCCACTCCTAAGTGACCTTTGCTTTAAAATCACAACCTCCTTGGGCCCTAGGATACTGTTGGACAACTAGTAGTGTTTGATGGCCTGGAGAAGGCTTAAGACCTTGCTGACAGGGTCTTAGGACCTGTGGAAGGCACTGAGATGTTGTGGACAGCGTCTTGTAACCTTTGGAAAACCCCTGTTAAGATGTCCTACAGTTGATGGCTTATAGATGATGACTTATGAAAGGACTGCTGACAAAGTGGTTGTGAGTGATGGACATTACCCTTGGCCAATTATGGGAGTACTCCAGATTCTGAACATCAGCCAATCATAGGAGTTTCCATGCTTCTGAATGAAACTCCCAAGGCCTACAGTACCTCCCAGGGACTCCCCAAGGCCTATAAAATTCCTCAGCTCCTGCACATAGGGGTCTTTGTGAAAAATGGACCCAATTGATTAGCAACTGCCAGTCTCCCTAATAAATTGATTAATCATTCTCAGAGATCTGCCTCAGTAACTTTGTTCCAGATTGGAATTTTGTGGTCCACACCGACTAACTTTTCCAGTCTTCTAATGCCTTACATTGCCCCAGATACTCTTTTATCCAGTAAGACAATTCTCTTTGCTGCTTCTCAAAGAACAAACTTCACCTCTCACCTCTGGGCATTTTCATCGGCTGTCTCCCATGCCCAGAATGTTCTCCTTCCTCAAACTTCCCTGGTTTCCATGAAGTTTCAGCTAAAATCCCAACTTCTACAGGAAGCCTTTCCCAATCTGTTGTAATTCTAGTGCCTTCTCTCTGTTGATTACTTCCTATTTATTCTGTATATAACTTGTTTGTTTATAGCTGCTTGCATACTGTGAGACCACAATGGAGACTTCTTAACCCCCTGTCCGTAAAAGCTTCCATGATACTGTTGTAACTTACTCAAATTATGCCAATATATTAACATGTTTTTTGCTCTCAATAAATGTCTCCAAACATTATTCTGTCCTGAAGTACCTTTCTTCTTTCAGTCATTTTCTATTAAGTTTAATTTTTCTAAAAAACAATACATTGTTATCCTCTTGAAACATTGCCATTGATTACTACATAATATTTAATCCTAGGACAGACTTTTAAATTTTGCTAAAGTTGAATTCTACCTAAATTATGTAATGTGAGTTTGTTAGTAAAGGAGCATGTGCATAAGGGCCAATGTAAAAGGGCTCTCCTAAAGGTATCAGTCAGGGAAAATGTGGGATAATTGCATCATTTTCACTGCAACTTGAAAAGACCCACTTACTACAATTAGAATGACGTATTATACCTTATGACTCATGAAGCTTCTTAATATGATGACAGTTTAAACAAAATCCCCAAAAAAGGCAATGAAGCAAAAAAAAAAGGCATCCATAATAGTTTGTGCACCATTGACATTTGACAGATGCTCACTGTAGATCAGGAGAATCAGGAGAATTAATGGACTCTTTGGTTATAGCTTGGGATAAGATAATAGTAATGGATATACTGAATTTATAATTATTGTAGATTAGAATGGAATTTAAGTTGTTTCCCTTAATTAAAAAGTCATATTAAACTCTTTTATGGTAATTAGGGTGGGAATTTTTTGCTTTTTAATTGTAATGGCAAGCAAAGTAGGCTTTTTGTTGTTTTTCTTTTGGAGTGCTTCTCAACACTAAGGAATCTTAGATTGAATCGCGAGTCTTTGATGACCTGCTTGCATCAAGAGAAGGCCCATTCATGAGGGTTTAAGTCCTATGGTTGTGAAGGCCCTTGACCCTGAAGAAATGTATATAAACTCAGAGGTTAGCATTTTGTCTTTAGGGGCACACTCAGTGAAAGAGTGTTGGTGATGAGCCTCTGGGTAGCTATTGAAGAAGCCCCCTTGGCTTTGAAAACCCAGATTTTAGTGCTTCTTTCTCTGGTAATCATTTGTGTATTGCTTGGACAGACAGCTAGAAGCCTGTCTGCTGATTCATGTTTATTTGCTCTGTTTACATAATATATGCTTGTAATTTCTGTTTGAATTCCCTCTGAAGTTCAGGGTGCTGGCTTTTCCCCCTGAACTAAGTGAATGTTATATGTATGCTTAATTAAAGTAAGATTGTTAACCCCTTAAAGTTGCTTTCCTTAGATAGGCAGATCAAAAGACCTGTGCTAGCAGCCCTTTTGTGCGCTGGTGTTATTGGCCTTGCGCAGCCACAGTAGCAGCAAGCAGCATTGTTGTTACAAACTCCTCATTTATATATTAAAGGGGCAAGGGAAGCAAATATGAATTTATTAGTGCCTGTTAGATTTCGGGCACAGTGCAAAATGCTTTACAGATATTATCTCATTTAATCCTCACAATACTACTGTCAGATAGGTACTATTATCACCCCCATCTTACAGAGAAGGAAACTGAGGTAACCAGAAGTTAAGTGATTTGCCCAGGGTCACATTCCCAGGAAGTATATGAGGTAAGATTTGAACTCAGGTCCTTCCTGACGCTAGGCCCAATGCTCCATACATCATGCCACTTCACTGCCTTTAAAAAATATAAATTCCTCTATTTGGCATTTAAAGTTCTTTACAACCCAACTTCAACATAACTCTTCAGGACTTTTACACGCTGCTCCCCTTCAAGCACTGTATGGTTCAGCCCAATTAACTTTTTGCTATTTCTCCCACATGAAATTCCACCTCCCCATCTTCATGCCTTTGGAAAAGCTTCCTTCCTGTACCTGAAATGCACTTGCCTCACTGGGGACTCTTAGAATTCTTAGCTTCTTTTAAATCTCAGCTCAGGGGCCACAGCCTACACTAGGCTTTTCCTGATCTTTTCAGCGGCTAGTTCCTCCCTCATCAAAATTCACTTTTATTAATTTCATATCTTTTTGTAAATACTTTTACGTGAACATGTTGCTTCCACCAATAGAATGGAAGATCCTGGAGTGCATGGGCTTTTTAATCTTTTTCTTTGTATCTTCAGAATTGGAACATTATAGGAGCTTGATACCTGCTCATAGATTGATTAATTAAAAAGGCATAGATGGATTGAGATCAATGTGGATATAAGGAGAACAATCAAATCAGGGCCTCTTGAAATATTGAAGTTACTTTTTTTGTGCACACCATAGGATATTCTAGTCAATTATATTAAGTATAACCAATGTTAGGCTGTTATTTAGATTGAGTCCTTTAAATACATGACATATAATTTAAATTATATTGTACAACTGAACTAGATCTTTTTTGCTGCTACGATGTAAAGGACCTTTTATCAAATCAATCTTGTTTGCCTCTTCTAGAACCTTGGACCCAAATTTATCTTTTCTTTTTAGTGACTCATTCCTACCTACCTTAAAAAAGTGCAAATTGCCACACCCAAGGGAACAATAAAATATAACACCATTTTTTTACTTTACCCCTTCAGTCACCATGCTACTCTCCTCCGTGGTTTGATTATCGAATTTCTAGAATGACTACCCCACACTTGCTTCTTCCTTATAACACATCCACTCTACCTCAATTCTGACTTCTATCTTGCTTTTGTTGTGTGAAAAACAATTGAAAAATTATCCTAAGAATTATAGGGTAAAAGAAAATATATCAAAGAAAAGATATCCGATTCTGGAGGTTAGAGTAATATATGTATGCTCTCCAGCTTATTTGAAGAAACTAATTATTCCTTAAAATAAAAGACTTCGTATGAAAAAAAAAAAACAAGAAAAACGAAAAGATTTGAAGACTCTTAGAGGAATCCTTGCCTGTGGTAAGATGTTGGAACATGGAAGAGCATGACATAGAAAAGAAAGAGAAAAAAGAACCAGTGAATACATGGAGCTAAATAATACATAGAACTCTCTGAGAAGTAAACAGTTTTGTTTCTTCCAAGGAATGAGAGTGGGGATCCATGGCATCAGGAGAAATACCCGCTAGCAAAGGTTAGAGGAAGAAGAGACGTATTTGAAGAGGTTAGTAATGCCTCTTGACTTCTCAATGAATGGTAGTAAGGTAACTATTTGCCAAATTGGTGAGAACAATACAGACACCTACTATATTCTATATGTTCATATTCTATGTGTCTATATGTCTCATTCTATATGTCTGTAATGGAGAACTTCCCAGGACTTACCAAACATGACATTCAGGATCAACTTTTGGTGATTATAGTAGATAGAAATGATATTGCTAGAAGAACCTAGAAATTGTGTCCGGGAGTTATACCATTCTGGGAAAGAAACTAAAAACTTTAGGTGTTTTTCATCAATTACAAACGGTTAGAGGGAAAAGATTCAGAAGATAAAGGTAGGTTTAGGAAATGAATAGCTAATTAAGAAGAGAATGTCTGAGAAAAGGAATTTAGATGTCTGAATGTGGCCTTAATATGAATGATGTAATATTGACCAAAATGGAGTATACATCTTTGAAAATATATCTAAATATATCTATCTATAATTTATATCTTGTAGATTAAAAAATTAGATTAAGAGGAATTTGAACTGAAAAGGCATGAGGAGTGAGATAAATGAGTTGGATAACATGGAGGGTAGCACTAAAAGGAACACAATATGTAAGAGAACATGTTTCTTGAGTGTAGGGATTGTTTCATTTTTGTTTTTTATATCCCCAGAATCTAACGTGGTCCCTAGAAAACTAGTAGGTGATTAATATGTAGTTGTTAATGGATTTCTTATTGAAAAATAATAAGAGTATATGAACCTAGTTGTTCACAGGAACCAAAATCTGAGAAGAGAGGAATAAGATCAATGGGCTTTCATGATGAGTCACATATACACAAAATAAACTAAGCATCCTAATGGAAAGAGGGAAATGGGTTTTCATAGCTATCACTAAGCCTTGATGGAATATGGAAGAAAATATTAAGAAGCACTGTATATATTTTTTAAATTATGTGTTTATGAGGAAATAAAAAAACAGGAGACAAAAGCAAGGTAGAACGTAATGGTTGAAGACCAATCAGAAATGATGGTGTCATAGAAATATACTGGGTATTGTTAACACAGAAGGCAGAAACAGATGACGGATTTGGAAAACAAACTAGAAGCCTACAGTAGAATCATGACATAGTAGTGAGAGCGGACTTCAATCATCTGGATTTATGGTGGAAATCTCTCTACTCTGAAACCAAGGCTTCTGGTAAATTCTTGACTTGTCTTACTGATGATTTCATCTTTTAAACAATGGACTAAACAATGGGAGGAACTGATAGTCTGGAGATGATTCTGACCAATAAAAAAGATCTTGTTTCTGAATAAGAAAAAAAAAGGAAGATCTTGAGAAGGGAAGTGATCATTCTAACTTAAATTCATGATAAAGGAGAGGAAGAATAATCAGCTACCTTGGGAAATAGTGGTACTCCCTACCTGGAAATCTTTTAATGACAGCCATGCAATTTCTTGTTGAGAATATCATAGAGAAGATTACTACTCAGATATGGTTTTAACTAGATGGCCACCGAGGTCCTTTCTGACTGTGATTCTAAGATGTAAGTAATGGAAATTACTTATGTAGAATTTTGAAGCACCATTTTGATCTATAGACTTGAATGGAATAATCATTACAGTAACATCACCTAGTAAAAGCTCTCACTTCTCTCAGAGCAAATTCGAATTAATTCTATTCAAATTACATATTTTATCTCATCCTGAAATTACAAGTACACACTTACATGTTAGAAGTGATTCACCTTTACAAAGGATTTGGAGCATATATTATAAGTTTGAAGAAAACTGGCTAGATGAAAAGCAGCATTTTTCATGTTTGAGGTTTTTCCTGAGTCCCTGAATTACCTTGTATTGATTCTTGATTTACATGAGCTTCTAGTATGTGAGGTGAAAATCCTGTGGAGGATTTACATGACATGGATAGAATCACATAGGATGAAAAGTGTGCCTTTGGATAGAATGCCTACATTGACGAATTATAGAATCAATGTAGTATTTAATTGTGTTACATTATGAAGTTTGTGAGAAGGGATTCATGGTCTATGGATTCACGGATATTTTGCTCTTTGTTTAAATAATATCAAATCTTCCCAGGAATCCTGGATAAAGATACCCTTGATGCAATTTTGAAATTGTTCTAGTGTAACTTTTTTAGAAATGTTGCATATCCTTTTTTCATGCTCAACAAAAATGCAAACTGGCACTTTTAAGACAAATGGGCCTGTCTTCTTCCAACAGCCCTGAGTTCCAAATCATTCCAAAGTTTGGAGGTCTCAGAATCAAGTTACATAGACTTCAGTCCACTGCGGTCAAATGTTGGGTCAATCCCTCTTCCTTTAATTCCCCTTGAAATTCCTGGTCTTTATATAGAAGAAAAATGGGGAGGAAAGAATATGGACATGGTTCTGCATCATTTGGACCATTAGATGATGTGATCTGCAGTCATCCTACTGTACATATGAATATACACATATATGTACAATAATCTTATCCATGTCAGTAAATGCTCTGTCAATGAAATAACCTTATCCATAAACGTATATTCGTGTGCATATGTATGTATGTAAATTTACTGATACACACATCTATTGTCTATACATCTATTCTGTAGCGGATATACATCTACTAGTCTATCTTTCTGTTGGCTACCATGTTCTGTGAATTATACAAAAATGTAAAACATCCAAAGTTTAAAAACAATTTTAGGTTACCAAGAATATTTGCTAAGCATGGTTATAATCTAAAAAAATTGCTGTTGTCATTTCTATTTTCCACTTCTATTCCCAGAAGTAAATTCAAGTCAGATGCCAAAGGAGTTAATAATGTGAACAGCTTCTATAGAACTTCCCTATAATTACTATCGTTTTTTAAAAGAGAGTAAATAACTTGCAACACATCATTAGGTGTTCTATATAATTACAAAGACTGAGGCTCAGAACAGGTGTTTTATTATAGCAGGCTTATATATTCTTCACTCTGACAAAGTTATTTCAAGGTAATTTTTTTAAAGTTGAAGTTTAACACAACTTGCAAATGCCTATTTACATATAAATCTTGCATAAATGTACTTAAAAAGGTGAATGATACTTGGGGGAGATAGAAACTAATTAAATATTTTCTAGATCAATTTTGAATGTTGGTCCCAACTCATAACAAAATGTGGTACAATGTATATTTTCTTTAAGCTGGCAAACTAAAATTAACAGATATTTTCTCTGTCTTTATCACTTCATAAGTAGTGTGGTAGGTGCTAAGAAGGCTATGCTAAAAGTATAATGTGTAGTAGCCTCCACATGCTTATAATACAATTAGAGAAAAATGACACAAGTCAAATAATTTAAAATAGTACAAGACTATACGTATATGTGTATTGCTAAAGTATATAAGATTCAAATGAAATTTTGGAGTGAGTTTGTTTAACTATCATCTGGAATTATTAATTGCCATCTTTGAGAATCAAGAAACTGGGATTGGGAATTCTTTCCTTTGTTCCTGAATTAACTGTCAATGAAAAAGGGTTTAAAGAGATATTTCTTTACAGAACAGGGTTTATCTCATCCTGTGGAAAAGCATGTGGTGGAAAGGATATCCTAAAGAGATTAGTAAGTGACTTTGGCTGCCATCTTGAGAGAGTTGAATTGTTAGATTAAGACATCAGCAATAGTACTTGAAGACTATAGGAAATATAGATAATATAGGGCTGTAATCTTCCTCATAGCTGATACATTGCTGAAATACATAAATGTGTCATGGTATTGCTTGTTATACTATTAAATATTAAGAATTAATATTTCTAATGACATTAGTAAATATTAGTTTACTTAAGTAAACATTAAGCATATAAGACTATGTGGTATGAGGCAGAGAGATGATGGAAAGCATGTGGGAAAAGAATTTTTTTCTGATTAATTTATAAACTGAAGATAAGACTCAGATCTAATTAAGTAAAGAGTGTTCATTTTTCTAATTTATAAGGAAATAGCAGAACACACCCCTTGATTTTCTTAGAACCTGGATAGAGAATTAATAATGAAATGGACTAGTAGAAGCTACTAATGGTGGGAAAGTCATCACCAAACACTGCTGTACAGAATGTGTCATTCAAAGCCAAGCAAAGTAAATCGAGGCTATAATATTACAGGAAAACTTTGTGGAGGAGTTGGGACTTGAGTTGGGTCTTTAGAGGATAGGGTTTTAGCAGGTGGAGCAGGGAGAAAGGGAGGGGGAAGGAGGGAGACAGATAGGGAGATGGAGAGGGAGTATTTTAGGCAAAAAGAACAGCATGAACAAAGGAGAGACAGAATTGGTATGTTTGGAGAATGAGGAAACCAGCTACTAGAAGTTAAGAGTTTGCATTATGGAAGAGCATGAAAAAAAAGATGAATTGACAGGCAAGATTGACGAGAATTTTGATCTAAGAAAAGGAGCTGGTACTTGATTTTGTATGTAAAGGGAAGCCATTAAAGTTTTGAGGCCATCCCATGGAAATTACCTAATTCTTTATTTCCATGTTAAAATCAAGTATCTATATCTCTGTCTTTCTCCCTTTTTTTATTTAACTGCTTTTAGCTAATGATCTTTGAAAATACATACCATCATTCTTCCCCACCAAAGAAAAGAAGCAGGTTTAATGTCATCTTCAAAAAGTTAACAAGAAATAAGCTATTTAGAATTTTAGAACACAACAGACCAAAAACAGATATCAAGCCAATTCATTAATGTGACTTAAATTGAGATCTTATTTTTGAAGCAACCAGTATGTTATGGGGCCTTGGAACATTCCCAGGTTGCCAAACATGAAGGCATGTTGCTTCTCTATGTTCCCCTACCAAGTAGGTAGGAGCAGTCTTCTTTGACTGGATGCAAAGAGTCTTTTAAAACTTCCAAACTGAGACAAATTCTTTACTTATTTCCTACTGCATCCAGAGGTTAAAGATCACACATAGTTTACCTACACAATGAATGCCATTAACCGAATTAGGAAAGACGGATACCTTTTCCTTCCTTTCTTCTTTTAGGCCCTGTGGCTTGAATCTAAGAACTGGAAATTGAAAGATCTATATCAATTGAGGGATGGCTAAACAAAGTATGGTATATCATTGTGATGGAATATTATTGTGCTATAACAAGTGACATACAAGATGATTTCGGAAAGACTTACATGAACTGATGCAAAGTTAAATGAGCAGAACCAGGGGAACACTATGCACAGTGACAGCAATACTGTATGATGAACAACTGTGAATGAATTAGCTATTATTAGCAATATAATGAAACAGCACAATTCCAAAGGACTCATAACAAAAAGCTATCTGCCTCCAGAAAAAGAACTGATGTTGCTGAATAAAAGCATACTATTTTTCTCTTTCATTCATATATCATGACTTGGTCAGATATTTCCCAATTGATAGGTATCCCCTCAGTTTCCAATTCCTCATTATAAATATTCCTTGTTATAAATATTTTTGTACATATAGGTCCTTTCCCTGTTTTTTTATCTCTTTGGCATATAGACCTATAAGGGGTATTGCTTGGTCAAAGTGTATGCATAGTATAACAACTTATTTTTCCAAATTCCAAATTCCAAAATTGCTTTCTGGGGTGGTTGGCTTAGTTTACAACTCCACCAATTTATTAATATACCTATTTTCCCATATCCCTTCCAGCAATTGTCATTTTCCTTTTCTGTTATCTTTAGCCAATTCTATGGCTGTGATGTGGGACTACACAGTTTTTAAAATGTACATTTCTCTAATAATTAATGATTTAGAACAAGTTTATATGATTATTGATAGCTTTGATTTGTTGTTCTTTGTTTGTTGACCTGTCTGTTCATATCCCTTGACCATTTATCAATTGAGAAAGGGTTCTTATTTTTATAAATTTGTCTCAGTTCCTTATAATATTTGAGAAATGAGGAGTTATTAGAGAAACTTGATGCAAAGATGTTTTTCCTGTTTCCTGCTTTTCTTATAATTTTAGTTTTCTTTGGGCAAAATGTTTTTAAATTTTACCATTTTACCTCCTATGAACCTCTCAATCTCTTGTTTGGTCATGAACTCTTACCCTATCCATAGATCTGACAGGTAATTTCTTCTATGCTCCATTAATTTGCTTATGATGTCACCCTTTATGCCTAAATCCTGTATCCATTTTGGGCTTATCTTGGCTTATTGTGTGCGATGTTTGTCTATGCCCAGTTTCTGTCAGTCTACTTTCCAGTATTCCCTGAAGTTTTAGTCAAATAGTAGACTAATTCTATTTAAACTATACCCTTCATTATGCTTTTTATTATTCTCTAAATTCCTTTAAGATGAATCTGAATCTACAAACAATATAGAAAACTTTGTAGTTAAAATGTATTGGTAATGAGTAAAATGGAGATTTTAATTAGTTCTAGTTGCCCATAATTGATACAATGGTATGGATATATCATTCTACATGTCTACCGCTCTGAGTAAGGAGAGGGAGACTATCCCCACTTAGATCGCTCTCCAGCTTTCTGATGCTTTATGACCTGATCCATTTTATGTATGGAAAAAAAGGACTCATGACTTCCTGAACCTCTCAATAACAATAACCCATATTGATATAGCACCTTTAGATTTACAAAGTCATTTCCTCACAACAATCCTATGAGGCAGGAAGTGCATTTAGGAATCTCTTCTAAGGATGAAGAAGGAAATGAGGCTCAAAGAATAAAGACTTGCTCACAACTACCCAGGACTTCTGGCTCTAAGCACTGGACTTTCCCCACTACTCCATTCTGTCTTTTCATATTTAATGGAAGAAACTATGACTTAAAAGATAAGCAATGCCAATAATCAGAACAAATTTATTTTCCCTTTCAAATCACTTGGTCAAGGTTTTATTTTTCTGCCAGATCCTTAAATATTACACACATGTGATAGGAAATATCAGCAGCTAGGAATGATTTTCAGTTATGTAGGAGGATCTTTGTTGATGGAGACATAATTCATTGATTAATAAGAAAGAGTAATAGAAGGAGACAGTTTCTCTTTCATTCCATCTGTCTTAAGAATCACAGATATTTTCTGCAATTCGATCAGACTTCTATAAAAAGAGCTGCTCACATTCAGTATGAATCAGGGAACTTTAGTGCTAGACTGATTTTGATGACACGACTACAGTTTACTCAGTTACATAATCAAGAATCATGAAGATGGCTCAGAGTTATATGAAAAAAATAATCTTACTAGATGGTACAGATCCTGCCCTTGCTAAGTTGCCAGAGGACTGTTCAACTATAGGCTGAAAAAACAATTTGTTAATGTATTTGTCCCATCAGCATCTTTGTAGGCAAAACAATATTCCCTAAGCAACTGCCCTACAAAATAAAAAGAGTGCTTTTGGTAACCAGAGAGGTACTGCAACTTAGTTCTATTTTATAGCACTTGGGGGAAAAAGTTTATTAGAGACCATTAAAAATTTCCCCTTACATTTCATGATATGCATCTATAAATATGTAATGCTAACTTTCAATTCTGTATTAGTGAGCCTTCTTGGCATAAGTGAATTAGAGGGTGGAATGCTGTGGTCAAGAAGACTTTTTTTAATTTGCTTTAGAGGAAAAAAAGACTAATAATAAAGCAGAAACTGAGTTTACATGTAAAATTATCTATCCATCCCTCCTTTGGTCCTCTTTCACTTTCTTCCTTTCACGGTAGCTTTTATGTGAGAAGGACTGCTGTGTACTGCTGGGTGGGGGAGGGGCAGGCTCCCACCTTGGTACCATATGCCATTGAATGCATGGCACTAGCATTAATTTTATCACTTTTCTGTTTGATATTAGCCAAATAAGTATTTCTGGGGAGGGTTGGCAAGGCAACTGGGAAGAAAAGGAGATCCATCAGAGAGCTACTACCAATATCTGGAGCCATTAGTAGCAACGGCTGAACTTGGTGAGGAGCCACTGAAGCAGTCAAGACACCTGGCCAAGAAGAAACCAGTTTGCGGTGTGGAGATGAGGTGTGTGGGTGCCCCTGCTCTGGCCTACTTTGTGCCCTGCTGTGCAGCACGGGCATGTGGTTAGCAGTCCCACCTTCTCTTCCCACTGTGCAGAGCTGCCACTGCCCTTTGCAGTTCCACCTGCAAAGCTCAGGAAGGATGGAGAGGAGCGTATCGTGGGCTCCCCCCTCGTCCTTGTCCTCGGGACACCAAACTACAGTGGTGGAAAGGCCACACACCAGCGTAAGATTCCAGGGAGAAAAGAGCTAAATTTTTGAACAAATTCGCCAGAATAAGAATACCAGGAAATAAGAGAGACCTTTATTATTTAACCTGAAGCACACATTTTCCTCAAGCACTAATTGGCCTTCAACATCCTCAGACATGATGGAAAATAATCCTAGAGTAGACCACTGAGAAAGAACTAGCACTTTTTGAAAAAAAATGATGGTAGACATGAATTTAAATGAAGATAAAAATGCACCATTGCATTGTGGGAAAAGAACTTCAGTATGAAAAAAGAAATGGGCATGCAGTACATGAATACTGCTTCTAAGGTGGGATGCCTCAACAGTACCAGACAACACCACAGGAATCCAAATGGGAACTGTGGAGGAAAGATTTGTCACATGCCTAGATTTCTTCTGGGTCTTTGACCATTAACCCTATCAGTTGGGTGGAAAATTTTGGACACGAAGGTCTTGGATTATTGCTGGATATTTTGGGAAAAAACCTGATTAATAGCAAAATCCAGGAAAAAATTCTAAGGAGGATTCAGCACAAACTTATACAGTGTTTGAAGGCTTTGATGAACAGGAAGCATGGTTTGGAAAGAATTATGAGAGAGGAAAAGTGTCTGTCATTATTGGCCAAGGCCACAAGCAAGCAAACACAATGGTGGATGTTGTTAAACTTCTTTCTGCAATATGTATTGTTGGAGAGGAAAATGTCCTTGAAGAAGTTTTAAAAGCCTTACTAGAGCTGGAGAAGAAGAAGAAAATGGATAGGTTTTCTTCAGTTGTGGAAAGTCTTCAGGAAAATTCTGTTCGATAGCAAGAAGCTCGTACGCAACTTATCAATGCTCTGATGATTTAGAGTTCAGATTTCACATCAGAAATGAGTTTATGGGGCAGGTGGGTGGCACAGTGAGTACAGCACTTGCCCTGGAGTCAGGAGGACCTGAGTTCAAATCCAGCCTCAGACACTTGACACACTTTACTAGCTGTGTGACTGTGGGCAAGTCACTTAACCCCAATTGCCCTGCCTCCCCCCCTCCAAAAACAAACAAAAAAATAGAAATGAGTTTATGCAACTGAGCATTGAAACAAATACTGCCTAATTTGAAACATATCAAAAGTAACAGTTTAGATATCAAGCTTAAAGTGCTTGATGAACATAACGAAGATTTTGTTGAGTTCTTTCATTGTTTAGAAGATATTAGAGCTGAACCTGATGAAGTGAATGATGTTGACAATATGTTGTGGAACATGGTGAAGGAAACAAGAACAGAAGGATATTTTCTTTTATACTTCAATCTCTTTTGCTCATCATAATGATTATTTCATAGGACCAGAGTATTTCAACTTAATTGAAGAATGCATATCTCAGATAGTATTATATACAGATGGAAGACATCCTGATTTTACATATCAAAAAAATTAGATGTAGATCTAAGACAATTTGTAAATGTTTGTGTTGATTAAGCAAAAGTAAAAGTTGAAGAAAAAGCATCAGAATTTTCCAGGAAATTTGAAAAAGAATTTACAATTCACCAAGAAATTCAGCCCCAAATCACAGAAAAAAAAGAAAAGAAGATCACGAGCTCCAAGCAGAATTCCAGGCTTTTAAATCCCAGTTTGATGCTTTGCCACCTGGTTCAAGAACTTCTTTGCCACAGTCAACAGGAGATTGAACTGATCACCAATTACCTCCACCACCATCTCTGTCACTGTGTGAGTCCACCCCTACTTCCAGGAATGCCAGTGGCTTTTGGTACTACTCTTCCTCCGCCACTCCCTCCAGAATTTCTTGGAGTATGGCGATCTCTTCCTTCATTAACATCGCCATTTGTAACGAAACTAAAAAAAGAATTCAAACTGAAACCACTACAACAAGACTGAACTTTTTAAAGATCGGACCTCATGAAATGACTGTTTCTGGTTAAAAGCAAATGAGAACAAGTATGAGATCACAGACTTGGTCTGTAAATTTGAAAATATGTTTTGCTGTTGAAGAAAAGAGAAAAAGGAAGAGAAGGATTTTGCAGAGAAGAGAACAACGAAGAGACAAATTAAAGAACTGAAAGTTCTAGATTCCAAAATTGCCCATAAACTTTCAGTCTTTCTGGGTTCTTTTCCTGTGCCATATGAAGAAATAAAAATAATGATATTGGAAGTAGATGAAACACAATTGGGAGAGTCTATGATTCAGAACTTAATAAAGCACTTTCCAGATCAGGAACAGCTGAATTCACTGTCAAGAATGAATATAATAACTAACCTATGTGCACCAGAACAATTTGCAGTTGTAATGAGCACAGTCAAAAGACCATGGCCCATGTCTGAGTGCCATTTTCTTTAAACTTCAGTTTGAAGAGCAGGTGCACAGCCTCAAATTGGACATCATGGCTGTCAGTGCAGCCTGTGATGAGATAAAGAAGAACAAAAGCTTCAGCAAGTTATTGCAACTTATATTGCTAATGGGAAACTATATAAATGCAGGTTCCCAGAATGCCCAGACCTTTGGGTTCAACCTTAGCTCTCTCTGCAAACTAAAGGACACAAAGTCAGCAAATCAGAAAACAACATTCCTCCATTTTCTAGCTGAAGTTTGTGAGGAGAAATAGCCAGATATACTGAGTTTTGCTGATGATTTCAAGCATATAGACAAATCTAGCAAAGCCTCTGCAGAAAACCTGGAGAAGAACTTGAAAAATATGGGAAGGCAATTTCTGCAGCTTAAGAAGGATTTGGATTTCTTTCCCTCCCCTGAGGACAAGCATGACGAGTTTCTAACAAAGATGTCCAGTTTTGTGATCTCTGCAAAAGAACAATTTCAAAAAATTTCAAGAACGTATGAAAACATGGAAAAAATGTAGACAGCACAATGGACTACTGTGATATTGACATAAAGAAGGTGTCTGTGGAGGAAATTTTTACTGATTTAAATAACTTCAGAACTATGTTCATGCAAGCAATGAAAGAGAACACCAAATGAAGAAAAGCTGAGGAAAAAGAGAAATGCGCCAGGACAACCAAAGAAATAGAAGAAAGAGAAAAAAGCAGAACATTAGCAAAAAAAAAAGAGAGAAATGCTTAATAGAAATGAAAACTGAGGGGGATGAGACAGGAGTTATGGATAGTCTGCTGGAAGCCTTGCAGTCAGGTGCTGCTTTCTGAGACTGAAGAAAAGGGACACCAAGGCTTAAAGGTATCTGACAACATCTGTAGCAGCAAGCCCCCTGGCTCATCCAGGATGGTCTGCTATCACAGGTTCTTTCATCTGCTTTACTAAGAAAGATAGCTTTTTAAGGGGTCAACAATCTTCTTTAACTACATTCACTAGTTCAGGGGAAAAGTCAGCACCCTGAATGTCAGAGAAAATACAAGCAGAGAAATTAGCATAAAGACCAACAGACAGGGCTCTGACTGCCTGTATCAAAGCAATATTGCCATACACTTTACATACATCATTGAATTGAGAGAGCCTTTAACTCTGAGCAGTCGTGGGCCAGAGAGTCTGAACATATGGCTACTTGGAGTCTCAACCAGGAAATCACAAGATCCTTTTCATAAGTGAACCCCAAAAGCAAAATACCAACTCAGAGTATAAATATACTTCTCAGAGCCAGAAGGCTTCACAACCTTTATGACTCAGTGCCTAATCAACTTATTACTAAAAAGTGTGAAAACCTTCCTACAAGCAAGCCTCCCCTAAGCAAGCTTCCTTTAATGGGCTCCACTTGAGGCCTATTAATGGGCAGGAAAGATCTTCATATCCCATTAACATTAAAATGTTACAGTCCAATCTCATACAGGCCTGTTCTGAAAGCATGTAACCAGGAGAACCAGAAGAAGCAAGAAGGAGCAACTGGTAGAAGGGTCCCATTTCCATCACAAACTTAACCAGGACTCCTGCTGTCAAGGAATTTAATTATAATCAAGATACTCATTCATCCACACTGAGGATCGAGGACATTGGGAACAAGGAGACTGTAACATGGAAGACATTGAAGAAAAGAAAATGGAGCTCCTTGCCTCTGTCTTTAAAACTCACTTCCTGAAGTAGAAGCTCTGCTGGCAAGACTTAGCTTTATGAATTCAGTTGATAAAAATGATTAAGCAAATTATAATGCCATACTATGCTTGGCTGCAACACTTTTTAAAAGGTCTTACTTTTGTATAACTGGCTTTATATAGTTATACTTTTTAAAGTGTATTACAATTCTATCTAAAATTCATATTTGCAATGTTTTAGCTATATGTTTGAGACCTTGTACAAAACTATAGTTGGCTTAATGCCTTTTGTTGACAATCTATTCCACTAAAGTTGGAAAGAGAGATTGAATTATGTATAATATTCACATGTAGGTGACTACTCTATTCAAAAATTTTTTCTTTAAGAAAATATACGATATGCCAGTAGGTCTAAATAATTATATTTCATTTGCCATCTATGTTCAGTTCATTGAATCATAATCTCTGAACTGAACTCTTAATGTAAAAATGCATGTATGTTTATATTTATATATATATCTAAATTCTTTCTGTAGATATGATCTGCATTCTATCATTGTAACACAGAAATATGAAACAGACATGTAAAATTACAAGTAGACACATTATAACATTGCTGAATTCAGGTTGATCAGATTCTTCAGAACGGAAAGGCATATCAAGCTCATTTCAAATAGATAATGTATGAAGACTATATGAAGTATAATAATAATGAAGATAATGTATGAAGACTAAGCTTGTGCACAACACAGACACATTTATATAAAATGAATATATTTTATAACAAAATTTTGCTGCTGAAATTTTATAAGAGTTCTAGAAGACATTTTTTAGCTTTCAATCATGGCTGTGTGTATCAGTAAGGCAAGATTCATCACCTCGAGGATGACCATGAACATGCCCATATGATTCAGAATTGCAAAGTATGAAAAAGCTCTCTAGGTAGAAGGCAGAAGTATAACATTTATTTAGAAACCAGAGCATCCAATCCCAAGACCAATAACCTCAATTCAATATAACAGTAATTATATTACAAAACCAGTAAGCTCACCTCAATGTAGCAACAAGGAAATTATAACAGTATTATATTAAGGAACCAAGTCATCCTGTAACCTTCCCCACTGCTAGGGCCTTGCCATAAACATCACTCATGAATCCTAACTGTCTGCTTGCCTGTGTCCTCTCTCAAAGTTCTGAAAGCCCTTGCAGTTCTCAGAGTCCTTGCAGTCTCCTGGATTCTCAGTTCTCCAGTCTCTGGATGCTGTGGATTCTCAGTTCTTTGATCTCTGCAACTCTTTGGTCTCTACTCTCTGCTCTTTAGTCTTTCTCGATGCTGGCTCTCTCAATGCTGACTTTCTCAATGTCTGCTCTTCAATGTCTGCTGCCTCAGTGTTTTCTTGATGTCTGCTTCTCAGTTCTGCTTCTCAATTTTGTTGCTCTCATGCTCTGGACTCTTTTTATATACAGTTCTAGCTGGCATCTGATTGGCTAGAACTCAGGTCTCTAATTGGCTGAATTCATGCACATCTGATTGGCTGGAACTCAGTGCACATACAATTGGCTCTGGTCTTAGGGCCTTGAGGGCTTCACACCTTTCTCATGACCTAATTAGCAAAAGAGTGTGGGCCTAGGGCCTCCCACCTAGTAAATAAAGGCCCTATTTAATGGATGGGGAAGATCTTTAATCACATTAACACCACACTGTGGTACAAAATTATCATTTTGTAATTTCCCAACTGTGCATTTTTTTGATGTCATGAGCTAACAATATTGCAGGTTTTATAAACTACATGACCATCAATAACTTTTATAGGTAGGTTTTAATAAATAGCTTTTCTTTTTAAAATGTTTTATATAAAAATAAGAGCATTGCTATTCTGTTAATTTCTTATCAAAGAAAAGAAACTTCTTGCACTAAAGGGGAAAAAAGCCAGTTTGAAATCTTGTGAAAAGGTGGGCCTGGTAGCATTTCAAATGGGAGAAAAGGGCTCCTGGGCTGAGCAGGAGCAAGATGCCATTAGGCCCCACATATTCTCTATACATGGGCCTCACTAGCATGGTTACTTTGAGACTGAACCTACTCTCCCCTGGATATGTACAAAAGGGAGTATATGCCACCTGGTTGAGGGACAGTTTTGTAAACTTCTGTCTTTGCTCCATCTTCCTGGTAAATATCCTTTGGCAAAAGTTAACTGATATCAATTCATTAATTTGGATGGGTGGGGGGGACATTGGATGAGGAGTCATGAGTGATACTGCTGGAAACTGCAGCCCTTTCCCTATGATAGAAGCCTGAAGGGAAGAACAATTAGCTTTCATCTGGGGAACAAAATCTGCCAGTTTGGAACAGTGAGCCCAAAGTGAACTAGAAAAGGGAAATTCTCAATTCCCTTGGGTTAGCCCTGAAATTAATAAGGCACTGTTGAAATGCTTTAAGTTCTTTCTCAGTGCTGTTGCATGTGCTTAAAAAATATTATTTATTTATATTTAACAATCTATTTTAAAATTTTGAGTTCCAAATTCTCCCCCTTCCTCCAATTCTTCTTCTATCCACTGATAAGGCAAGCGATATATCAATTATACATGTGAAATCATGCAAACCATATTTCCATATGTTGCAACAATTTGGCTAGCAGCTGCTGTGGGGGTGAAAGATCAACACAAGCCCAACAACAAGAATGCTGCCAGCACAAATTTTTTGATGTGCTTTACTAAGGAAAGTAATGTTAAGGGGTTAACGATTTTACTTTAATCCAACATATACACATATCATTCACTTTGTTCAGGGGAAAAAGCCAGCACCCTGAACTTCAGCGTGAATACAAGCAAATTACAAACATACATTATAAACAGACCAAATACAATTCATAGTTACCAAGAAACCAGCATCTGGGTTGGCCAGCTGGGGAGCTCATAACAATCGACAGCCCAGAGTCACACACCATTCCTCCTGTGGCTCAGAGCCCCAGGCAAATAGTTCTGTTCTCTCTTTTTATACATTTTTTAGCTGTTATCACAGGTCATCTGAGCAACCAGAATTTAGGCTCCTACTATTGGCTCTGGTCTTAGCAACTACCCTTAGGACCCTGAGGACTTCAAACCCACATAGCCTTAGCACTAGTAATTAGGGGTTTGGACCTGGGGCTTTGCACCTAGTAAGCCTCAATCAAAGACATTTAATTAATTTATCATTCTAAAACAGTAAAAAGTCCCAACTTAATTGATACTACACCATATAAGCCATGTTGCAAAAAAAAAAAAAGCAAAAAAATTGAGAAAGTTATACTTAAATTTGCACTCAGAGTCCATTAACTTTCTCTCTGGAGAGAGATAACATTTTTTCATCATGAGTCCTTTAGAATTGTTTTGAATCAATGACTTGATCAGATTAGACAAGTCTTTCATATTTCATCTTCATTATAACATTGCTGTTACTGCGCACAACAATCCCCTGGTCCTTCTCAGCTTCACTCTGAATCAGTTCATATAAGTCTTCCCAGTTTCTTTCCTTTGCACTTAACAGTATTTTGTTTTTTCCAATTACATATAAAGATAGATTTCAACATTTGTTTTTTGTCAGATTTTGAGTTTCAATTTTTTCTTCCTTTCTTTCTTCCCTGCCCCTTCCCCAAGAGAGCAAGCAATGTGATACAGGTTAAACATGAACAATAACGTTAACCATATTTCCACATTAGTCATATTGTGAAAGAAGAATCAGACCAAAGCGGAAAAACCACAAGAAAACAAAAACAACTCCCCCCCCTTATTCTTATCTTTTGACCATTTATCAATTGGGGAATGGCTTTTTTTCTATAAATTTGACTCAGTTCTCTACATATTTGAGAAATAAGGGTCATATCAAAGAAACTAGCCATAAATTTTTTATATTACTTCATTGTTTATGGCGTCTTTTAGCAAAATGTACTTTCCTCCTGATTATCTCTTTTAATTAGGTCTCTTTTTTGCTTTTGCTTTGCCTGAGATCATGATTGCTACCCCTGACTTTTTTATTACTTATGCTGAAGCTTAGTGGATTCTGTTCCAATTCTTTATTTTAGTACTATGTGTGTTGTCTTTCTGTTTCAAGTGTGTCTCTTGTAAAAGCATATGGTTGGATTCTGGTTTCTAATCCATTTGGCTTTCTGCTTCCACTTTATGGGTGAGCTCATCCCATTCACATTCAGAGTGTGTATTTCCCTCAATCCCATCTTCTTCTGTTTATTCAAGTGCTAGTGCTCCTCTTGGCCCTGAACTGTGATCAGGGTCTCTGCTCTCTCGCAACCCAGAACTATATATGGTCAGTAGAGTTGCCGGTCAGCATCAGTTGTACACAGTACTAGCAATGGTCCTCTGTAATCTCTTTTTGTCCAGTTTTCTGAACCTCTTAAAATCTCTGGGCTAAGGGTTCCCAAAGCTGCTGTTGCAACTACCGCTGCTATTGCTGCTTCCATGTTTGTATGTTCCAAGCAGCGCCCCCCCCACCCCAAACCTATCCTGTGGAACTCCTAAGTTTTTTTAAGCTAAAAATAATGTTTCCGTTGACCTTATGTTGGCTCTGCCACTCCAAAATTCATTTTGAGGTACTATTTTAAAGTAATTTAGAGAGGAACATTGAAAGAGTTTAATTTGAGTTGCTGCCTCTAATCCACCATCATGGCTCTATCTTCATGTGCTTTTGAATATTTTTATTGGATTTTTCATTCATTTATTGAAGCCCTTCACATATTTTAGGTTTTATAGGTAGATTCCAAAAAATAAAGTCTTTTCAATACAATTAGAATACTAAAA
>CM053622.1:283791871-283863455 GCA_028646595.1 Phalanger gymnotis
TGGAAGCCGAACCGCAAACTCCGTCTTGTCCCGCAGCTTTTCCCACTAACCTTCTGTGTAGTCTTTGCTGTTTGTGGGTTGTGTGGTCTGGTACATGCCACAGCTCAGTAATTCAGCATGCTAGGGCACTCTTGGCTGTACTCCTGGTCTCGTCGGTCCGCAGTCTGCCACGCCGGGCGCTGGGCTCTGCTTGGCTCAGCTCCACTCCCCTCAGCTGGGGGCTGGGAGTTCCGTTTGAGACAGACCTTACCCCGAGACCATCCAGGCTGTCCTGGGCTGGAGCCCTGCTTCCCTCTGCCACTTTGTGGGTTCTGCAGTTCTAGAATTGGTTCAGAGCCATTTTTTTTTATAGGTTTTTGGAGGGACTTGGTGGGGAGCTCATGGCAGTTACTGCTTTCCAGTTGCCATCTTGGCTCCGCCCCCTATGAATACTTTTTTCAAGGAAAAATATCAGAAGGCAATAGACAAGGAGAACACTGAATAATATCACAAAATTGAAATTATTTATATTTTAACAATCTGGAAATTACTTGTTACTGATACGGTAGCCTCTCCTATCTGCTACAGGTATATAATCATAACCTTGTTATGAACTTGTTAGAACAAAGATCAGCATTTTGTTAGTACAAATCTATATGGAAGAATACAAATGCCAAAATAAAAAAAAATAGTACACACCTGAAGCAATTCTATCCTTACCTCTTTAAACAAGTTATTGAAGATGAAAAGTAGGGCATCAATGGAAGAAAGGTCATAGATACTGACAATAATAATTTCATTTAGAAATTTAACCAGTATAAATCCATCAGCATAAATTAAAGGACAACAAGAAGCTACAAAGTGATTGGTGAGGAAACTCTTGATATACTTGGCAAGCCAAAAGACATGGCAGCCAAGAGCAAAGCTGGTTTAGACAATAAATTTTAATAAGATCACATGGAGAAAAATTACAGAAGACTGTAACAACAATCTTGCTTGCAGCTCCTGTGGAGGTGTAAGGCCAATAACACCAGCACACAGGAGGGCTGCTAGCACAGGTTCTTTGATCTGCTTTTCTAAGGAAAGCAACTTTAAGGGGTTTACAATCTCACTTTAATTAAACATACATATATCATTCACTTAGTTCAGAGGAAAAATTCAGCAGCTTGAACTTCAGAGCAAAAACAAACAGAAATTACAGAGAAAATATAAAGAGAGCAAATAACACAAATCAACAGACAGTCTTCTAGCTGTCTGACGAAAGCTATACATACATAGTTACCAGGGAGAAAAGCACCAATGTCTGGGTTTTCAAAGCCAAGGAGCTCTGTAATGGCTACCCAGAGTCTCCATGCTAACACTCTTCCAATGAATGAGCCCCAAACAAAATGCTAACCTCAGAGTAACCACTTCTTCAGGGTCAGAGAACTTCACACCTCTCAAGGGGGTGGGCTTAGCACCTCTTGCGATCTAATTAGCAAAAGCATGTGGGCCTTTCTACAAACAAAAGCAAGACTCAAAGGCATTTGATTGCCTTAGTGCTGAGAAGCACTCCAAAAGAAAAAAAACAGTAAAAAGTCCCATTTTTCTTGCCCTTACAAAGACTATCTCATAAAATAGAGAAGCTGTTGGGGATAAAGTCAGTTTAATGAAAGCTGAGGAGAATCCCAATTAAGCAAAGTCCTCATGAAAATCATCATGGATAAAAATGGAAGAGCAACAAACAGAAGAAACATCAATAGAGACTACCCTACAATTGTATACACAGTTTGAACTTGAGTGGAATAAGGCAGAAGAACTATGAGTGACTTTTAAAAAATGAGCAAAAAATAACCACGAGATAGAATTTTAGTGCTGTAAAGTCCACTTAAGATTTGTGAATTCATTTGTAAGGAAATGCCTCTACCAATGTAGATGAGCAGCTGTTTTGCAACTCATAGTCCTCCAGTTTCCTGGAGTGACTCAGAAGCTGAGGCTAAGGTCACAAAGGCAGTGTGTATTAGAGGTGAGAACTGAATTCAAGTCCTTCTGGCTCCTAGGTGAGCTCCTTATCAATTACCTCGTGGTGCCTCATTTGTTTGTCCTTGAAGACCAGAAGAACAGATAGAGGCAAGGACATGCAAAGGAGCAGGGTAGACATCTAATTCCTATTTAATCCTCTTCTGGCTTTACATCTTTAACATATAGGCAGGGAAAGGTAACTCTACACAAAAACATCAGGATCAGACAAATTAGTGTAACTCAGCTCTGCAAGATGACAGTGAGAGACTTCTGTGGCTAGAACATTGAATTACATGAGAGGATTACATAAATCAAGGATAAAAAATAAGAAAGATGGTTTGGGGAATCTAGATAAGAAGAATCATTTCTTATTAGGTATTTGGGAGGGATGGGATTTCCTAGGCAAGGGCCAGTGGGGTGAGGGCAAAGTATCCCAAGAGGATTGAGCTGGGAAGGAGGGTATAAGAAAGAGTTCCCTCTTAAGCTCTAGATTCTAGCACAATAACAAAAGTGGAGAAATAGGCTTTTTGGAAATCTATCAACAGCAGTCCTGGGTAGGTAACTCCATGCCAATTCAACAGATTAATAGTAATGATAACAATAATAATAATGATAATAAACAGCAACAAAAACAGTAAGGACAACAATAAATTTCATTTGTATAGTATAGTCTTCCAAGTTTTGCAAAGACAAAAGGCATAAAAAAGAAATGTATTCAGGTCAGAGCTAAGGAGAGGAAATGTATACCCCGTAACTATTTTTAAACACCAGAACTAAATATATAGGATGGGGTATGTCACAGTAGGGCAATATAAAGGCTTTCACATGTCCCTGGAAAATTAATTGAATTAGTGTGTAAGGTAGTTTGTGAGTGAGATAACCATGCATAAAAAAGGTTAAGCATCATTACAATCCTAACTGCTGTTTATAAACCGGTTCAAAACCATTGATCTTAATTGTTTCATGGCTTTGTCTATTATTCTTCTGTTTCTTTAAAGGTTAAAAAAAGTCTTTTAACTCAAAATGATTATATCATAAAGTATGGAGGATTTATGAGAAAACATGGATAGGAATTACCTATGTGTAACAGTATAACATTCATCTATTCTGATGGAATCATTTCTCTATCAAACTATCAAAACCCAAATGCTTAGCAAGTTCTAAAGTAAAGTCATTATATCTCATCTCCTGAAAGTGTAGGAAGTGAGGGTCAGATTAAATGCCTGGGAAATTAATACAAGAGGGCATTTTTATAATTATCATTTAGGGAAGCAGGTTTCTGTGCCAAGAGCTTTTTTTTTCCTTTCCTCTGAATGCCATAAACAACCGATGAGGCTTCAGTCTGAACTCACAAAGAAAGGTCTGGAAGTCTCTGGAGATGCCACATTTTGCAGGAGGTACAAGGAGATGATTGCAGATGAACTCGAGAGTGATGATACCAGTGTAAAAATGCATATCAATCCTGGTTTCATTTACTCCAGGTTTTGTATGAAAGTGCAGTTACCATATTTATATATAACAGTGATTCTAGAGATATTTCTTGACATTAAGTGATATATTTATGAAGCACTTCATTTTCCTCAGGTAAAGGATGCCATAAAATATAATATGCTTTTAATGCCAGTCTGTGTGATGGATCTCAGAAAGTGTAGAATTTTGAAACTTAAATGTGTTAAACAAAATTAAACTTGGCATTTACTTAAGGCTTTCATGTACATGGATGGGGAAAAAATTGCTTGTAAGATGATAATAGAAACATTTCACTGCACTATGTTGTATAATTCAGGAAATGACCTTTCCTTCATATAATACATGTTATTTTACTCCTTGCCACTAGCTTGTAAATTATCACGAGATTTTCATTCTTCTGCAGTCCTACTTCTGAAGAGATGTGTTACTGGCTGGAATTGGATTTACAGATGGTGTAATCAATTTGTGAGACCCTCCATACTTTAACTTGTCTTTGGAGAGCTCTCTTTGCTCCTGCCTTCTTACTAAGCCTTAGGGGGAGAAATTGCTTTTTTCTGTTATTTTTAAAAAAATATATATGTTTTCTCAGCTATAGATTAATGGCTAGAACATTAAAGGTTTTTTTTTAATTTGCTTTAGGAATATAGACAGGAAAGGCATCTTACACTGACTAGCTGAATACAGTTGCCATATTCTATATTTCATATGTGTCTTCTATCTGAAAGAGAGATCACATATAAAGCAATGATTATGTGTCTTGAGTATCAATACACTCATGTGTCTGATGGATGTGGTAATGAAGTTAGAATTTCAAAATATTTTTGTTTTATGAAGACAAAATTATAATAAACATGATGACTTATGAAACTGAATTTTTGTGGAATATTCTGTCCTATCCCATTTCCCCCACCCCCACCTCTCTGTATCTCTGTTTCTCTGACTCTGTTTTTCTGTATCTCTGTTAGTGTCTGTCTCTCCTTCTGTTTCTCTCTTGTCTGTCTCTCTTATCTCTCTTTGTTTCTGTCATTTCTCTCTGTCACATTCTGGCTTGTTTTTGCTAATTTTCCATCATTATTCACACAAAGTAATGTGTTCAGGGCCCTGCTGATTTCAGAATGAAAAAATGTCACATAGTACCTCAAACTGTGACAACTCATGGCTACACTGGAAAAATCAAGACAGTGGGGGAATCATCAGAATCAGCAGTTTTAGGAGGTACAAATTCTTAGTTGTAGGTTAATGACACTAAAGAATGATATAAAGCATTGTTAGCTTCTATATCCTTACTGTCAGGCAGGCAATAGAAACATGATATAAGGATAGATGGTTTTCAGTGCTAGAGAATATGTCCTAATGTGTTCACCTTCACATGGTCTGTTGCCCTCCATACATTTTCTGTCAGTGCCCCGCTCTGCCCTGCCCCCCTCATCCCTCTAGGGACTAAGAACAGCATTTACTTGAGTATTACTTGATTATAGAGGCAGCTAGATAGCAGGACTAATGGACTTGGAATTAGAAAGACAAATTCAAATACTTTCTAGCTTTCTGACCATGGTCAAATCAATTTCTTTGAGCCTCAATCTCTTCATCTGTAAAATGAGATAGATTGAATGAACCCTGTGGCCTCTAAGTTTTCATCCAACTCAAAATCAATGATCCTGTGAGGATTTTCAATAAATATGGATCTTTGATAAATATCAGTGTGACTCTAGGTACACTACTTCCCTCAGTGACCATTATGCATTTTGGACATCCCTATCAGACTCATCTACGGGGCTGGAGGGCATTATTTAAAAACAAAAAAAAAAACTACTCTCAGGTATTGCTTACAGTGTCTGCATCTCACTTTCATTTATGGGAAGAGAGGGAGGAAGAACTTGCTGTTTCAAACTTTCTCAAAGGTTGTAGCTAGACCTAAGCACTACAATAGTGGGCTGGCTATCTAGGTGAGACAACACAATGAGTTACTAATTAGGGTTAGAGTTGCTAATATCCATTACAGAAGGGATTTCTTCTCATCATATCAAGGAATTAAAAAAAGAGGTCTGTACCTCCAGGTATCCTTCTCTTGTCATTTGCTAGGGTGTTCAGCAAGAGATATTAGTCCTAGGCAATCACTGTCTTTGGGTTTCTCTTATGTTGTTGATTTTCAGTTGTTTTATGTCATGACTCTTCATGACTCCATTTGGGGTTTTCTTGGCAAAAATACTGGAGTGGTTTGCTATTTCTTTCTCCAGCTCATTTTACATATGAAGAAACTGAGGCAAACAGGGTTAAGTGACTTGCCCAGGGTCACACATCTAGTAGGTATCTGAGGCCAGATTTGAACTCAGGAAGATGAGTCTTCCTGACTCCGGACCCAGAACTCTATCCACTGTTCTACCTAGCTGCCCCGGTTCTGCTTATATTAGCTGTAGTATAATCAAACGAGTACTGTGCTGCTGGTGATTTCTTTTTCTTTTTAAATTAAGATGCATTTTCTCCTGGCAATGCAGAATATGTCACCATTGAGGTAGGCTAGAATTTGCTGCTAGGAATAAAACTAGTCCTAGTCTTTGCTCACTTTGTTTTGCTAAGACCAAAATAAAGTTATTGAGAAGTATCAAGGATGGAAGGTCAGTTTCAGGCTGACTTCCTTATTTTTCCCATAAAACCAATGGGAAGGTTCTGAAAGAACCATTAATGAGGAAAGGGATGGAATCATCCCCACTTAGTCTTTTTTTGAAACAATAGCAAACTTTCTGCACTGTCTGTTCTGAAAAAGCCTAAGATAATAGTCATTCCATTGTGTAACCAATAATTCCAAATATGTAAAATTCGTCTCTGGGGCTATGCCTCGAACTCATATTTATATTTAAAGTTTGGGTCCCCAGAGGAGAAGCTATTGGCTCTCATAGAGGCCCTATGGCGCTATATTTCTAACACTGTAGCTCATAACCTCCACTGGAGTGCCTCCCATTAACTCTCCACCAGTAGACCATTAGTTTTTAGCAAAGGAATTTTCTAAGGTGATCTAGTAAGAAGGGTTGGTACAAAACACCTTATCCCCTGCTCCCTCGACCAAAAAAAAAAAAACCTTTGGGGGTCACTGTCCCACAAAAGCACACAGAATCATGGGAAAAACGGGCTAAAAATTAGAGGACAACAATAGAATTATTGTGAGACACATGTCAGATATATCTGTGTGTTAAAGAATGATCTACCACTACTGGAAGCTCTTTCTTAGCAGAGTTCTTGTGCAGTTCCTTGCTATGCATGACTTTTATGCTGGACTGGTCACTCTGCTGTTCCTTTGAGCTGGCTCATTCACAGGCAGCTGTTGTCTCTTATCACATCTAGCTTCAGATTTAGCTGCTAACCCTGGTACTGCTACCCTTTTACAAAGAGCAAAGAGTGTTAACCTAGGAAAGTCACATGCCTTTTTGGCTTTACTCCAAGTCTGAGGCTTCCATGTCCTAGACAGGAGGTGGGAGAACAGAGGTTTGGCTTCTCCTTTCGATTTCTCTCTCTGATTCATCTGAGTATCCTGGGTATATCTCCCTGATCCTGTCTGGATGCACTGTTTGCTACTAGTCTATTCTCTCCAGTTACATTGTCAATGGAGGCGGAGAAGGAGTCTCTTTGGACTTAGTTCCCCTTCCCCTAACACTTCCACTTGTTTTTCTCTGATACAGACAGCAGGTTATAGCTTCACAAGTAGAAAACTGCTGAACTTGGGATTCTCCACTGGTGGACATTCCCTCAGCTATTTAAAGCCCCTAATGAGCATGGTTATCTTTGTTGGTTAGCCAACCACACTACATACTTCTTAATTATACACAGGTTTGCAGCTAATTAAGAGACAGAGCACAGATGAATCTTGTTTAACACATTATGTCCTAAACATAACCCTTAATTAATTGATTATGTGACCATATTAATTGTGGTATCTGGATCTTCCTTGATTACATTAATTGAGATGGGGATTAACTATATCTAAACAAAAATATAGTAGGAACCCAGAGGTTAACCCTACCGCTTTAAAGATGATAGTGAGTCCCAGAAGTTCTAATTTCCTTGCCCAAGGTCACAAAACTAGTTAGTGACAGAGCAAATGGGACTATCTTACAGAAATGCTGATTACTGGTCCAGGGCTCTTCCTACTACCCACCAGGTCATTCCCAACCTAGGAAGTATATCCAAAAGAAAGAAGCAATAAGGAAGTCTATAAAAAACAAATGGATTATTATTAATAACAAGAACTCACATTTACATAGCATTTTACTATTTCCAAAGTGCTTTCCTCAGCTTAATCCTATGAGATAAGTACCTTAAATATTAATATCCCTATTGAACAGGTGAGGGAAGCACAAAAGACTTTTAACAGAGAAAGCTTCATAAAAGGCAGGGGCTAGGATGGAAGGCATCTTGTACACATACGAGGAGCACTTGTTTTTAATTGACTGCCTCCCAGTGCTGCATTGTTCTCTGGAGAGCTAAGGGGCTTTGGCTTTACAGTTCTTATTTCCCACCTGATCTGAAGCTTAAAACCAAAAACTGACAGACACCCTGGAACAATAACGCCATAGAAGAATATAAAAATAATTGCTAGCATAGTAACTTACATGGAAAATAAAATTTATGTCTGTGTAAATATTAAAAGTAGGATATATAAAAGAAAGTCTGATTTTAAAAAGGACTTTTTAAAAATTCTCCATTACTTATCAGAGAGAGAGAGAGAGAGAGAGAGAGAGAGAGAGAGAGAAACCGTGAGCTGTCAGTCCTCAGAGTCAGACTCCACTCATTCTGGATTCATTTAAAGTCAGCTTGTAAAGTGTCTCACTCCTGTAATGAAAGGGTTTTGCTATGTTTTTCAATGAGACATTTAAAATCCCACTCATAACTTTTCAGAAATCCCACTCATTTAAATTTGCTACATCTTCAGAGCCCTGTTTTTAAGCTCATAATTATTCTGCCTCCTTTTTAAGGGTGGTAGCTGGTGTTGACATTCATCTCAATGCATACTTTCCTACTCTTCCAAACTCCCACCCTTAAGAGTTCCTCCAAACATTTTTCCCCTCAATGTGTTAATACAAAATCACCAGCAAAGAACTGAAATAGTAATTATGATAACTACTGTACTCATCAATGTCAAAATCTAACATAGCTTTAAAGATTCATTACCTTTGCATATTGTCATCACAATTGGATCTGTGAGCCAAGTATTTTAATATAAGGCTACTTAAAATGCATGTTCTGCTGCATACCTGGATTAAGTTAGCAGGCCAGTGATTTCATGCTTGTACCTCATCTTTGACATAAAAATAGTGTTATTAACAATAAAAGGCCTGCCTGTTTCTATATTTCCCACTGGAAGTACACTGACAGCTCATGACAGTAATGCTAATACAACCACAACACCATGCGAACTCATCAGGGAGAGAGGAAACTGTAACGTACACAAGACTCAGATCAATAACATTTTGCAGCACCTGGTGGCTTTTTAGGCATGTGCTAGAATGGTCACATGGTGGATCCACTGCTTCGATCCTAGAGTTTTCAGGATATTTAACAGGATATATTTGAAATATATAGCTTGCTTTTAAAATCTTGACCCTGGTCAGAGTGGAACCCAGAAGGGAAGCCGTGAAATTCCAAATATGATGGTTTTGAGATCTGAGTTGGATATACCCTAGACCAGCACAGTTTGCAACTAATCCATGCCTTATTATCCCATTCAATTCTTATCCATTTCTTTCCATAATTCATCCAAAGAAAATCTCTCCAGTTCCCTGGGTACATTCCTCCGATTCTTTTAATATTCTGCAAAAACTGGTATAATATTCAGTCTCCCTATCTGTTATTTGGGGAACCTGCCTGTTAACTACCATTCACAATATTATATTGCGATTAGCAACAGATACAATATAATCTAACTATTTGGAGGAGATGTTGTGGGGGACAGGGGGGACATGTAACTTGCCCTCAATTCTAGTCAGAATAACAAGTTTCAGGAAAGTAGGCCCCAATGGACCAAGCAGACAGTTTTCTATTGTCAAAAGGGTGGTTCATCCTCGATTCAGAAATTGATTTGTCCCTTTAACGAAGCAGACAATAATTCACTAGTCATCAGACCTGTCATAGAGTATTCAATGTAGAAAGTAGGATGTGATCTCCAACTTTTAGCGTTTATTGAGGAGCAGTCAGAGATTCAGCCTAAAAGGAAGATATTTGTAAATGATGCAACAAGACAAGAAGCAGTAGGGGGCAGGACTGAGTGGCTCTCTAACTCCCTCCCAACCTGCTTTTCTGCATCTCCTCTCTCTCATCTTTCTCTCTCCTCTTTCTGGTAGCTGGCAGCAATGCTTCTCTATTGGAAAAACACAAATGCATCCCCACCACACCCTTATCTCCGTCCTTTTCTTCTCTGATCATTTTTTCTTGATTCCGAGCTGAGAAAACTATGTGAACAGGTGTCAAGATGCCTAATTCTATCCTATCTACAGAAAAAGCTTCTCTGCCTGAAATTTTTAGGGTTACTATTTAAGCTTATATTCTAATTTTAGATTTCATTTTGGTGTATATGTATGTTTGCACTAACTCAGTGATTTCCATAAATCACCATAAGCTTTCTGGTCCTCATTCCTCATTAAATCTCTCGGTCTTTCTCCCTACCCCCATCTCTCTTTGCAGTGCTGGGGGAAGTATTTCCCTTTTTACCTCAGATTCTTCTTTTATGACCTCTAAGTTCTATTTTTCCTTGGACTTTTTCATCACTTGTACTTTACTGGAAATTTGCTCCGCTCCCTCTCCCCTGACCTTTCTCACAATTCTTACTCGGCCTATCAACGTTCTAGGCAGATATGCTGAGAAAATAACATGATATGGCCATACTATGCAATAATCTGGGTACATTGGAAAGGCAACATGATATATTAGAAAGAGATTAGCAGTTATGAAACTGGGATTCTGGTTCTCCTAGGTGAGTGGCCATGGGCAAACCATGTAACCTCTTGAGGCTTCAGTATTCTTTATTTTAAATTGAGGTAGATGTATGAGATTTCTAAGTTCCTTTTCAGCCCTACTATCCCATGGTTCTGATCCTATAATTGCATGATCTTATGATTTTACTTCCCCTCCACCCCCATGTCCTATACCATTTTCAGTCTGATAATGTTTTTAATCCTAGATATTCATGTACAACTCTAGCCATAAGTCATGTGTGCTAAAGAATCTATGTATCTGGAGATACTTTATTTTTGTATATATTTTTATATTCACTGGAAACAGTTGGTGATCCTATCAATTGCCATGGATTCAATTATCATCTCTATGCCTATGATTCTCAGATATATTTATCCAGGTATAACCTCTCTCTTGACTTCATCTCACATCTCTAACAGTCTATCAAACATCTCAAACTTGATGTCCTGAAGGAATCTTAAATTCAACATCCAAAACTGAACTCATTATTTCCCCCCCCCCACCGCAACCCTCTCCATTTTATAATTTCCTATTACTGTCAGTATCACCATCATCCCATTCACCAAGGCACACAGCCTAGACACCATGACTCCTCATTCTCTTTCACCATCCTTATCCAATTTGTTGCCATGCCCTGTCAATTCAACTTCAGACATTTTCACCACCCTGGTGCAGGCTTTCAATATCTCATCACCAGGACTATTGCAACAGCCTGCTGGTTGCTCTCCTGACTCAAGTCTCTCTCAACTCCAGTCCATCTTCCATTTAGCTGCCAAAGTGATCTTCCTTAAGGGCAGATCTGATTATATTGCCCTGCCCCCTTTTCCTTTCCCCATTCAATAAACTCCAGTGAGTACCTATTACCTAGGATCAAGTATAAAATCCTCTGTTTAGCTTGTCAAGCCCTTCATAACCTGGTCCCATTGTATTTTTCCATCCTTTTATTCCTGACATTCCCCCATGGAATCTATAATCCAGGGACACCATTCCATGGGACAAAACACTCCCTGTATTTTCACTGTCTGTGTCCTATACCTTCCTCTTTCCTGCCTCCTGGCTTGCCTGGCTTTCTTTAAGTCTTAGTTAGTCTTACCTTGAGCAAATAGCATTTCTCAGTCCTTAATCTTAGTAAATTTCCCATCTCCAATACATCTTGTTTATACATAGTTTACATGCTGTCTCTCCCATTAGGCTGTGAGCTCTTTGAGAGCTGGGACTATTTGTTTGTTTGTTTGTTTGTTAGACCTTTCTTGGTATCCTCAGCACTTATCACAGCACCTAGCATATAGTAAGCATTTTTAAAAGGCTTTTGGACCGATTATTAACTTACTAAGGTATAAGCAGAAAAAGAATGTGTTACTTTTGTCACTCAATTGCATTTCTGCAACTGTACTCCACCCCAAACATAAAATTATTCCAGGTAATAATTTAACTCTATATGATACAATAATTCTGAAAGTACTTAGGAAAGAGTTTCTCAAAACACTCAGGCAAAAAATAAGATCATTCAAAGGCATATATTGTTTTATAAAATACTAATTAGCAGGTGTATGTAGCCATACAGTAAAAATTCATACCTTTCTAATTTAGCACACAGATGACAGAGATTTCTTTATATGTTTTTTTTAAAATGAGGAACTATGTTTTCTGTAACCAGAGAAAGAACTGATAAATAGAAGTATATATAATATATAGAGAGAATAATTTTACACACATATATGCAAATGTATATCTATGTGCATATATATACATACATACACATATACACACATATATACATGCATATACATACATATATACATACACACATATATATATACATATATACTTATTTGGTAGCCATCTCAAGGAGAGGGAAGAAAAAAGGCATTTACATGATAATTCTGTTGTATATTTGAAAGGAATATCAATTGTGCATAGTAGATTTGCAGTTTTATGTGCAATCATCTTTTTATTGTACTATGTTATAGAAATGCTTCTTTTATTCCAGAAATTAAAAATGAAATAAAAAAAGAATGAGAAACTATGAAGAAAATGGTATTAGGAAAGAGCAGACAACAGCCTGACCCAAGCCAACTTTATTACAATTTCATTTGACACAAAGGAAACCCAGAACTTTTCAAAAAAAAATCTGACCAAATTTTGCACAAAAGAATAACTAAAAATCCCACACAGAGATTGGCCCTCCTCAACTCTCGTAGCACTCAGTCACTATACTACAGTATCCATTTGGTATAGAAAATATTCTACTTTGTATTGTTACCATATAGCACCAGTGCCTGCCCAGTTATGTCTTTGGAGAGGGAAGGTGAGAGTTTATTCCCTCCACCAGCTGACACCTTTGGAACATGGGTATTACTACCTGAATCTGGCCTTTCTACCAGGTCATTCCTGATCACTATTCACTGATCTCAATTCTACCTCTGCTGAGAAACTTTTCCGTGCATGCATTGGGGGAAGAGGAGAAAAAAAAATGAAGAAACATCATTCAACCGCCCAGTCTTGTTCCCCCCCCACCAAAAAAAATGGTGGTTTGACTAATTTTAGCCTAGGGTAAAGGAAAAAAAAGGCAAATCCATTTTAGTTCTGCTTGTGGGAAAGTATATCAAGATTACTAATAAATCATTACCATAAGATTCTCTCTGGATTTAACTGAGCATCCTGTCAGCCTGGCATTTTTGAACCAGGGTTTGAACATTAATACTTTCTATACCTCTGTATATCAGTAACAAACCCTGTTTTTCTCTACTGCAAGAACACTTCCCCTCCTCCATCACAAATAAGGAAACACACACAAAAAATTATGATTCATTCCTTATGTCAAATGGACTCAATTTGACACTAATTTAAAAAGTAAATAACTTTAAAGAACAGAAAACTCTGCAATTAAACATTTGTTCTAGTGAATGGAAAAGGAAGAGGAAAGGAGGGGGTGAATTTCTTCACTGGTTTCCTGAATTCTTAGCCAAGGGACATTTCATCAAAGACCAATCTCATGCTCTGATCACATTTGTTTCACTGGCCTCAGTGGAGGACAGTGTCAGCCTCCTCTGGAGTTTTGAATTGCTCGCCATTGCATATTCTTTACGCTCAGAGTTTCTCTTGCAGAGCCCCTCTCTTTCTCATTATACACACTTCTGTTGTCAAGATTTTCAGTTCTAAAATCCTGACCTTGTTTCCAAAAACCACTCCCAGGAGTTCCCAAATCTCTTCAAGGGAGAGAAGAGAGTGAGACTATAAAACTATATCTTAAACCCATGTAGCCAGGCTCCAAACACTTCCCTTTAATTATAGAGCTTCATCTCAAAACCTGTTAAACTTATCTTTTAGGTTGTTCATCCTATCTTTCCAACCAGAGTACAGACTCTTTAAAGGCAGAGGCTATATCATGTAACTCACCATATCTCTAATGCTTCCCTGTGCAGTGTAGGTATTAAATCCACATAGTAGGGATTCAATGCTTGATGATGTTAAAAGGTAAAGACCTATGTGCCAGTAGTTGTGAAAACAGAATCTTTAGCCTATCAAAATACCAAAATGCAAAAATATTGCAGTAATGCAGTAATATTATCTTTCTTTGAAAAAAATCCACTCTAACTTAGAATTAGTGTGCCAGAATTTTCCATAACAAATGGTTTTAAGTCTTAGATAAAACTTGGAAACAAGCATTTTTTGGAATTCTTTCTGAACTTCATTTTTGAAGAAGAAAAATCCTTCCTACTATGGCCAAGTTGGGGATTTACATCTTGTTTTGCTTATCAAAGAGTTAAACTTCTTTCATTTACTTCTCCATTTGCTAGAAATTTAGGACATTTCCAATAGAAAAAATAAAATATGCATAAATATAGTGTTACATTATTAGTTTACAATTGGGCTCCAATTCCTAGGGAACACACATGTACTTTTGTTTATTTTACATAAAAAAGCATGAAACTCCAGACAACTAATTTGGTAAACTTCATGTGTGTTTATATTTTGTTTGTTAAAAAAGAAATAGTTACATCATTGAAAATGTTCTCCAGAAGTTCTTAATAGCAATGACAAGCCAATTTTTAGTAGAATTCCTTCAATCCCAGAATCAGAACTTTTCAAATGATAATCCTCCTGATATGATGGTTAGATTTTATTTTAACTGATCAGTAAGTGTCTATTAAGCACCATTTATGGGTCAGGGTGACAAGTCAATGCATGTACGTAACTGCTCAATCTCTTACACTCCCTTCCCTCAATGCGCACAGTCAAGCACACACACACACACACACACACACACACACACACAATCTGAGCAACAATAACAGCAAAAATAAACAATGAAAACCATTTGCATACAGCCAAAATGAAATACTATACCTCACCTATTGCCAATATGAGGCAGCAGACCTACAGCTTGATGTAGTATCTTTCTGTCTGTGCTTTTTCATATTTACGAGTTTTAAAAAACGCATGTCATATAAAAACACTTTAAAATACTACATAAATGTCAGCTATTTTCATGAAGTTCATTATCCTTCTGCTGTTAACAGTTTGAAAACTGATAAAATCTGAAATTCTATGAGTTACCTCTCAGAAAAGGAGTTTACAAAGAGAACGAGTTACTCTTGAAAGAATAAAAAAAAAATCACAACCTAAGCTTTTAATTCTTGTATAGATGCAATATTCCATTCTATTCACTTTAACAAGGACTTATTGACTGCCTTCTATGTATAACAGGCTTACCCGGTGGAAAAAGAGGAGTCTTGTGTTGCTCCACATCAGTGTCTCATCAACTTATGAAAGGCCCTGACAGATTCCAGTCACAAAAACCTGCAGGCCTCTTCAGGCCTGACAAGAGACCTTTCATAATACAGTCAGGATACATAAAAGATGGCTGTGACTCTCTAAGGATCACTGAAGAAAATTAATAAAAGCCAAAGCTCAAAATCAACAGTGACCTAATTTAATTCTTTAAAGCAAAGTCTCATCTCACTAAGTTTTATAAAGCACCTTTAAGATATATTTTCTCAAGATTTTTTAAATAGCTCAGTCTTTTCTTCTTTCCTGAAATGAACACAAACGATCAATTGCTGCTTTTTCACCCTCTATATGTCACTAGTGTCCCTACATTGTCTATTTTGCTCTGATCATGTGTCATATTTCTTTTTCTGTCCCATCCTCCTTTCTAGAACTGAGGGATCCTACAGATTCTCCAGAAAACTTTGGAAAACACTGATGGGGGAAGGAAACACAAGGCATCATGGTATTATCTGTACTACCGAGTTATACATATCATGGCCAGGGACCGTACTTCCAAAAGGCCCTATATCACTTTCTTGCTCTCTATGATCTTAAAACTTAAGCCTGCATTCAAATTCCAGCTTTGATGTTACTTGTGTGATTTTGGACAATTCTTTGACTAGGAATGCTAACCCTGCAGGTGTGCTGGGGCTACACAGGGCTGAAGAAATCTGGAAGGGACATAGAGGATCATCTTGCTACATTTCATAGCCAAAGGTACTGAGGTCCACAGATGTCAGGGCCTGTCCAAAGACACACATCAGATTTTGGGATGCATATGGTACCAAATCCCTTTTTCTTTTGATCCTCATTTGAGCAGGAACCCTGAGATTTGAAAGAGCTTTTGTTATATCCCTGAAGGCCACTGGTTTAAAGTTTGGTCTGTAACCTGAGTGTTACCTGGAGTTCAATAAATAACCATGGATCATAAAAGTGTATGCTTGTTTATGAGGGAAATTTTAATTAATGGGGAACTTTTATGCTGAAATGAATGACTTTCCATACTTCGATGGGGCAAAAATAGGTGAACAGATCACAAGAGTTTGAGTCAAGAAGACTTGAGTTCAAATCCTGACTCAGACATTTATTAGCTGTGTAAACCTGGCAAGTCCGTTCTCACCTCTCTCAGTCTGTTTCCTCTTCTGTGAAATGAGGATGATAATAATAGCAAGTGTCTCAGAGACTTGTGAGAATCACATGATATAACATTTGTATAGGGCTTTGCAAAATAAAGCAATATATAAATTCTATTATTATTATTATTATTATTCAAAGGACCCAGGAAATGATTACTAAGATTCCTTTCATCATCATCATCAATGAGCATTTGTTTAAGCACTTGATCACCACCCATTCATGTCCTCTTGACTCATCTGACTCATCCTAAGTGACTCTTGTTCAATTCTCTGTAAATTGCTTATAGAGATTACACCAAAACACCTGGGGCCTGCTTCTGGTTCTGTTAATAGCTCTGAGAGGTCTCATACTGTCCATCTATTATTATCTCTTACTCCTGCTACATAACTGCCCTACATGCTGTCTTCCATAGGCTTATATGTTCTGGGTGATTTTTTAAAGCTAATTGTCACACAGATGTTATTACTGATAATATCCTTCAGACTATTTATATCCAGGTACAACCATGGTGTTACATTTCAGCTATTACATGTTCCTGTATGAGAATGCTGTCACCTGAAATATCTTTTTTCATATCAAAACTATGGGGTTGTATGGTATTACTGTATGAATGAGCAGATTGAATTCATGTTTCCAAAAAAGAAATGAATGCCATGAGATCAGTCCAATAGGGAAAAAAAAATCCAAACAAATAAAGCAACAATTTCAATACTAAGGCTGAGCTTGATGGCTCCCAGTGCCACAATATATTTTAAAATAACTTTGATTGAAGGAAATAAAAGCTAATGGCACCAACATTAATGTGAATGTTCACAGAAAGCTGTTGCCTTAAATAGAACCACGGGGCTAATTTCTGTTACAGACGGAGTTCTCAGAGATCCATAAAAAGCATCTTGTGAAAATCAAATGAGCAGCAGATTCTTCACTCAGATGTTCCACCATGCCCTAAAGTTAAACATGCCACATATAGAGCTCATTTGTAAATATACTAGACATCTTGACCATTTCCCAATCTCTCCTTTCCCAGTGGTGGCACTAAGATTCTAGCTATCCAGAAAAATAAGCTTACTTAGGATAATCTTTAGTTCTTATTTCTTTAATTCTGCTCTTAATCTGTCACCATGCTCTATCAGATCCTTTTATTGTCCCTCCCCCTGAGTAGTCCCTTTCCTCTCAAATCTCACAAGTCACAGTAAACATACAAGGATAATCACTTTTGGGAGAGCCTTTTTATTAGACCCAATCACCTGCTTTAATTATCTTCCTAGGACATGAGAATGATCATATTCCATTCATTCAATAAGCACTTTGCATTTTATTCTACTCATCTAACAAATATTTACTGAGTATTACTTGTGTGCACAGTAATACATATTAGATGCTATGGAGGTAAGGTGTGGGAAAGCTTATAATTTTACCAACACACTAGCTAACACATGCATAAATGAAATAACTAGCAAGAAATGATAAAAAGGTAGACAGGATGGGGCTACAATTTAGGTTGTTATCATTATTATTATTTATAAAGATTCCTATTCAGGTACAAGCTGGATTACATGATCTGAAAGGAGTTTTCTTATCATGAAGATCTCTAAGTCTACAATTCTAACCTATTTGCTGTTCATATTTCACTCAGATTATTCTCAGTGGAGGAAAAGTAGAGTGGGGAGAGAATACAGCAGTCCTAGACCATTGCCAGGTTGGAATGTACTTGCCCCTCTGCTCTGCCAATCAATGTCTTTCTTTTGCTTTAACATTCTGAGCAGTGCTCACTTCCAACCTTGCCATACAAAGTCTGCCTGTCTAGCCACTCACTCCAGCAAGTTCCATGACTTCCTGCCAACTCTCCCTCTCTCAGCATTATCTATAAAGCAGTAATTATCTTAGTTACACATTCGTTTATATTTTCCCCTAAATATTCAGCTATACAGAATACACACTGCAGTAGGTGCTGTGGGAATTATGAAGCTAAGCAAAACATGTGGTCCATGCTGTGGAGTCCATTATGATGTAAAGGAGAAATTTATCATCTCTCAGTTTCTCAACACTCAATTATGCATACTGTCAGAGGAGACTATTAGCATAATATAAGACTACTATTATTTTCCTGCTATTCTCTTTTCTGTCACCAGTTAGATAGCACTACTTACCTAGGGCAGCATAGCATAATGGAAAAGAGAAAAAGGCACCTGACTTGTAGCCAAGACAGATCTGTTCCAGTTATAGGTATCGCCCTTTCTACATAAGTTGGGCAATGCTGAGGGAAGTAATATAATTTCTTTGAGCCTCAATTTTCTCATCTATAAAGGGGATAACAACAGCTGTAGCATCTTCCTCCCATAATTGTTGTCAAGATCAAATAGGATAATGGGGGTAATGTACTGGGTAAACCTTTAAATAATTGACCCAAGGTTATTCAAGTCACTTTATCATTTCCTTCCCTATCACCACCACCTAGGTGATTTTTCCCTCCATGGACTTCATGCCAAAAAATAATCAGGAGCCCTGAGCTGGGAAAATCTATCAGTCAAAAGAGATCAGTGCTTCTCCTTAGGACACATAATGTTAGGAATTAAAGGCATTAGAGCCTGAACTAAGAGATGGACAGGCATGGGCAAGTGTCGCATTTGGATAGAAAGAACACTAAGATCACAGACCTAGAATTAGAGGGATACACAGAAGCCAGCCAGTCTAAGTCCTTCATTTTACAGCTGAGAAACCCAAGCCCAAGGAGGTTACTAGGAACCAGGACTCAGTCATACTTATTTTGTATCCCACCCAGTGGATCTAGCAAAGCTGGATACATTGTAGGGACTCAATGAATACTTGTTGATTGATTTGTGTTAAGCTTGTGGCTAATCTAGAGCTGACTTATCCTTTCTAAGCAGCACTCCTGACTTCCTTTGCCAGGTTCCACACTTTAGCCTAGAAATTCACATACTGCAAGTACCCTCTGCTTCTGCTTCATCTCCCTCAGATTGGACGATTGCTCCCAGAACTTCCAGGCTTTCCTCTGAACTTTCTCTACCCCACACTCTTTTTATCTTCTTCTTTAGAATGTAAACTCCCTGAGGGCAGGGATTATCTTTCTTTCTACTTGTATTTGTTTTCCTACAATTCTTGGGAGGTGGTAAGTGCTTCATACATTCTAGCTGTTGGATTGTACCTGATTTGACAAATGGCCAAGTCTTCAAGTCTTCTACTTTGTAATTCCCTGGACTGCTCATCCTTTATATTTAGAATGACCACATCAATACAATTCCAATGAGAATACTAATAGAGGCATAAAACATAAGAGTTAACGTTACCTGCTGCCGCTTTTCAAATTCCAACTTGATTCTGGACTTAATGCAGTTACAAGTATCCTGATAGGTCTGCTGTAGAGCCAGTTCCATGAGATGCTTATGGTAAGCTCCTGCCAGGTTTCCACAGATGAAAATGATAACATTTGCTAGTATCTAAAAGAATAAAAAGAAAGTCATTACATCAATTGACAAATTTTATCAATCAATAAATCATGATTCTCCTGTGTGTAATTCATTATTAAAGATCATCTGCATCTATAACAAGCAACCATTAAGCACCAACTATGTGCCAAGCACTATGCCAATTGCTGGGGATACAAACAAAGGCAAAAACACTTTTCCTGCCTCGGAGGAACCCATGGTTTCATGGGAGTGGAGGGGATAAGGAGGGACATAACATGTTAAAAGAAAAAAAGGCTGTATATCTAAGATATACTCATAAACAATGAAAATGGATAGTAATCCTAGAGGAATGGATTAGTCAGGAGTGGAGGTGCCTTTTGTAGAAGGTAGCATTTGAACTGAATATGAAAGGAAGTTGGAGGCACCAGCAGGTAAAAGTGAGAAAAGAAAGCATTTCAGCCCTGGGGAAGAGCCAGTCAAAAGGCATGGAATGGGGAGATATATTTTGTCATATGTCAAGAACATCAAGGACAGTGTATATGGATTGCAGAGTATGTGGGCCAGCACAAAGTGTCAGAAGAAGGAAAGAGCAAACATGTATTTAGTTCCTCCTATGTGCTAGGTACTTGTGCTAAGCACTTTACAAATATTATCTCATTTAATCTTCAAAACAACTCCAGAGGTAGGTACTATTATTTTCCCCATTTTACAGATGAAGAAGAGACTGAAGGAGACAGGTTAATGACTTGCCCAGAGCTAGCAAGTATCTAAGACTGGATTTGAACTTAGGCCTTTCTTCCTTCAGGCCCAACACTCTGTCTACTGCACCACCAAGCTGTCCAGAACACTGGACAGGCAGGAAGAGATTAGATTTGAATCGCTAGAAAAGAATATATTACAATCTAGTACCCATTAAGAATCACCAAGAGATAAGCACTGTATTTTTATTTCATGTCACTTCTGTTCTCACTGCTAATGGTTTACTCATTGGCCTGGTGACTGCTATATTCATCAGAAGTTGCAAGCATCTTCAAACAGTATTTGTTGAGGGATACTTTCACTGATGTTTCTTTGTTTATTAAGATAATTATTTTGATCTCCCTTTGAACTACTAAGATTTCCTAGATGACTATAATAGAATACCATTTAGCACTTGAAAAAAAACCATTAGGCTGAAAACAGAAGTATCAGCACAATTCAATAGATTAATGTTCACTGTTAGATAATGAGCAGAGTAATACAGTGGAGAATCCCAGGCAAGGAATAAGGTTATATTTCTACCTCTTTCATTAAATGGTCATTTGGCCTTGGACAAATTACCTTTCTGTACCTCAGCTTCCTCATTTGTAAAATGAGGGCACTAGATTCCATGACCTCCAACGTATCTTTCAAGTGTAAAAATTTAAAACTTTTTGAGTTTAAGCCAACAAACAATCAGGGACTTTAGCTGTGAAAGTCATCAATGAGAGGCAGTTCTCTGTGTAGGTAGGTAAGTAGCTCATAAAATACATGACAGAATCAGAGCCCCCAAAAAATATATCAATAGGCTAGATAGAAAAGGCATAGTACAGAAAGAGCAGTGAATTTAAAGTCAGACTATTTGGATTTGAATTCTGTCTCTACTGATTAAATCCCTTAACCTCTCTGGACTTGTATTTACCCATCAATAAAACAGGGGTTGTCCTAGATGACCTCTAAGGTATTACACAACTTTGAAAATCCTTTGATCATAAATCAGCCTCTTTACTGTAGTTGGAGTCAAAATAGTAAGTCCCGGTGAAATCCCTGACCACATATTTTTAAGAGATTTGTATCTCCCTACAAAAGAATTCAGTTTCAGCTCTGTGATGTAAAGAGCTAATTAGATGCTGGCATCCTTCACTGCTGTAAAGTGACAGCCCTTAGTACTAATAACACTGTGAGCTTTGTTAGTGTGGAACCCTTTGTAGAACAGTAGCATAAGGTAGTAAGGGGATGAAACGAGTGAATACCCAAACAGGAGGCGGCCTTTGTCTCACACCCACCTCCCTGTTCTAACTACAAAATACTAAACTTCACTGTTATTAAATGTTGCTATGAAAAAACAACAATGCTAGTTCTCCAGGAAGGAGGTGAATTTTCTGCCCTACCCCCCTCCCCGCCCACATGAAAGCATAGAGATTCAAAAAGAATGTAAACACATTAAAGGACAAATTTGTCCAAAATCAGAATTAAGGATAAAATCGTCCCATCAATGAAACCTAGCGGGTGCTTATCATAGTGGGATATGGTTAGGGCTACCACAGTGCCCCATATTAGTAGAAGCTATCATTATACATGATTGAGATATAAAAGGTCAGGTGATTAAAATTTGAAAAAAAACAAGGGCAAAGAAGAATTTACCTTTTGAATAGAGTTCATGATCAAATAAGAGACAGAGGATATCACAGAAGATAAAATGGATAGTTTTGACTGCAGAGAGATTTTGTACAAACAAAATAAATGAAGTTAAAATTAGAAAGGAAAAGGATCTAGAGGAAAAAATCCTTGCAGCTAGTTTCTCTGATAAAGGTCTTGCTTCCTATATATTTAAAGGAATGATTAAAATTTATAAGAGTAAGAGGCATTTCACAACTGATCAGTGGTCAAAGGATATGAACAGCTAGTTCTCAAAGGAAGAAATCCAAGCTATCAACGCACATAAGATGCTCTTAATCTGTAATATTTAGAGACATGCAAATCAAAGTAATGCTGAGGTTCTACTCCATACCCATCAGATTGGCAAAGTTGATTAAAAAATGGGAAATGATAAATATTGGAAGGACTATGAGACAACAGGTACATTAATAGACTATTGATAGACTATAAATTGGTCTAATCAATCTCAAAAGCAATTTGGAATTATGACCACAAAGTCACTAAACTGTGATACGTACCCTTACATCCACCGATATAACTACTATGATATATGAATGTTATGGACTATTATTATTCCGTGAAATACGTCAAAAGGGAGAGTTTCAGAAAAACCTGAGAAGACTCATATGAATTGATACAGGGTGAAATGAGCAGAATCAGAGAACATTTTACTTAATAATAATGTTGTAAAGATAAACTTGGAAAGACTTAAGAACTCTGATCAAAGCAATGTCCACCCACGATTTCAGAGTTCTGATGAGCCATGCTTCCTATATCCTAAAGGTTTAATGGACTCTAGATGTAGAATGAAATTTATGTTTGGACATGGCTAATGTGGCAATTTTTTGCTTCATTCTGCATGTTGGTTCCACGCTTTGTTTTCTTTTCTGTTTTTTTTTCTTTTTTTTTTTGTTTCCAATGTGCGAGGGAGAGAAAATACATTTTTGTTAGTTAAAATAAAATGAAATAAAAATAAAGAATTACCATCAAGTAATTGGGAGACTGCATTTCTTTTCTATCACTTCTCAGCCAACTATGATTGGCATTAGTCAAACGAGATTTGAGCCAGAGTGCTTACATGGTAGAGGACAACATACTTCTACCACAGAGCATCAGATAGTTAAATTAGGTAGCCACACCCTGAGGTTCAGTCACTGTTGTTGTGCTCTTTTGGACCCACCTTTTCCTCAAACCTCCTCTTTCTGGCAGTCTGACTATACCTGTGGCTCAAATATATTCAGTGCCATTGCTATCTCCCTATAACTATTTTTGTCTCGGGAAATAATTTGTAGGCATGGTGGTGCTTTCAAGTTAAAAAAATGTATGTGTATATATATGTATACACACACATATATATGAACACATACTACATGCACAAATATCATGTATATATGCATGTGTATATATTACATATATGTGTATACACATATGCACACACATATGTGCATATGTAGTAATTAATCAGCATTTATCAAGGACTTAATTTGTGTCATGCACTGTGTTAGGTTCTAGGAATACAAACACAAAAATTAAGCAGCCTATGCACAAAAGTACCTTACATTTTATTGGAGGAAAATTATAGAAAGGTAAAATTATTGGCATTCTTCAAGGAAAGACATTTTAGATAAAGTCAGTTAAATCTTTAGTATTGTGGAAAGAACATTGGCTTTGGAGCAAGAGGACCTGGGTTCGTACGCTGCCTTTGAAATGCACTACAAGTGTGATCCTGGTAAGTTACCTCTCTTGGGCTTCAGTTTTCTCACATATAAAATAAGGGGCTTGGATTAGATGGCCTCTGAGGTCTTTTCTAGCTCTGCATTTATGACCATTTAATCCTAGCATTTCAGAGGTATACTAGTTTCAATGTTTTGATTTTAAGTAGCAAATTATGCAAGTTTGAAATGTTCTTTTAACATTTCCTGGTCTTGTTGAAGCATTTTTAAGGTTAACAGAGTTGACACTTAAATTTAACTGTGCAAGTATATAATAACAATTAATTTTTTTAACCATTTCCCGTTCAAAAGAGTGTACTAAAATAATGATAGAGTTATATACATCTGAAAGCAGGAAATGATGAGGGAATTTTAAAACTAATTTCCTCATCCCCAGTAGAATTTATGATCCATGAGAACAGAAGATCTCTCTCTCTCTCTCTCTCTCTCTCTCTCTCTCTCTCTCTCTCTCTCTCTCTCTCTCCCTCTCTCTCTCTCTCTCCCTCCCTCCCTCTCTCTCTCTCTCTCCCTTTCCCTCTCTCTCTCCCTTCCTCCCCCCTCCATCTCTCTCTGCCTCTCTCTCAGTCTGCCTGTCTCTGTCTCTCTTCCTGTATTTTTCTGTCTCCACTGCCTAGTGCAAGTGACTTACACGTAACAGTTGCTTCAAAAGATTTGTTGAGTTGAATATTTCAAAGCGGTTTTTTTTGTTTGCTGGTTCCATAACAACCCAAATGAGTAGCAGCAAATACTTATTAAACACCTGCCAAATAAAACAAACTATCAGGCACTGGAGAAGAAACAAGGTTCCTGCTACTCCATGCCACTTCGCAGAGAACGGACAACATTCAATCACCTAGTTTTTTTCTTGATTACCATCTCATCAGCACTTCAGGTGTGCTTGGTATGGATTTATTCAATCAGAATCAGCTTTTAAACCCCCATATCCCTCTGGAATCTGCCATATTTTACCGGGCCTTTAGTTATGCCACATTGGCTTTATTTAATCTTTCCACACAGGAACAGAGAGAGAATAATTAATTGTAGATTGTGTTTTAATCTTGGCATAGGAACAATAAAATTTGTAAACAATGAATACTAAAATAGCTACCATGCAGGTGTGCACTCAGAGTTTCTCCTAGACTCAAACACTCCCCTACCTTAATAGTACATAGACCTCCCTCAACCCAGAATTCCAGGAGAGCCACTGATTTTTTTCATTGGTCCCTATATTGACTCTTTCTGTGGTCAGGCAAAAAAAATCAAAAGGTATCAAAAATACAAAACACTTTACAGCAGTTATTTGACTCATACCATTTAGTAGGACTAGCCATTAGGGAAAGACTCAGAACTTCCATGCTCATCCTAGACTCAATTTCCCTTTCTCCTACCATGGGGTATGGGTTCTGCACCCTGAACAAAGGGTCCTGAGAGTCAGATGTTTTGTTTTTTATTTTAAAAATATTTATTTAATTTTTAATTTATAGAATAAAAATAGCACTTCTTTAACATAGTATAATTTTTAAAAAATGGTGATTAACCACGAACGTGAAAATCTATCATGTTCAATTTGCCATTCTTTTAAAACATAATAAAATTATCATGTAAATTCTTTTCCCCTTTTTTTCTACCCCTCCTCCACCCTACAGATGGCTACCATTAGACACAAATATGTAGATATATGTAAAATCATTCTATACATACTTCTACTTATCAATTATTTAGCTGGATGCAGATAGCGTCTTCCTTCATATGTCCTTTGTAATTAATCTGGGTATTTATAATAACCAAAATGGCTTATTTGCTCAAAGTTGTTCTTAAAACAAGACTGTTGTCACCACATACAATGAATTCTGCTCATTTTGCTCTTTATCATTTCATGCAAGTCTATCCATGTTTTTATAAGAGCATTGAGCTCATCCTTTCTTAGAGCACAGTAGTATTCTGTCACAATCACATACCACAGCTTGTTTAGCCATTCTCCAATTAATGGGCATCTCCACAATTTCCATTTTTTTTGCCACCACAAAGAGAGCTGCTATAAATATCTTAGAATCATTTAGGTTCTTTTCCTTTTTCCCTAATCATCCTAGTAGTGTTTCAAAGGGTATAGCTGATTTGGTTTTGTTTTCTAGTAGGTATCCTATTGCTGGCCTGGACTGGAAAATTGGCTACTATATCACTCATCAAACAGGAATGTGGGCAAAGATGAAGACAAATAGGGAAACTCTCCTTGTCCTCTTCACCATCTCCTCCCCTCTAGGCCCCTGTCTCTACCCTTAAGACCTTCAGGTCAAGTTTCTAATGGCCAGAAAGTAGGTCCCACAGTCTCAATCTCTAACTCCTTAACCTTGTCCACAATCCTCTTTTGTTGTCACATTGTCACATTTACTTTCCATTTTCTCTCTCACTGTCTAGAAGCAGCCTGTAGAGGGGAGTGAGAGAAAAGCCACATGATTGAAGGGGGGGTGCTGTATACTTAACACTACAAAGATACCTGTGGGGGTAATGGAAAGCAAGTAGGTCTTAGAATCCTACTTCTAACAATTACTACCTGTGAAGATGGGCAAGTTATCTCACTTCACTGAGTCTGTTTATCCATTAATAATATGGGGATAATAAACACCTGTAATGCTTCTCTGACAAGATTGTTGTGAGAATCAAATAAGATGCTATATTTATTGTGCTTTGCAATCTTTAAAGCTCTACAGTAATGGACGCCGCTACCACTTACATCTTGCTTTTTAATTTTTCAGCCCTATCTGACTCTTTATGACCCCATTTGGAGTTTTCTTGTCAGACACTGGAGTGGTTTACCATTTTCTTCTCCAGTTCATTTTACAGATGAGGAAACTATGGCAAACAGGGTTAAGTGACTTCCCCAGGGTCACAACAGCCTATAAGTGTCTGAGGTCAGATTTGAACTCAGGAGAGTCTTTCTGACTCCAAGCCTGGCACTCTATCCACTATGGCACCACCTAGCTGCCATACTACGTCTATATATTTCAGAATTATAAGGAAAGGTATAAACTGTGAGGTATGAGGGAGACTATCATTAGTAATGGGTGGGGTTAATAACATTAATAGCTGAAAATTATAAAATAATTTATACATATTGTACATTGAAAAATTTTAAATTTTATTTTGTGGGACTCTAGGTATAGATTAAGACAAGACCTGCAGGGCTACTCATTGTGTTTCTACAGGAGTCAATAGGAGGTTATTCTAAAGGCATTCTAGATTTAGGGACAGAATTTAGTTTTAATACTCTCCAAATACTTTCCAAAGCAAATTAGGACCAATTCAACTTTACTAATCTTGGGGATTACCAGGATTAGGCAAGAGACTTGCTTTTTCCACCACCGTTCCTCCACTCCAGACCAACATTGTGGTCTGGTCAGACCAACCCTCTGTGGGAAATAGGGAAGAGTTTGTTGGGGACACTATTATTGTGGACCTGGGGACCTTAAAAGAATTTGAGAAATGTTGTATGAGTTACTGATTTTCACCATTACTTTGCCCTTAATGATTGCGCAATTGCAGCTGACATGATGAAGTCTAGAGTTAAAACAAATTCAATGAGTTGTATATTTTTTCTTTTTTATTGGAAAGGACACTAGTATATACACATTTCCAACCTTTTCATGATGCCTTCTCTAATTCCTTTCAATTTCTGGAGACATGGGAGAATGGATTTTATGAAGAAAATACACACATATACATATGCTTTTAGTTAGATTCATCATGCCCCCTTGCAGAGAGCATTGATTATCCAAATGGAAGAAAAGATTTGTGTTTTGCATTAATTACATGCTATAGAGCATTGCATAAAGTAGACATTTAATAAATGATAAATGATACACTAGTGTCAGGGTCCTTACAATACAAGACTTGGGTCACAAGTTTTAAAAGTAAAATAAAGCAAATGTTAAATATCCAGAGATGTCAATGGCAATGTTAGAGGTGAAATGGAAAGAAAAACCTGACATTTCTTTAAGAAACCTAATGATGAATATTGATCAAGGGTGTACCATTTTATAAGCAGCAATTGCAGATCAAAAAAAAATAAAAATATTGCTTAAGACAAGAAAATTAACAGGTAGAAATTTTCTGGACTCATCTGACAAACAGCTCCAGGGAATCACTATCCCAGCAGCAATTTCACTGGAGGCTTTTGCCGACACACCATAAACTTCTACTCCCATGAATTAAATTTGATTTCTTGCCCAGCCTTCTCGCTTTCTTGTCTTTATTATATCATTAAATACTGATGGGAGACACTGCATTTTAGCTGATAACATTTAATGATGAATCAACATAGGTCAAAATTAGCTCCTGAGTTGATAATTCGTGGAAATTACAGGTGGGTAAAAGAAGGTGGCACTGGCACAATGGAGCCAGATTGTTTGAGGTGACAAGTTTGGGGTTAGTAGCATGAAACTTGGAATTGTAATGTGAGAGGCGCTTGGCATCCCATAATGAAAACCAATAGAAATAATGACAATAATGATTATTGTAGATTGGCAGCACTATTGTTCATGTCTATACTGCATCTATTACCCAACAAGGACCTTTTTGAATAATATACATGTTAGTTTGTATCCAGCTGCTGCTGAGTTAGGGTACCAAAGAAACCAGGTGCAAAGTAGAATATGGTGTATGCTATATTTACAAAGACATACTGCCAGGGGATATTTGAAAAGTTCTCTTGTTGTTACCTAAAATAACAGTAGAACTGGTGTTTATATAATGATTATGTTCTATATTAGTTATCTCATTTGAACTACATAATACACCTGTAAAAGTGTGAAAAGTTGTCAGACATAAGAGGGGATAGATTTATTCTGCTTGGTCACAAAAGACAGAATAACTATCAGTAGAGGTTTAAAAGAGGAAAAATTGTCTCTAATGCAAAAAAAAAAAAAACCCAAAAAACCAAGTTCTTAACAATTAGGACCATCCAGAAATGGAATGAGCTGCTTTGGGAAGCAATGAACATTGGAAGAATGCTTATATTATATGTTTGCAGTGATGCTTCTTTTTGGGGTATGTGCTAGACTAAATGGAACGCTTACTTTGGGAATCATAGGCAGCACAACCTTCTCCACATTATAAATGAGGAAGCTAATAGATTTTTCCAAGGCTATGACACTAGAAAGTGGCATTGTTTACAATCAAACTCAAGCCTTCTGATTATAAATCTGTTTTCTTTGTTCAAGAACTCAGTCACCTTCAATACAGCAGCTAAAAGTTACGTAGATAGAGGTGAAGATGTTGGATTTCTAGTATCTTGACAATAAAATTTCTCACAAAATTAAAGTCTATAGAGCACAACTCATCTTTAAAAATTAAAAGACTGAATTAACCTTGCAGGGATCCAGACCTGTAATTCTTGGAGAAGGAGGTTGGGACTAATTAATCATGCCTCCTCTCAAAAACAAACAAAAAAATAGATTGGGAGAAAGATATTATCTCCCTACTTAACATAATGTCATTTCATCTGTACTCACAGAAGGAAAGATAACAAAGGGAAAATTGCTAACACTTGATTTAGTAAAGATGATTCAGGTATAGAGAAACAAACTTAAGATAAAAGCAATAGACTGTTAGCAATGGACTATTATATTAGGGTATAGTAGAGGTATACCTTTCTACTGATACTATTATTACATACCTAAATGAATAAAGCACAGCACTATGCTTGGTGATTTACACATATTTTCTCACAATAACCCTGTGAAGTATCATTACCACATTTTTCAGTTGAGGAAACTGAGGCAAGCAGTGGTTAAGTGACTTGCTCAGGGTCACCTAGCTAGTAAATGAGGCTACATTTGAACTTAGGTCTTTTTGACTCCAGGCCTAGAAGGTGGCCTCTGTGCCACCTTCTAAAGAGACTTGCTTCAGTAGAATATTTTTAATTATTAAACATTAACAGATAGATAAAGCATTTATTAAGCACTTAATTATTTGTTTCTTAAATCCTTGAAGGTTCTTAAAATCAGTGGAAATTCATAGTTTAAATATCATATTTAAAGAAAAGAATAATTTTATTTAAAGAAAAAGAAAAATAGTACCCTGCTCTTATTAAAGACATCATTTGGATGGGGGGAGATCCTGTAGCTGTACCTAGCTGCCCGTAGGCTGCAGTTGGTCTGCATTTGTTGTAGGTGATAATGAAGAAGGTAGGCCCTCCCTCTGCAATGATGTCTAATGATCTCACAATGTTTTACGAGGCATTTGTTATGGGCCAGGCACTGTGCCAGGTACCAGGAAACAGTCTCCAGGAAAGCTCCTGAAGAAGCTTTTAGTCTATCAAGGAATATACAAGTAGGCATATAATTAAATGCAAAATGTATACAAAATAAATACAGGGTGATTTTTTTTGGAGGGGGAAGCAAAGACAGCTGGAGAGATCAAGAAAAATGAATAAGATGGTATACTTGCATCTCTTTTAAGGCAACACTGTTGCAGAAGTTTTAATGCTTAAAAATTTGCCTCAAAGGAAGAGGCTAGGTGGCAGGATGGATTGAGTGCTAGACCTGGAGTCAGAAGACCTAAATTCAATCTGATACTGGGCAAGTCATTTAAATTCTCCTAGCCTCAGTTTTTTCATCTGTAAAATGGCATAATAATAGTGCTACTCTCCAAGCATTGTTGTGAAGGTAAAAGGAGATAATTTTCTTCAAAGCACTTTGCAAATGTTAAAGCACTCTACAAATGCTAGCTATTATTGTTGTCGTTTGTTGTTTTGTTGTTATGCTATGTGGAAGACAGCACACATTACTTTTAAAATGTAACCTAATGATCATCTTTTGGGGATGTGAATGGATAAACCATAAAGGGATCAAATGTCACTCACTGTTTGCTAGTAAGAAAAAAAAATGTAGGGAATAGGTTTGTTCTGGCCTAGAAGTTTTAAGCTCAAGGAGTCGTGTTACTAAACAATGGATTATTGTTATTAGAATAGCAATGAGTTACTAATTTCAGATTAGGGAGTGACTGTTTATTTTGTAATATCACATAATATTATAAGAGATCAGAAACTAATACCCTGACTTTGGATTTGTCAATTCGCCACTGTTAGGACTGGAAGCAAAAGTCCTATGACTTCCATGAACTACTAGCTTACAGCATTACAGTATCCTTTCTGTGAGAGCAGGGCCTGGCTCACCTTTGTCTTAGTATCCCCAGCACCAAGCACAATACCCAGCACATAAGAGAATATTAATAAATACTTGCTTGCCTGATGCCTATCTCAGAATCTTCTGATAGTGCATTTTACAAAACAAACAAGATACAGTAGAATCTCATTAATTTTGACTCATCTAATTCTGAATTTGTAACGTGAAGACCTAGACTAGGCTGAATTGTATCCTCCTGTTCTAAAGAGTTTGCTAAATAAATCATCAATAAAAGTAACATTTCAGATATAATATTTAAACTATGAATTTCCACTGATTTTAAGAACCTTCAAGGATTTAAGAAACAAATAATTGTTAAGTGCTTAATAGATGCTTTATCCATCTGTTAATGTTTAATAATTAAAAATATTCCACTGCAGCAAGTCTCTTTAAGGACCAGTAGTAGGCAATAGTTTGTTTAAATGACTTGAATGATTATAATGAACTTTTTTTTAAGAAAGTTTGTATTTGGGTTTTTCCCCTCTGAAAATGAAGACCAACCCAACAAAATGGTAGTCAGAGAATGTATTGTTCCATTCTACATTCCTAGTCTCCCACTTTCCTTGCAAAAAATGGGAAATTCTTTTTTTTTCAAGTCTTCTCTGGGATCACTGCAATACAACAAATTTTTAAAAAGGAGCTATAAAACCTTATTTAAAACATTTAACAATGCAGACAGTGCCTGGTATATCGTAAACACTTAAATGATTATTGACTAATTGCCTTTAATTAAGAGAGGCTGCTGTACCCTAATTAGCTTGGATTCTTGAGGTTTAATGTACCCAAAACACCAGAAAATAATATATTTTTCTTTCTGGAGTCATTTCCCAGATATGACTAAGACTACCAGTAGCTTGTACGTGTTGTGTTACAGAAGTAGTAGTATTATAACTTCTCATGGTAAACATCTAAAATAAATATTTCCATAACTTTAGAACAGTTTTCCTAGACATTCGGATAAGTAGTTATATGAGATTTTAAATGCTCAGAAATATATAAATTGCAAATAAAGTTGTAATTTATTTACAGCCTTTGACAAGCTATTTCTATTTCTAGACTGTATCATAAGTCTATTTCTAGACTATATTACCGAATATACAATTAAACCAAAAATAAAAAATAGAATAGAAGCACTAGTTAAAGATGCATGAAAGTAAGAATGCTGAAGGTAAAGAACAAAGCGCAGATTTCAAACAGAAAAACAGCAATGATTGATAATACAGAGACTGAAGTATGGGAATTCATAAATTGTTCATGTGACCCAAAGTTGTGATAACTAAAATCATGCAACTCATTAAAAATAACAAGAGGAAATTACATTTTGCTAAATTTGGGAAAGCAATGCATCTGACACTAAAGAAAGAAAGAAAAGGCTGTCTGTTCCATGGTCACTAATCTGGCTTTTAAGGTACTCCCTCCATGATCTGGCTCCAATTTACCCTTTGAGACTTTTATCACATTATTTTCTTTCAAGGATTCTGTATTTCAGCCAATTGGACTACCAACTCTTAACTGAACTGGCATGTCATATCTCCTTCCATGCCTGAATTAACAATCAATATGTGGCCCATATCAGGAGTTCTCATGTTTCTGAATTGTTCTATCAGCCTTTAGTCTCGGCTTAGGTGTCACCTTCTCTATGATGGCCTTCTCTGATCCAATTAGCTTTCTCCCTCCTAAATTCTCCCAGTGAGCTTAATCTGGAACTCTCTTTTGCCCATAACATGCTCTACCACAACATGTGAGAGTAATCTGAGCTGCCTGAATGAGGACCCAGCTGGCCAGTTCCAGTTGGCAATTCAGCTCATCCCCACTCCTCCCTGGCCCCTCCTCTCCTCTCCTTTCCCTTCCCTTCCCCTCTCCCCTCCCCTCCTTTTTCTCCTTACCTGAGGCTATTCTGCCCAAAGGAAGGTAAATTTTGATGGCCAAAAGCTACCTGGTTAACTTGGGGTTTACTGGCTAGATTTCTTTCTCTAAGACCAAGCCTTAAACCCAATTCAGTTTGGATGTAATTGATTGGACAACAATAGGTCCCTGCCCAAGCACCACTTAAGGGTTATTTTTTGGGCTGTCCTGGCTCAGAGTGAATGTAAGTGGTAACTGTTTCTCTTTTGGCCAGCAACCCTGAGGATCGACCCCTCCCAGTTTGACTTACTTACTTACTTATTTATTTACTTGTTTACTTGTTTGTTCATTCATTCATCTATCTATCTATCTATCTATCTATCTATCTATCTATCTATCTATCTATCTATCTATCTATCTATCTATCTATCTATCTATCTATCTATTTTAAAGGGGCCTTCCCTTGATTCACTTCTTAAAAAGGCTTATTCACTGAATGGATATTGCCTCACTCAAAGTGTGAACCTGAAAAGACCTTGGCTAAAAAGGGCCAATGTCTCCCATTGGATCCTGGGCCATCTCCAGTCATCCTGATAGATATCTGGCCACTAGACCCAGATGGCTTTGGAGGAGAAAGTGACACTGGTGACTTTGCACAGCCCTCCCTCACTCAAATCAAAGGCAATTGCAAGTCATGTCATTTCCCTTATGTCCTCTTTGAGAATGAAGGACAAACCACATACAACCTTGACTCCTACTTATCTGTACAACTGGCTTGGTCCCTGAGTACACCATAAACTCTTCTCAGACATGGACTAGGATTTTTTTCCCCCTATGTTCCTTTCCCCTGGGATAAGGCACATATGAGGTTTAATGAATATTTAGAATTTCAATGAAATGGTTGCAGCTTATAATTAGAAAATTACCTTTCTTCCTAACCACAGGTACTTTTGAACAAACAGTTTGTGACTGTAAAAAACAACACAACACATGGAAACTTGATTAAGACCTATTGAAAGTAGAAAAAAATGTAGAAACATTAAAAATATCTAAGTTCTAATTATCCTATGAAAAAATACTGACTCTGAACATGAGTGCCTAGGCTTTCCTTCTGTGATTAAAAAGACATAAGAAAAGGAAAAAGAAAACTTCTGCGAGAGTTTAAATGACATCTCATCAGAATCTGAATTCATGTGGTTAGCTCCATCATTTTCACTACATCCCTATTGCATACTTTTCTCAGAAATGCTGACATATTTTTAAGCCAGCAGAAAAAAAAAATCTGCTTTCAGCATCTGACAAGAAAATTGACTTACTGGTTAATCTCAATTACAGAAAATAACATTGGATTTGCCCTGATCACTCAGCATCATTACATTTTTCTTTTGCAAACTGTCAGTGATTGGAACCAGCCAAGTGCATTCAATGGGTACAGTGATAGGAAGAGATGAGCCTTGCTAAACAGAGTGTTGATTTTAATGGGACAGATTCATCAGTGAATCACCAGAAAGTCTGCTGCCAGGAGGAAAACCAGCATCCTTTGAGATTCAGAGGTGTTGCTCACTTACAGAAATGCAAGGCACCTCTTTCATGAATTAGCAAGCAGACATTTTTATTTAGTATCTTTCTGGATCCCAGGTGTATCAGCCATAGTTTTTTTCATTATTATGAATCTTACACGAGGAAAGTTTTCGAATGCATGAAAAGAGAGTGTTAATCATCCTGGGTACCCTTTCTACCATAATTTTACATTTTTACTTAAAAAAGACATCTCCGTTCATATGCTTTTCTGCAGAAATTAGCAAAATAAATTTAGAGTTATTATGGAATCCCTTTTCTCCCCTGTGACAACTCTTCAGGAGGAATATATAATTAATGGTCTACAGGTGTATAGCACATAGCACCTAGCAGAGTGGTTTTGCTAATTAAACAGTCTGATGATGAAATTAGTTTGCAGATTATTAGAAGATATTTGTTATTACCGTTCAACCCGAATCTAGTTGAAGTTTTTTTTTCTTTCTTAGTTTCTCTTGGAAATTTTCAGTCTTCAATTATCTTTCTCGCTTTTGGTAATATAAGCTTGACTAAACGCGATGTCACTTTTGAATTTGCTCATGAAATATTTCTAGAGGTTTCCCAGGTCTCCCTTCTTGCTACTTCAAGCTACTAAAGTCGAAAACAGCACTTAGACTTTTGGGATACCCTGTCTTAGAGGAGAACCAGGATGAGGGCATGTGTGTTAAAGCAGCAGTTATGACCACTATTTCCTCATAGGACTATGGCTCGTAGTCTTCCACAAGGATACATGGAGAGACTGTGATTTGGGTAGCAGCTGCAACTTTTGGCTCCTCTGTCTTCCCCAGACTAATTGCAATTTCAAGATGCTTGCCACTGTTAATATTAAGAGGCCAAAGACAGAATTCTTATCATTGCTCACATCTCTCCACTGCTCACTTGTACTAAGATCAGAACTCACTTTTCTAACAGTCTGGCAGTCTAACAAAGGCAGTGGTAGGACAAGGGCGGGGGGGCAGCAGATACATGGGTGTGCAATATTGTGACCATAGCATAGAGTTACAATAATTGATGATAATGTAAAAGAAAATTTAAGACATGTGCATTTATTTCCCCACTGATATAACTCGTGATTCTATTCTATGCCTTCAATTTGGTTATCTTCCCGTCTTTCTAATAGTTTTCATCCTGACTTAAACCTGTTCTCAAAAGAAGAAACAATATTGTAGAAATAATAATGGGATGAGATGGAGAAAGGGGGAAAATGATCTCTAGAGTGCACATACTTCTAATTAAAAAATACTAACAATTTTAGAGGGCCTTCTGCAAACCCTCATTCAGAGGATTAACTTCTGCATTTCTTTGCATCCTCAATTTGGCACAATGCCTGGGTATTTAGTAAATGCTAGTTGACTAACTTTTCAAAGTCTGCCTTAAATGTCAATTATTTTATTCAACCTTCCTTGATCCCCTTCTTTGAGCTCCCACAAATTCTGTTTATACCACTTTTAACAACATTTTCATTTGCAGTAGTATATTAAAGTAACCTCAGTGTTCTTGACTTCTCTCCTAGACTGTAAGCTCAATGAGGGCAGGGTTTGTGTCTAATTCTTCTTTGCATCTTGTATAGTATCTTACACATCATAAGGGCTTGGAAATTATTTTTTAAAATTCAAATAAAGTAGAGAAGTAAACCCACCCCTTGTGGAATGCTACTGTGCTGGAAACAGAAGAGCCCCCAGTTTTTATGGATTAGATTGCCATAATATTTGGAATCCGTTAAAGTTTTTGGTCTTTTCCTAAGAAGTTAGCCATTTCCAATCAGTATTCAAGAGATGCCCTCATTATCTAATTAAAATGCTTGTAAGAGAAAAAAAAATATTCTTCACAGCAGTACTGTTCACCTCCTTGCTGATATTGAAGAGTCAGCAAATTTGAAAAAAAGAACATCTTAAACTATCATGTATTAAGGCAGGAACAAATTTCCCATTAAAACCTTTGTCCACTGCTCACAAGTAATTTTACTTAAATTAATCTTCCCAAGGTAAGCTGCCAGGTGTGCTACTTATTATTCTGAGATTGCCAAGGGTCATTAGCCAGGCCTATCCAATTCTACAATAAGACACTGTCATACTAATTAGAAGCTCTGGGTCTAGAAATGTATTATTGTTTTACTCAGACCAATTTCCCGATCATAGGCAAAGTGGTACCATCAAAAGAACACAGCATTTGGAATGTTAGCCCTGATAGAAAATCCCATTTTTGTCTGCATGTGTGTGTGTGTGGCCTTGGGGCAGGTCAGTTTGTCTCGACCTCAATTTCCTCATATGCCAAATGAGGGGGTTAGGCTTAGTTAGACTTTAAGGTCTTTGATCTATGAATGTCCCACTTTACAAAGTGAGGTGAGGTATGTAGAGCAGTGGTTTCTAAGTCACTTAGACTCTCTTTGTCTTAAATTTGTCAAATATAAAATGAAGGAAATGATAACTATACAATCCTCTACACAGAGCTGACAAAAGAATTTTTAAAAGCTTAATGCTATATAAATATTAATTGCTATTAATATGATTATTAGAGCCTACCCAAGAGTTTCCACATATATGGACATGTGTATGGAATTTCCAAATGCACAGAGAAAACAATTTCCATGTGTGTAACAAATATATAGAAATATATAAGTACTTATATATTATATACTAGTTGTATATAGTATATATGTATATATTTAGATACATGTAAATTGTTAGAACATTATACATGTAAAATTCCATATACATGTGTATTTAGATAGAGAAATATTGAAATTATCACCACGTAAGTTGATTTCTATCTCTCCAAATATACCCATATATGTTATATATGTATATAGTATATATGTATTTGTACACAAATATATTTTTAAAGAAGGGTTCCAGGGACTTTTCTAGACGATGCCAAAATAGAATTTGAAGGGGTTACCTAAATAACATGGAAACAAAATAAAAAGTTCCTCGATTGCCCCAATGTAATCATAGAGTACTAGCCACTGGATGAAGTCAATTGAGGAATAATGGGAATGTCCAGAGATTGACTGTGATGTTGAGCCAAGTATCGTGCCTTGTGGTCTAGATAAAAAGCAAGCTGGCCTTATGGAAAGTCAACTCTGGGGAAAGAAGTTCATTCTTAATCTTTTCCCTTCCACCTCACGGAGAATACACCAAAGAGGGAGGTTTCATTCTCCCTTCTCCTCATCCGTGATGCCTTGCAACAGAAGGGCATGGCAGCACCTACTGGAACATGAGCCCAGCTGCAACCAATTCCACCGGTAAGAGGAATTGACCATCTGGCACTGGAACTAGGATGTTTCTTAGGAGGCATCAGGCCCCAGAGCTGTGACTTCTGCAGGTATTGTTATGTGGCCTCCAGCTTTCTGACACTGTCCAGCAGTGATCTAGGACAAGATGTCAGCTAAGCCTAAAGACAGCAGCAGCATCAAATAAACTACAGTGAAATAGCATCCAGTGGCATAGAGACGAGTAGCATCTGGCAGAAACTAAAAGGCCAGAATCAGTGGGAGTAGTACAAGGACACTGGCAGCCTTGCAGCCCTGAGCATCAGAGTATGAATTGCCCCTCCTTGCATGTACCTTGGTTACATGTGCCCTATACGTACTTGTGAGTTCTCTACTCATGAACTCTATGTGTAACCATTCTTTCATATGATTCCATTGGTGGAAAAGTGGTTTGTGGCCACTTTTTCCTATCATTTCCTATCAGTTCAATAAATGTCTTCATTTTCTGGGTAACTAGAATCAAAGAAAACGCCACATTAGGGTCTTGTAATTTAAAGTTTTAGAAATGCGGACCTACTAAACGCTTTGAACCTGAGATAGTCATCCCTTGGCAGATATAACTTGTCAGTAGTAATCTGGAAGTTAGCCAAAAGGGAGTGTAACATGCACATGTATACACACACATAAGAAGGAGGCAGCATGGTGTACTGGACAGACTGCTGACCTTGGTGTCGGGATGATCTGGTTTCGAGTACTGACTCTGACCCATACTGGCTGTGTGAAACTGGGTAACTTAACTTAACCTTTCAGTGCTCTAGAAAGCTCTGGGACTGTAAGTTGGAGAGAGAATGCCAGCCTGCATTGGTAGAGGGGGTTCTTTACTCATCAGAGAGTTCTTTACTCAAATAAAATCACAGGTCTAATTTCTATCTAATCTCTGTCAGTTCCTATCCATACACACACACACACACACACACACGTATATATGTCTATATTTCAATATATATACATATATACATGACTATTTGTGTGTACTTGTGCATGTATATACATATATACATATAAGCTTACTCTTGTAATATATAAATTTGTGCATACATGGATACAACACATGTATACATATGTGCTATCACATACGATGAACATGCACATGACTATGGAAATGCAGGAAAATATAATTCCATACAAATTCACACATATAAAATGCATATGTGAAAATGTGTCAGTGTATACATATGTGTACATGTGTACTTTTACATATGCACATGCATGCATATATGAAAACGTTTGGGAATTGGGGGATCTAGTTCAAATTCTGACTCTGACAACTCTCTGAGGCCTGGTTTCCTCATCTGCAAAATAAGAAAGTTGTACCAGATCTCTGAGGGCTCTTCCTCCTCTAAATCTATGATCTTATGGTCTTAAGTATGTACCGTATGTATGGACAGCATAGATAGATAGATAGATAGACAGACAGACAGACACGTATCTTTTAACATGAAAAGGAACAGTAATACCTAGCTTGTATTTGTGAACATGAAGTTAGTATGAAGAGTATATTTCAAGCCACTCAGGCTTTCCCAAACTTTATTGCATCTTCATAGACTGAGAAGCTAAACAGTGTTGTCAGTAATGAGAAGTGCACGTCAATGATATAATACAAATGTTCCAAGTGATTTCAGCATTTAGAAGAATGGGCATGAAAAACTGTTTTTTTAAAAAAAGATTCAGATGGACACTAGATAAAGAAAACAGGAAAATTTAAGAGTAAGCTTATTATCACCTTGGAAACATTTGGAACATTACTGAAATCCAGAGGAGATGTATTTCCAGGGAGAGTGATAGACACTTAGAATACATAACTAACATCTACTCAATCGGCAAATACTAAGCAACCACTATGGGCCTGGCCCTGTGCTAGGAGCAAAGGCTGAAAATACCTAGTGTGAAATAATCTTGATTCTCAAGGAGCTTACATTCGCTAATGGAAGAGACAAGAATAAATATGAACAAAATAAATACAAATCAATATAAAGTAGTTAAATTCAAATTAGTGTGGGAGTGAGGGCCCTTGTGGTTGGGGAGATCAGAAAAGAATGTAGAAGGTAATGATTTGAAATGTTATTTGATGGAAGACAGGGACTTTATAAGATGAAGGTAAGGAGGGAATACATTCCAGGTCAGGGTATGGTGGAGAGGGAATGACAATATAAAGGCAAAAAAATGGGAGGAGGAGTGTCATGTGAGAGAAACAGAAAGCCAGTTTGACTGAAAAACAAAGAATGAGAAAAGGAATAATAAACATTGAGGCTGGAAAGATAAGTTGGGGTCAGGTTGCAAAGAATTAAAAGCTATACAGAGCAGTTTATATTTTATACCAAAAAAATGATAGGGAACCAGTAGAGTTTGTTTAGTAGGCTAATGATATGGTTAGTTCTGTAAGCAAAGGAAATCACTTTGGCAACTACATGGAGGATGAATTGGAATGAGGAGATGTTTGAGGAAGGGAGACCAATTAGGAAGCTTTGCTATTAATCAAGGGTAAAGGTAAGGAGGACCTGGAATAAGGTATTGGCTGCATGCACAGAAATTAGGAATCACATTAAAAAATAACATGGAGATAATTAATGGCAAGATTTGACATCTGATTTGGAATTCTTATGCCTTCCATGTTAGAGATTTTGAAATGGATATTAACTCATTGAGAGAAAACAGTATTTTCTTTTTATTGTTTTTGCTTTTATTCAATTTCCTTCTGCTCAGAAACATACAAGCTTTTTGTTCTTACAGCTATTTAGATAGCACCAAAATATTTTTTATATTTTAGGTAAACATAATTAGTTGTAAGATTATATGTCACTTCCTAGGGAGTTTTGGAGGAAACCAGTGAAGACTACATTGCTTCTAACAGCCAGGTAGCCCTGATAGTTGTTTTTCTAGGTCCAGATAAATTGAAATGCAATATAGGTTCCTGGAGTCTATTTTTCACACTTCAAGGGTTTCTATAGGCAATCACTGAAATGAGAAATACTGATAAGAAATGAGTGTTCTCAGCAATAAAAAGACATAGAAATGGAAGCCGAAAGGAGAGAAAGGTTTATACTGATAGAAAAGCATGCATACATCATCATTTAGAACAAATTTGACAATTGCATTTGGCAAGTTTTAAGTGAAAATGCTAATCCTGCTTACTTTTTATATCAATGCATAAGAATCCTGTATACAACTTTATCATTATCCTAATTGTCACTTGCCATCAGATGAGAGGACTTTCAAATACTTCAATTTAGCCCTATACTAAACACTGAAGTTTGCATGATTTATTGTTTTACAAATATTAGATTCCATCTCTCATTTCCCAAATAAAAGTTTGTTCAAATGGATATATACAAATAATATATTATTTACTATTATTTTCCTTTAATGGCACAGAGTTTTAACATAATTTACCATGCATGAAAAATAAAGTTAAAAAAGAATTTCTATCTTTTTAGCATCAAAATTATCCCAGAGATGCTGGGTGGCTATGAATCATAGGCAGCCAACATAAAATATGTTTGATCCAGAGGACACATGAGAATTTGCAAATAGAGGAATGTCATGAAGAAAGAACAGCTATAGAAAACAGTCTATAAAGATTATTTTGAAGCAGGTAATTGAGATATGCTAACCTTCTGTGATAGTTCCAAATGGCACTCCATATTTGCCTTCATGCCATGTTCTCCATCCCTGAAAGTGCTCCTCCCTTACCTCTGCCTTATAGAATCCCTCTTTCTCTAAGTTACATCTCAAGCATCACCTTCTATGTGAAGCCTTTCCTGACCTTCCAAATTGCTAAGCCCCACCTCCTTTCAAACTATTTTAACTATAGTTAAATACTTTGTACGTATTTTTTGTTTTTATTTTGCGTGAACTTACATATGCGATTCTTGTCTTTCCATTAGAATATAAGGTCTTTGAGAGTAAAAATGGTTTCATTCATTGTATTTTGTTTGCCGGCAGCTAGAACAGAGTCCAGCACATAGTAGGTGTTTAACAAATGCCATGTGTTACTATCAGCCACTTATGTATGTCATCTTCATTGTCCAAGTACATTTTTAGGTATACATGCAAAAACGTACCAAGTACTTAAACCTTGAATGCATTGCTAGCAAAAAAAAGGAAATTGCTCTTTTATCCCTTAGAAGACTACTTATTAGCTGAATTTTGAAGTTTTAAATGTAAACGTGATGAGACTTGATTTTTCTTTCACAAACACATTTATTTCCCACATTTAACTCCAACATAATTGAACAAAAATTCAACGATTCTTCCTTCTGATCCTTGCTTTCCTTCCCACCTACGCTCTACTGCTAGATGCAGTCAAAAAGTAGGATATATTAGCCCCCCAGAGAAAATGTTCTGAGTAAATTGTATTCTGAAATGAACAGGCAATATAATGGAAGATTTTCTCTCACACTCCAAAATCATTTCCCTTGGCCACAAATGCTATGTACCGAAACAAACAATAAAAGACCTATAGATAAGATTGATGAATCTGGCATATTCCTATCACCTTTTATTTTCTTCTCACTAAGGAGGTAGGAAGAGAAAGATAAGAGCAAGAAAAATGGTATCATGATTGTAAGGAAGATAACCATTACTGTGTTCCCCCCCCATACAATTCAACAATCATTTCTTAATCGCCTACAATATTATAGTATTGTACAAGCTGCTGGTAATGAATAGATAAATGAAAATACTTCCTATCTATAGGGACTTTCCATTTTCCTGGAGCTGTGTTCAACAAGTAAGTATATATAAGTATATAAGTAAATACAAAAATAAAAAAATAAATTATTTGGATTTTATTGTTTTTCTTTTGCAGGGGCAGAACCTTAGCAACCATTGGCATATGTACAGATGAGGAAATTAAAGCTCCAAGAGGCTGAGCGATTTGCCCAGCACTACATGGCTACTACGTCAGAGAGCTCAGACTACAACTTTGAACTTTCGGATTGTATCTCTTTCCTCTGTGCCATCCTATCTCTTCCTACACAGATCAGAGTGATCATTTCAAGCACAAATTAAAATAAACATTGTCAAGAAACAATTGTGACATAAAAGACCCTGAAGGGTATATAATTAGAAAGTAGATTGTATAAATATTGTAAAACATTAGAACAGGAAAAATATCTAATCAGCTTTAATGGCATGAACAATAAAGAAATTTAGGACCTACTTTTTTTCATCGTAGCTATATTACAAAGCACCAACTTTGAGCTACTCTCTTTGTCTCTGTTTCTCTTATATTCTCTCTCTCTCTCTCTCTCTCTCTCTCTCTCTCTCTCTCTCTCTCTCTCTCTGTCTCATAAACCTGCACACATGCAGAGTACCTCTCATTACATGAAAACATTTTAATTTAACCTGTCCCCCCAGGTTAATTTTATTATCTTACAGCAAAGAACAGATTGATACCACATCTGGTAAATGGAATAAACTTAAATCAATAAACTCTTATTTCAGTGATTTGACTCTGAATCATTCATTACTTTCAAATGATAAAGAGATAATTATTCTAAAATCTTTTTTCCTTGCTTTTCAGAGCTAACTAATGATACTTTAAGAGTTGTAATAAAAATATCATTTGCTTTTTTAAAAAATGATAATGGAGTGAAATGTTGCTTTAAATAATAATGATAATGCAGTATCTTTCTTTTATAGTTAATTTTTTTCTTCTGTGTAAATATTATTAAAGTAAATGCTATAGAGGAAGAAAAATAAACATAATAGTGTTGATGATAGTAGCACTCAAGTTAATTTTTCAAAAATTTAAGTTACTTTTAAAAAATTATAATATTAAAAGCCAGAAAGACTGTCACTAAACTTCAGTGTAAAAATATTTCTGAGAACCACCATACTTGTGCTTTAAGATCACAATACTGGATGTAATTATAAGTGAGATGAAAATGGCAATAAAAGGAAAAAAAATCAGAAAAATAACTGGATTGGACCAAGTATACAGTGTATCCCAAGAGTATGATGCATTTTAAAACTTTGACAGCTTAAAATGACAATGGAATAAAATCTTGCTTTAGATAATAATAATCCAATATCTTTCTTTCATAGTTATAAAAACTATTAAAGCTTAAAACTGCAGTAAGACTTTGCGGACACCTTGTATCTAGAGAAGATCCATTCTGGAGGAGATATAATTATAAGGTTTGGGAGATAGATATGCCAAACAAAAAATATAGTCCTTGACATCAAGGAAATATTAGATTGTTTTATTTTTTTGGCAGGGGAAGATAACACATTTAAACAATTAAGTAAATGCAAGTTAAATATAATAGGAATAGACTATAACCCATGGGGACAGAATGAAAGGCTTTCCAAAGGAAATACCACAGCACTTGAGCTGAGCCTTGATGAAAATTCAGGCTTCTTAGAGTCAGAGGTGAGTGAATATTTGTCTTCATGCATCCATGCACAAAAGAATGGAGGAATGAAGTATTTATTAAGCACCAGGTGCTGTGCTAAGCATTTTGCACATAATTGTCTCGTTTGATGCTCAGAACAATCCTGAGAAGTAGATGCTATTAATACTTTCTCCCTTTTACAGTTGAGAAGAATGAGGCAGACAGAGGTTAAGTGACAGGCCCAGATTACACAGCAAGCAAGTGCCTAAGGCCAGATTTGAACTTAGGTCTCTCTGAATCCAGCATTCCCTCCGCTACAGGTAACATGAATGGGATATTCTTCTTTTTTTTTTTTTTGTAATTTTTAAAAAATTCAAACTTAAATATAAAATAAGAAAAAGCAAACAAACTTAAATACCAAAACTTAAATGCACAATAAGAAAAGAAAAAAATGCCATGTGTACAGCAGAACATAAGAGAAGGTTCAAAACATAAAACAGTTATTTTCCATTTCAAGAATGCCTATATAATAAATACTACACATTGTGTTCAGAGCCGTCCATCATTTCTTTGCTTCCTTGTAGATTTTATTTTGTTCTCTGCTGTGTACTTTTTACTTTGTTCTTTTTTACTTTCCTTTCTCTCTCTCCTCCCCCAAGAAGGCTACAATTAAATGTGGATAAATATGTGTGTGCAAGTGTGTGTACACATTCAAGTATATGTGTACATATATATACACACACGCCATATACATGTAAACACATATTTATATACATATAGACATACACACATACATTTACATACACACAGATATACACAGATACCTATAATCATATACATATACATTCATATGCATCAATGTAAGACTGTACTATACTTGTTTATGCTGTTTCTCTGAAGGTGGATAATTTCTTCCTGCATAAGTCTAAGTCTTTCCATATTTTTCTTAATTCACCAACTCATCATTTCCTGTACCAAAGCAATATCCCAACCTTATGCTGCCATTTTTTTAAATAGTCTAAAACAATATTGATTAATATAGCTGACATAAAGCAGTTTCCCTATTTTTCTCTTTTGATTAAATCTGTTTTGTCTGAGATCATGATTATTACCCCTGCTTTTTTTCCCTAATAAGTTTTATTTCTCACCTTTATTTTATGTTTGTATCTCTTATTTCCTATACCTCTTGACTCCTCTACTTTACTTCTCCCCAGTACCTCGCCCTCCTATCATTTAACCTAACGCCCACAACAATCCCTCCCTTATCCTCTCCTCCCATCCCCTTCCCATTGCCCTCTTGTTTCTGTCTGAATTTAGAAGACTTTTATAGGCTTTCAGATGTTTTTGTTGTTCCCAGTTTATTGCATTACCATTACTCTAGACACCCTTCTATACCACCCCCATCCTATTCCCTCACCCTCTTATTTCTTTATAAATTTAGAAGACTTTCATTACCTTCTAAATGTCTGTATTCTCTCTTTAGCCCAGATCTGATGTGAGTAGGGTTCCCTCTAAAAAATTTTCCCCTCTCCGTCTCCCCTTAGCTTTTTACTTTCTGCGTTTAGAAAACTTTTATATCCTTCTAGATATGTATGTATCGTTCCCTTTCTTACCCATTCTCTATGAGAGTAGGATTCCAGAACCACCAGCCCTCACTTAATTCCTCTGTATCAGTTCTTCCTTTTGTGCTTCATTTGTGTAAGATAATTACTTTTTAGAATCACATCATACTCAGCTCTAGCACAATACTTCTTCCAAACTACCCAATTACTAATTACCATCTTAAACATGCAGTTTGAGGGCAGCTAGGTGGCACAGTGAGTAGAGCACCGGCCCTGGAGTCAGGAGGACTTGAGTTCAAATTCGGCCTCAGACACTTGACACACTTACTAGCTGTGTGATCTTGGGCAAGTCACTTAACCCCAATTGCCCTGCCTTCCCCCCTCAAAAAAACATATAGTTTAAATTTTGTCATATAAAAAGTAAAGTTTGTCGTTATTGAGTTCCTCGTAAAGTGTTTGATGTTTATCTTATATTTCTCTTGGATCTTATATGTCAAAATTTCTATTAAGTTCAAGCCTTTTTTGCAATAAAAACTTGAATGTCTGGCAATTCATTGAATGCCCATTTTTTTTTCATTCAGGATATGCTTCACTTTGCTGAATATGATAATTTTGGCCACAACCCCAGTTCTTTTATTCTTTGATATATAGCGTTCCAAGACCTGTAGTCTTTTAGTGCAGTTGCTGCTAGGTCTTGTGTGATTATAATTGTGGCTGGGCCATATTTGAGTTGTTTTTTTTTCCTTGTTTCTCATAACATTTTCTCCTTGAAATTTAGCTATGATATTCCTGTAGGTTTTCCTTGTAGGATCTCTTTCGGATTTTGATCAGAGGATTTTTTTCTCTCTCTACTTTCCCCTCTTGTTCTAACACTTCAGAACAATTTTCTTTAATTATTTCTCATATTATTGTACCAAGAATCTTTTTTTGATCATAGCTTTCAGGTAATCCAATTATTCTTATGTTTTCTCTTCTTGATTTGTTCTCTGGATCATTTGTTTGTCTTATGAGATATTTCACATTCTCTTCTATTTTTTCATTCTTTATATTTTGTTTCATTATTTCTTAATCTCTTATAACTTTGCTGGCTTCCCCTTGACCAATTCTAATTTTCAAGGAGTCGTTTTCTTCATTAAGATTCAGGATCTCCTTTATTAATTGGTTAACTCTCTTTTCATAATCTTTTTGTTTTTCTTGGATTGTTCTTATTTTAAATTTTTTTCCCTCAATCTATCTCATTTGATTTTTAAAGTCTTTTTAAAGTTCTTCTATGAATTTTTTTTGACAGGTGACCATTTGATGTTACTCTTTGAGGTAGGGGAACCTTTTTTTTTTTTTTTTTGCTTCAGCATCCTCCTCAGAAGATGAACCCTCTCTCCTTTTCCCCACAGTAACTTTCTGTGGTTGGGTTCTTTCTCCTTTGCCTGTTGATTTATTTATTTGTCTGTCTGTCTATGTTTTTCTATGTGTTTATCTATCTGTTTATTTAATAGCAACTTGTTGTAATCACCTCTAGTCCTAGGGTATGGGGGATGGTGTCTCTGACCTCAGGTCCTCCTTCAGTTCTCCCCTCTGCCCTGGAATCAAAGCCAAGAGATCTGCCCTCCTGCAAGCGACCACAGCCAGTGGCATCACCACCCCACTGCTTCTGCACTCGCCAGGCATGTGCTGGTTCCTTCTCACCCAGGGCTGCATCTCGGCAGAACAGCTGGGCCTGGCATCCCCCATGAGCAAAGTTTCCCTCAATTTTCTCCTGCTCAGTTGCCCAACTCCCCATACTGTCCAGGAGGTAAAAGTTCCTGTGGCTGGGGCTCGCACAACCTCCAAACCCAGCTAGCCCCAGGGCTGGCCACTTGCTATTTCAGCCTAAGTGGCCTGGAGGTATTTACACTTCACAGAGGCCAAACCTGAGTCCTGGGATTTTTCTCCTTTTCTCCTCTGGTTGTATTGGAAGGACTGGTGGTCTGCCCCAACTCTTGTTTATTTTTACTGCTCTACATTCACCCTGAAGTTCTATTTTATCTTGTTTTGGGGGGAAATCCAGAGAGCTAGAGCTCTGGAACCTTCCCAGAATCCTCTCCAAAATTATTGTTGAAACTTAAGTTACAGTCAGATAGTGAATGGCTTTAAATGTCAAGCTGAGGCATTTGTATTTTGTCCTAGAGGCAATAGGGAGCTATTATAGCTTCTTGAGGAGAGGAATGATGTCAATTAGTCTGTGTTTTAGAAAGATCCTTTTGGTAGCCTCGTGATGAGTGGAAATGGGAAAAGAAAGACTGGAAGCAGGGAAACAAATTTGGAGGTTGTTGCAGCTTTTTAGCCAACACTCCCACATATGCAAACTTTTGTGGTAGAAATTGGTGGGGAAAGGCAGGTTCCTATAGTTTTACATGATGGCTAAATTAATTGTAATTACAAATGCAATGGAAAATTATTGTACCATAAGAAGTGAGAAATATGAAGAATTTAGAAAACCTTGAGAAAATTGGTATGACTTGGAATAGAAAAAAAAAAGTAAGCAGAAGCAAGAGGAAGGATTGGATAATGACCAGAAAGGTAAAGCAGGAAACACTGAAAGACATCAGAACCCTGACAAGGAAAAATATATATGCCCTCCTCCTCTCAGGTGGGAGGTGGTGAGCTACTTGTATATAACGATAAATACATTGTCAGACATAGCCAAAGTTTTGCCTTGTTTTTACCAACTAAAATTCTTTGTTACAAAGGAAGGTCTTATAGAGAAGGAAGAAGGAAGATTGTTGGAAAGTGAAAGTGATATTTAAAAACCTTATCATTAAAACTTTTGTAAAAGTTCATATAAGAAGTGATGAAGTACTTCAAAGGAATAAGGGAAGTAAGGAGTATGAGGACTGAAGAGAAGGCCTTTGTATTGGAGAGTCCTGGAGACTTTTAGAAGTATAATTTCAGCAAATCATTAGAGTTGGGTCAGAAACCAGATTATAAGGCACCGAGGAAATGCTGAAACCAGGCATAAGAAGTTATTCAAGACTCGGCAATGAAGGGTAGAATAGAGATGAAACGGTACATAGATGGGGTAGCGTTGAGGACTTTTTATTATTGTGGAGACTGATGAATATTGGAAGGCAGTTGGGAAAGGAACTAATGGTGAAGAATATATTGGAGATGCATGATAGGGATGAGATGACTGTGGATGGAAGGTTCTGCAGCATCTGAGAAGAATGGATCAAAGATTGAGTCTTGGTGGAGAAGACATGCCTTAATAAAGATGTGTGTGTATGTGTGTGTGTAAACATATATATACACACACACACACCTACCCCTTACGGGCCTATAGACCAACTTCCTCATTTTACGGATGAGGAATTTGGGTCAAAAGAAGTTAAATGATGTGTTCTGTGTCACATAGCTGTTAAATGACTGAGTGATATTTGAACTCAAGACTTCCTGACTCCAAGGCCAGCGATCTATCTCTATTTTGCTTCTCATTACTAAACTACTTCACAATCTGAATTATCTGATCCTTTATAAATTATGAAGTATAGGGGAAAGCATTCTCATATATAAGCTTTCAGTACAGTATGAATTTTCTGATGTTCAGAAAGTATAATCAATACCTCAGCAGAAGGCCTCTCCACATTTACTATATTTATATGTTTTCTCTCCAGTGTCAATTTCCTGATGCATATACAGTAAGTTATGTGCTGTCAAAGGCTAGGTGTTGTTTGTTCATTGCTCTTTTGATCTCTGAAGCAGGGCATCATGTATGAACAATGCCTTTTCTCCCCCAGGTTGGTTGACTGACCATTTTGCCCTGCAGTTAATTACCAGCAAATTCCCTGCATAGGATATTAGATGCTTTCAGGGATTTGGAAACCATGGCAATTACATTTTTATGACTAGAGATATAGGACTATCTGCATCCCTGATTACATGATAGGGTGATAAATTTCCTCATTTACTTTTCCCTAGTGCGGAGATTCAACTGTGTGTGTGTGTTTGTGTGTGTGTGTGCAATTGCAGCTCTCTGGAGTTTTTTATAGCCTATGTACTCTTTCAAAAATTAGTGCTTTAAAATGCATAAAATAAAATATATAATATTGGAAAGAAAACCAATTATATTGAAATGAAATTATCAAAACATTTTAAATTCATGAATCTCATGTTGTTGAAACTAATGCCTCTCTTTATCTTATATATGTACATAGTTCTTGCTGCCTCTATTTCTCTACATAGCTTTCTTTTTGACTCTGTCTTTTCTCCCTTTCTCTTGTCTCTTCTTCTTGTCTCATGTATCTTCTTTAAGTGGCTATAAGACAGAACTAAAAACAATACTTTAGAATTTTTTTCCATTTTATTGGAGTTTTATGTCCCTTTTTCTTAATTCAAAAAGTGGGTGAGTAAAGCAAATTTTCATTAAAAACAGAACAAAACCACTCTTGTGGCACAAGATATTTTGGCGGGGGGCAGTTTGTTGATTGTTTTACTGCAATCCCTTGGCGCTGACATGAAGAAAAGTTATCAGTTACTACTTTGTATAATACCCCTGTTTGTCCTTTGACAACGCGTGGTCCTAGGACTTTGCTTGGAGAAGCAACATGGGGAAAAGAACGTTGAAGATCAAATCAAAAGGCCTAGGTTGGAGTCCCACAGTCACTAACATCAACGAGCCTCAGTTTACTCATTTATAAAGTGGTAATAAGAATATTCACACAATCTGCCTCATAAAGTTGTGAGGAAAATGCTTTATAAAGTATTGTATACATTTTTGCTGTCCTAAAAATGATGATGGTGTCTGTCCTAATAAACCAGGGGTACCTGATCAACTTAGTGGGTGGGGGGTTGTTTGTTTTGCTTTGCTTAACTAATGGCCATTTTATAATAACTTTATTTTCTTTTATAGTTTACAACATACAAAGGTCTTAGTTTTCCAGAGAGCATATAGATTAAAATATCTCCTGAGAATCTAGTTTCTGAGCTCTTCTGTCACCTAGATGCAATCTTATTGCATGTATAACCAAACTGAATGAACTATCTTTCCTTTCTATTACAGTTGTTAGGATTCACGGAAGAACTCACAATGCCCCAAGTGGGCATCTGCTTCTAGTACTAGAAGCCTAGCAAAATAAAAGAGCAAGTAAGCATTGATTAATGCAGCTGAAATTAATGACAACAGTAATAAAAAATGAAAGGCTAGTGTCTATTTGGCGAGATTTACTAGCAACTGTCCTATTTGTTTGAAACTGTATTTAATTGCCGTGATAGGTTAATTTTTTTTTCAAAAAGGTACTTAACCTCCTCCCCCCACCACCACCAATTGCCCTTCTTTGACTACATTTGAGCTAATTTAATGACCTACCAAAGGAAAAGTGGGCACAATAAAAATATTTTTACCTTTGACCCACTAACATAGGCTTCCTTCGTTATATTCACATCTCTTTGTTAGATGTCAGTGTTCATTCTCAGAACCAAGCTCACAAAATTCTGATAAAACATCTTTTTAATACAACATCTGTCTCTCAAAGCCCATTCCTTTTTTTTCCTTGGCATAACATTTGAGCAAGAACTGATGAATGCAGAGTTGCCATGATATGATATAGCCACTCACTCTGATAAGGGTGATCCTTGTGAAATCAATCATTCAGTGAACTCACCACTTGACAAGATGAGAATTATGTTCAGTGAGTATTCCACATATAGGAAAAGCTTTGATTATATACATATATATATATATATATATATATACATATATATATACATAATATGTCTTGAAGTTCAAAGTTAGGAGCTGCTGTCAGTTTTAAATAGGACTTAAAGTTTATAATCAATTTATCAAGTGAAGTATGCATTTTGCTAATGGGACAAGAAGCTACTCTTTGAAGTTAGAAGTTTTCTTCCATATTTGGAAAGTTTCTACTGTCCATGTATATTATGTCATGAAAGATCAGTAGGTTTGGGTATTTGCCAGATTCTCTGATACAGTGGAAAGAACACTGTATTTGGGATCAAGAGGACTACTGTCAAGTGAAAGCAATGTGCATTTATTAAGAGTCCGCTATGTGCCAGGCACTGTGCTAAGCTCTAAGGATAGAAATTCAAATGATAGTTCCTGCTCTTAAGGGGCCCACAGTATAACGAGTGAGACAGCAAGCAAACGACTACATACAAACATGATATATATATAGGATCAATTGGAAATAATCAACAGAGAAAAGACACTAGAGAAAAGTTTCTTGCAAAAGGTGGGATTTTAGCAGAGACATGAAGGGAGCCAGTGAATTCGTGAGCTAGAGATGAGGAAGGAGTGAATTACAAGCAAGGGTGACAGACGGTGAAAATGCACAGAATCAAGAAATGGATTATGTTGTCTGAGGAATGGCAAAGTGACCAGCATCTCTAGATCAGAGTATTGGAGTCTAGCTTACAGGCTAGAGAGAAAGGAAGGGGAAAGGTTATGAAGGCTTCTGAATACCAAACACAGGATTTTGTATTTGATCCTGGAGGTAAAAGAGAGACACTGGAGTTCACTGAATGTCATTGTGAATAATTTGACAGAGAATGGAGGATGGACTGGAGTGGAGAGATGAGTAGCGGAGATCACCTAGAAGGCAACTGCAGTAGTCCAAGAGTGAGGTGATGAAGGCCTCTGCTTGGTGGTGGCAATTTTAGAGAAGAAAAGAAGGAAAACTTGATGGATGTTGTAAATGCAAAATCAGCCTTAGTGATAGAATGGGTGTGAGAGACTGTGATGATTCAAAGATGAAAATTAGTTTCCAAAACTCGTTGAATAGAAGTATGGTGGTGGTCTCCAAAGTAATAGAAAAAACAGAAAGAGAGAATGATTTTTCATCCCAGGAAAAGATAATGAGGTTAATTTGGATATGTTGAATATAAGATATTTCCGAGACATCCAGTTTGATATGTCCGGTAAGCAGTTGGATATTTGAGTCTAGATGTGCGGGGGTGGGTTGGGTTAGTGCTGTATAAGTAGATTTGACAATCATCCACATAGAGATGATAATTGAATATGTGAGAGCTGACAAGATCAACAAATGAAATGATAGAGATGGAGAAAAGAAACAGGCATAGGAAAAGGCCTTGGGAACACATATGGTTATTAGCAGTGAGCTGGATGAGGATCCAGCAAAGCAAACAGAGAAGAAATGGTCTGACAGGTAGAAGAGAACCAGGATAAAAGAGTATTACATATAGAAACCTAGGGAGAAGATATAATCAAGGAGAGGAAGGTGATTGTTAGTGTCAGAGGATGCAGAAAGGTCAGGAAGAATGAGGATTGAGAAAAGACTTAGATTTTGCTATTAAGAAACCACTGCTTGAACACTGGTGAAGCTCCTTGTGAATCTATATGACCTTAGGCAAGTAACTTTAATTCTCAGAGCCTCAGTTTTTTCATCTGTGAAATTAGAGGCTCAGATAAGGAGACCTCTTATAACCCATCCAACTATAATTGATTAAAATTTGATCATTTTGCTACCTAAATATTTCCATTTGGAGAAATCCCTCTCTCTCTCTCTCTCTCTCTCTCTCTCTCTCTCTCTCTCTCTCTCTTTCTCTCTCTCTCTCTCCCTCCCTCCCTCCCTCCTCTCTGTCTCTGTCTCTCCCTCCCTCCTTCCCTCTCTCTGTCTCTCTCCATCTCTGTCTCTCTCTCCGTCTCTGTCTCTCTCTCTTTCTGTGTGTGTGTGTGTCTTGGGGGAGTGGGTAGGAGGGTGCGAATTGTTTATTAGGCAGTAGGCATTTCCTTCACCTTTTTGAGTGGCTTTGTACCCTCAGCATAAAGAATTATTGCTAGGGAAAAGAGTATGGGTTGGCCCAATAAAGATTCAGAAGCAGAATAGAGACTCTGAACAATAAAGGTATCCCATTTTTCAAGATTAGAGTCCACATATTAAATTGTTAGGAGTAAGTAGGTAATTAATAAAAAGCTTTTTGACAGAGTTTCACAATTCCCAAATAACTAGTCAAACAAACAAAAAAAAGGAGGAGGAAACGTAATCCATCAAATTGGCTGAATAGTTTGCTGTTTGTTTTTTAATAAGTACTCAGAAAGCAAACAGGAACAAAATATATTTCTGGGTGTGGAGGAAGACAAGAATAAAATGCGGTTATCTCAGTATTACATTTATATTATGTAACTTCCTACAAACAGTAACAATCACAACACATTCAATAGCTCTAATTTGTTTTTGACCAGTGAAATTCCCGGCACTAAAGCGTATTCCAAAGTCAGTGCCATTTCACTGGTGGAACTCTATTGATGAAAGTTATGGTCAGATTGACAGAACTCAAGAGATAAAATATGCAACCGAAATATATAGATTTAAATTTGAAAGATGTTTTCTTTTGTAAATATGATGTATTTTTTTCCTGATTGTACTTTTATAATGACAAAAGGCATGAGAATATATGATTTTATTGGCCCTCTGCTATATCCATCAGTTTATCTTGCCCAACGATGGGGAGCTAGAGACAGATTAAGCTGGAAGGTTATATTCTGAATCAGAGGACAAATTGTTCCAGCAGCCAAGTCACCTGAGTCCCACCATGAACCAGGTAGAACAGAATAAAAGCCTCTTGTGCATATTGGGAGGTGTGGATTAATATTGAAATGGGCTTAGGACCAAGAGTCAATAGGAATACCGGAGGGGCAGGCTCATTCAATACGAACCCTACACACTATCTGAGCCTAGGCTTTTTCCCTACACCACATTGCCCCTCGTATTTAAGAGAGGGTTTGAGTCAAGTAGAAGAAGTTTAATCCCAATTTTAAATGAAATTCTTTCAAATACTTAAAGAAAGCTATCATACCCACCTCCTCCCCTCCCCCCATTCTCTTCTTTGTCAAGTAACTCATTCACAATTCCTTAATTTGATTTCCATATGGCACAAATGCAAGGACCTTCACCACTTGGTTGCCCTTTTCTAAAAGCACTCCATTTTATCAAGATTTTTCCTGAAATTTGGTCTTGTCAGGGAAGAGTGAAGTGGGACCATCATCTCTCTTGTTCTGAACATCACACCTATCTTAATGTAGTCTAAGATTGTTTAGGTTCATGTAAGTTGCCAGATCACAATACTGATTCATATTGAATTTTCAGTCTACCAAAATTCCCGGATCTTTTTTGGACATATGACTACCTATCTGTGCCACACTATCATAATTATTAAGTGAATTATTTCAACAAAAGTGAAAAAAATTATGTCTGTTCATATTAAATTAATTTTTATTAGATTTGGCCTGTCAATATCTTATTGGATCTTATTGGAAGCTAGGTGGCATAGTGAATAGAACACTGGCTTCAGAGTCAGGAAGATCTGAATTCAAATCCAGCTTCAGACATTTATTACCTTTGCAACCTGAGCAAGACACTTAACCACTGTTTGCCTCAGTTTTCTCAGCTGTAAATGGGGATAATAACATCACCTACCTTGCAGCATTGTTAGGAAAATCAAATGAGATAATATTTGAAAATTAGCACAGTCCCTGGCACATAGTAAACACTATGTAAATGCTGTGATTAATAATAATAATAAATATAATATAATAAATGCTAATAACATGATATTATAATATAATAATAATGATTATTATTATCTCAGCTCTTCCAACTAATGTACTAGTTATCTTAATCTGTTTTCCATCAACTGCAATTTTGATATACATGCTGTCTATGACTTTATCCAAGTCATTGATAAAAATGTTAAACACCACAGAGCCAAACACAGATGCCTCAGTCACTCTATCATAGACTACTTTCACAGTTAACATTGAACAATTAATAGCTACTCTTAGATTTCAACCAGTTCTGAATTTAATTAATTGTACTCTCATTTAGCCCACATTTCTTTGTAGTATCCATTGAACACTATAAAAGACTTTTTCATGTGCTTTGTTAAAATCTAGGTAAACATCTCTATTATTGAATATTGTACTAGAAATGTTAGTTATAGCAGTGAGAGAAGAAAAAGAAATTAAAGGAATTAGAATTGGCAATGAGGAAATGAAACTATCACTCTTTGCTGATAATATAATGTTATACCTAGAAAATCCTAGAGAATTAACTAAAAGACTACTTGAAATTATTAACAACTTTAGTAAAGTTGTAGGATACAAAATAAACCTGTGTAAATCATCAGTATTTCTATATATTACCAACAAAGTCCAGTAGCAAGAGATAGTAAGAGAAATTCCATTGAAAATAACTGTAGACAATATAAAATTACTTGAGATTCTACCTGCGAAGACAAACCAAGGAACTATGTGAACACAACTCAAACCAAGGAACAATGCAAATACAACTATGTAACACTTTTCACACAAGTAAAGTCAGATTTAAGCAATTTGAAAATATTAATTGCTTTTATGTAGGCCAAACCAATATAATAAAAGTGATAATTACACTAAATTAATCTATTTATTGAGTGCCATACCAATAAAACTAACAAAAGTTATTTTATAGAGCTACAAAAAGTAACAAAATTCATCTAGAAGAACGAAAGCTCGAGGATGTCAAAGGAATCAATGAAAAAAAAATGTGAAAGAAGGTGGTCTAGCCGTACCAGATCTCAAACTGTATTACAAAGAGGTAATTATCAAAACAATGTGGTACTGGCTAAGAAATAGAGTGGTGAATGAGTATTACAGATTAGGTGCCAATTACAGTATAGTAAGTGACCATAGTAATCTAGCATATGATAGACCCAAAGATTCAAGCTTTTAGAACAAAAACTCATTATTTGACAAAATTGCTGGGAAAACTGGAAAATGTTATGGCAGAAACTAAGTATAGAGCAACATCTCACACCATATACCAATATAAGGTCAAAATGGGTATGTGATTTACACATAAAGGGTGATACCATAAGCAAATTAAGAGACCATGAAATGGTTTATCTGTAATATTTATGGATAAGGGAAGAATTAAGCACCAAAGAAAATATAGAGAACATCACAAAATATAAAATAAATAATTTTGATTATATAAAATTAAATAAGTTTTTTGAACAAATAAAACCAATGTAACCAAATTGTAAGGAAATCAGAAAACTGGAAAAAAAATTGCAACAACTATCTCTTACAAAGGCCTCATTTCTCAAATATATAGAACTTAGTCAAATTTATAAAAAATACAAGTTATTCCCAAATTGATATATGGTCAAAGGATATGAACAGGCAGTTTTCAGACAAAGAAATTGAAGCTATCTATAGTCACATGTAAAACGCTCTATATCACTATTGATCAGGGAAATGCAAATTAAAACAACTCAGAGGTATCACCTCGTGCCTATCAGAGTGGCTAATATGACAAAAAAGGAAAATGTTGGATGTGGGAGGGAATATAGGAAAACTGGGACACTAATGCACTGTTGGTAGAGTTGTGAACTGATCCAACCATTCTGAAGAGCAATTTGGAATTATGCCCAATTGGCACCTAAACTGTGCATACCCTTTGATCCATCAATACCACTGTTAGATTTATATCCCAAAGACATCCCCCAAAAGGGGGAAAGGACCTATTTGTATAAAAATATTTATAGCAGTGCTTTTTGTGGTGGCTAAGAATTGGGAATTGAAAGTATACCCATCAATTGGGAAATGGCTAAACAAGCTGGGTATATGATTGTAATGGAATATTATTGTGCTATGAGGAATGACAAACAGGATGATTTCAGAAAAACCTGGAAAGACTTACAAGAACTGATGCATGGTGAAGTGAACAGAACTAGGACAATGTTGTTCATAGTAACAGCAATCTTGTATGATGAACAATTGTGAATGACTTAGCTATTCTCAGCAATATAATAATCCAAGACAATCCCAAAGGACTGATGATGAAACATAAAACGACCTCCAGAGAAAGAATTGATATTGACTGAAAACAGACTGAAGAGTGCTATTTTTCACTTTCTTTCATTTTTTTAATCTTTTATTTGAGTCTTCTTGTACAAAATCACTAACATGGAAATGTTTTACATAATTACTTATGTGTAACATACATCTGATTGCTTACTCTCTTAGGGAAGGGGTAGAGGAAGGAGGGATAGAATTTGGAACTCAAAACTTTAAACAAAAACTGTAAAAAAAAATTAAAATCCAGATAAACTGTCTACAAAATTTACTTTTTCTACTGATTTCTTAGGAGTGTCCAAAAAAAAAGAAGAGATTTTTCTTGGCATGTCCTTAATGAAGTCAAGCTGGCTGGATCTTTGTGGTCACTCCTTGCTTTTTCCAGATTTTCACTAACCCTTTTTTTAATAAAATAATCTTCTGTTTGGCCTGGAATTGAAGTGAAGCTCATTAGCCTATAGTTTGTGTACTCCATTTTCTAATTTTAAAATGAAACATTTTCTAATCCTTTGCTAGATTTTCTCCAGTTCACTAGAATCTTTCAAAGATCAAGTGTTACCTTCTACAAAGGGTCTTCTGTTCCCTATAGCTGCAAGCATTTTACCAAGGCTACCTCATATTTGATTTGTACGTGTTTTTCATGTGCCTGTTTTTTTCAACATGCCATGTGTATGTTGTCTTGTATTAAAATTCTATGACTTGACACAGCGCCTTGTTCTTAGTAGTCACTTAAATGTTTTTAACGGATTGAGTGGTTCAAAATTGTCATGTTTCAAGTCTTTCAGTACCCTAGGATTACCATTTTACTAGTTCTGCCCTCCTGGCATGAAGTGAATGTCATTTTGGACATATGAGTTTTCCGAATCTCTAGGACATCTAAGGTCAACTTGGAGCTCAAGAGAGTGGTTTGGGCTAGAGATATAGATTCAGATATCATATGCAGAAAGACAATTGAAGGTGTTTGGAGGGTCAAGAAAAAGTCAACATATTCTTTAAAATGCACCTGGGTAGTTATTAAAATTCATGTTAAAAACATCGTATAAGCCCAGTTAGACTGAGTGTAGTAGAGACTGATCCTCAAGCTAAATACACAGGGTGTCTCAAAAGTCTTAGTGCAGTCTTAAGCTATTAAAACTTTTAATTATCTAAAGCTATTATTATTAAAGCTTTAAACCACACCAAGAGTTTTGGGACACCTTGTATTAGAAAAAGAGCAATAACCCTGTGATTAATTAAATGGAAATACACACACATGTTTCTTTAATAAATTTGAAGTTTATCTATTAAGCATTTCTTAAAGCAATCTGCTAAGAAATTGTGATAAAAGAAAATAATGAAAAAGCCGCTGATCTCAAGAAGCTTGAATTCTACTAGAGGATACTAGAGCACTGAGAGCTAAGGGAACCAGAAAAGGCTTTCTGTGGGAGGCTGTCCCTTTGCGATATTCTTTGAAGAAAACTAAAGTATTCCAAGAGGCAAAAGTGCAGGGAGAGAGAATTGTAGCCATCACAGGCATTTTGCGCAAAGGCAAAGCATCGAGAGATAGATGGAATGCTACCTTTACTCTTCCTTAGGAACAGAAACCCCAGGTTTCACATCCAGCTCTGCTAACTAGAGACTGGGTGATCCAGGAAAAACCATTTAACTGTTCTGAACTTTATTTTCTCATCTGTAAACCCCTCCCCCACCCAAATACTAACTAGATTATTGACCTCATAAGATTGTGATGGCAATCAAATAAGATAAAGTATAAAAAAATTCCCATATAAATACAAGCCTTTAAATGACCTAAGAGCTTTGAGGACTCCAGTTAACATTCTGAAGATTTTCAAAATCTAGAAAATCTAAATGCAAAGGAAGATGCAGTATTTACCATATAGATCAGAAGGGTTTGATTTTACCCTTTGAGCTGAGTCACACTGGCCCCTGTCTGCCACCTAATCCCTCTCCAAGGCTGAATGAATTGAGGTTGTGGATTTAAAGTTGCATTACACACACTCTCAAGGCTCCATCTGTAACATTGCTGATGTTAGTCACCAGCCTGCTAGTCTCCTGGGAGCTTTTATGTACAGCAGGATGGGCCAAAATGAAAACATATTTGGCTCTGTTTCAATGGTGGCAGGGAAGGGAAGGGAAGGGAGGAGGGGACAGAGACAGACATAGACACAGAGAGGAGAGAATACACAATTATTTTGACACATAGCAATACTTTTTGCAGTAATGAGATGTCTAAAACCCATCCCAGAACCAAAGGATCAATTTCAAAATGTTTCAGTGGAGATAAAGAAAACATCAAGTCTGACAGCATTTCTTTGTTGCTTTTTTTGTTTAGGGAATAAAAATAAAGTGTATCTGTTTTAGAAAAACAATAAATGGACAGGCTCAGATGTTCTCATAACTTGAGGCCCTGTGAGGACTTTGAGCAGATAATCTTTTAAAATCAAATTTTCCCCTCCCATTTTGCTAAAAATAGTGTGTCTTTTCTACAATCTACTTATTTTATGCAAACATCAATTTCAAGAAAATCTTGGTTATGATTAATTTTGTTCATTTTATCTGTTCAAATGAATAAAGTTTAAATAAGCATCAGATTCTACTCTTTAAGTCTCACAATTGAGATGTCTCTGTAGTCTCAAAAAATAAGTGTAAACCAATTCATTTTAGGGTAGTAAAGTCAGTGACATACATAATGTCAACAAATCAACTTCCCTAAGTTTAAAGAATGCTAAGCGAACAGGTAATACTGAAGTAAGCCAACTAAATAACACCAAGGAATTAGCTATTTCTCTTCTCTAGGAAGAGCTAGAGAGGAAAAATATCACATAAAAAACTGTGTCACTTTATCTTAAACTCACAACAATCATACCACTACTGAAAAGAGAATGTTTTAAGTTAAGGGAAAAAAAGCCAATAAATTTTTAAAAATGTGACTAATGAACTAAGTACTATTATATTCATAAGGACATGTAACATGAGTTTCTGGAACTTCTATGAATTTTGTTTAAATGAGTGTGTTGAATAACCTTTAGATGGTTAATCTATATTAACTGTCTTATGGAAAGTTGAGAGCTATTGTTCAATCATTCAGTTGAGTCATGGATCATAGCGTGCTAGGCCTTTCTATCTTTCACTATCTCTCAAAGTCTTTCCAGGTTCATGGTCATTGTTTCTATTATAATATTTATCCATCTCATCCTCTGTTGTCCCCTTTGCCTTTTGTCTTCAATCTTTCCCAACACGAGAGTCACTTCCAGTGAGCCCAGTCTTCTCATTATTTGGCCAAGGTATTTAAGCTTCAGCTTCAGTATTTGATCTTCCAGTGAATAGCCTAAATTAATTTATTTGAGTATTGACTGAGTTGATCTCCTTGCTGTTCAAGGGAGTCTCTAAAGTCTTCTTCATCACTATAATTTGAAAGTATTGTAGTGCTCAGCTTTCTTTATAGTCCAACTCTCACAGCCATACATTGCTACTGGAAAAACCATAACTTGGACCATATGGATCTTTGTTACCAAGGTGATGTCTGCTTTTTAGTATGTTATCTAGATTTGCTTCCAAGGAGCAAGCATCTTTTAATTTCATGGCTGCAGTCACCATCTGCAGTGTTCTTTGAGCCCAAGAATATAAAATCTGACGCTGCTTCCATTTCTTCTTCTTTCTGCCAGGAAGTGATGGGACTGGTTGCCAGGATCTTAGTATTAATATATATATATATATATTAATATATATATATACACACACACACACACACATATATATATATATAAAGTATATATTTTAAGCTTCAAGCCAGATATTACAATCTTCTCTTTCACCCTCATCAAGAGGTGATTCCTCTTGATTCCTTAATTCCTCTTGGTTTTGTTGAGAGCAGTTCCTCATTAAAAATGATCTATAACTTGTTGATTGTTGTCCTTTGTTCTCAAAGAAGACCAAAATGACATCACTATGCTAGAGTCAAATTGCAGCGTGTACGACTGTGACTGATGAGATCAATATGAACTCAGAATGCTCTACCACAGGTTGGGCACAAATAGTCCATGTGAACATTTGGGGTGGATTCTCCAGCTTTGTGCATCCTGTATTTCCTTTAGACTGTCTCAATTCTGCTTTGCTCATAGAGCACAGCACTTTCTCTGATGTGGGCATACTATGCTGAGCAGTCCTGTGCCAGTATCTCTCATGCCACACAATCAATACAAAAGTTCTTAAAAGAGACCTTGAGTGTCCTTACATTACTTCCGACCACCACATGAACGCTTGCCCTGTGTGAGTTCTCCTGTGTGAGTTTTTTTGGCAAGCGTATGTTTTAAAAGCATTAGAACAATGTGGTCAGCCTGGAGTTGTGCTCTATGAAGCAGAGTTTAAATCTTAGCAATTTAGCTCAAGAAAGGCACTCAGTGTCTCGTATCTTGGTGATCTTCAGAATCTTCCTAAGACAATTCAAATGGAAGTGATTCAGTTTCCTGGCATGGCGCTGGTAGACTGTCCGGGTTTCACAGGTACATGAGCTCAGCACAATGGCTCTGTATACTTTCAGTTTGGTAATCAGTATAATACCTCTTCTCTCCCAAACTTTCCGTTGGAGCCTCCCAAACAACGAGCTAGCTCTGGTGATGCATGTGTCAACCTCATTATCAATGTGTAGATCCCTGGAAAGTATACTACCAAGGTAGGTAAACTTATCCACAACATACAAAACTTCCCCATTTGCTGTAACTGATGGTTCCATGTGTGGATGGTGTGGTGGTGGCTGATGGAGCACCTGTGCTTTCTTGGTGTTAATTGTTAGACCAAAATTAGCACAAGCAGCAGAGAATTGATCTATACTTCTTTGCATCTCAACTTTAGAGGCTGCATTAAGGGCACAATCATCTGCAAACAGAAAATCATGCACCAATACTTCCTCCAATGGGCTGAACACTTCCACAGTGCTCTCAAAAGACCATCATCAGTCAATGTGGAGGCCATTGACTGTTTAACTCAGGTTGAAGTCAATCCCTCCCTAGCTGAAGCTCCAACTGAAGAGGTTTTGGATGTCATTAGGCTCCTTTTGTGTGGCAAAGCACTTGGTGCTGATTCTATTCCAGCTGAGATTTACAAGGTATGGGATCCATTGCTTATATAAAAGCTGACTGAAATTTTCCAGGTTATATGGCAAGAGGAGGTTATCTCCCAGGACTTCTAGGATGCCTCCATTGTCTATCTCTATAAAGGTAAAGGAAATAGATTGTCCTGTGACAATCACAGGGGGCTCTGTCTCTTAGTCATTGCTGGCAAGATTCTTTCCGGAGTCCTCCTTAACAGGCTGATCCTTCACCTGGAAGATGACTATCTACCTGAGAGACAGTGTGGCTTCAGAGAGGGCCAAGGAATGATCGATATAGTGTTTGCTGCCCAAAAACTCAGAGAGAAATGTCACAAATATCACATATATAGAACAGAGGTCTATATACAACATTTATAGATCTGACCAAGGCTTTTGGTACTGTCAGTCCTGAGGGCTTATGGAAAATTGTCAAAATATGGTTGCCTGTAGAAGTTCTTCAGCATTGTATGCCAATTTCATGATGGCATGCTCACCTGGGTTCTAGATAATGGAAAATGTTCTCATTCTTTCCCTGTCACCAATGGAGTGAAAAAAGGCTATATGCTCACTCCCATGCTTTTTAGCACAATGTTTTCTATATCTTGTATCAACTATTACAAACCCAAATCAATTACTGGTCAATAATTCCAAAACAGTAACGAATGTATTTTATTGGCAATAATCTCTCTATTCAGTGATGGTCCTTATCACATGCATGTAAAACCTTAGCTTATGTTGAAGAACTGAATTTTATTTTTAAAAAAATCAAATGTATGTATGTGCATATGTAAGGCCCTCAATACTATAAGACACTCTGTCATCCCAAAGATGTCACTGAATTCCTGAAATGGACGAATGAAAATCCTGCTAATTGATATATTTTTCATTCAAAAATAAGTGCATATTTTATCTAAAATATGTAAATAAATTTGTTTAGGAGTATATGAAACAAAAAATTCACATTATTGAAAGGCTACTTCTCTTAAGGGAGACTTCTTCAACTGAATAGAAAAATTGATTTCTCCTGAAATTTAGCCCATGACTTCTCTTTTCCCTCATCACCATTAATTGGACATCAAGAAAAATGCATTTACCTATTTCATTATTTTATGTCTTAAATCTAATTTTCTAGTCAATACATCTCTCTTGTACTACAACTTCTAGAGAAAAAAAAAGCTCATCTCATTTGCTTTATACATTATCCAACTTCTAGAAGTAAGGAGGCGTTTTGGATATCTATACTTTGTAAACATTAAAGAACATTCTGCTTTCTCTCTCCCCCATATGAATGAAAAAATGCTTAAAATGCTCTCATAAAGGACCTTAATAAGTGACAAGCTTAATCAAGGAGAAGTGTAATGACTGATTTCTATAACATATGTCCATATTTTTATAATGGGGAGCTAATCCCAATTCTGAGGCTTTATACTTTTGTTTGATAGTTTATCATAAAAATGTTATTTTACAATTACATTTCTGAAACGATTACAAATTCTGCTGGAAAAAATAATTAGGGGGATTTATTTTTAGGCATTTTTTTCTAGAAGTTTTTTTTTTTTCCTGCAGTACCTAATTATGATCCTTTTTTAGAGAAGTTAGTTGCTTGTATAAGAAGTAAAATGAAGCTCCCATGATGGTTCCATGATTTTCTTTCTTACACTGATGGCTCACACAATAATGGCAAAGGGACTTGATACATTTTCACATTTCTCTCTATTTTCTTTTAAAAGAACATATGATTGATATATTTTGTTTTTACATCACTTACATTTCCTAACACATCCCAGAAGGGATGTATTATAAAAGGAAAAAAAAAATAAAACTAACAAACACATTAAAAAATCTGACATCATCTTAGTCTCTCATCTCCAAGGCAGTATAAGCACTTTCTCCTATCTTTTCTTTGGGGCCAAGCCTGGTCATTATAATGTCACATTATTAAAGTTTGACTTTTTTTTTTATTGTTGCTGATGTTTCTACCAATCAAAAAGCATTTCTTAAGCAAGTATGTATTGTGTGCTAGACATTGTGATGTGACTGAAATGTAAAGGAAAAATCAAAATAAAATAATCCATGCCTCCATGGGACAATTTACATTGTTGCAGATAGTCAACAAATAATTATTAAGTGCTCATAGGTGACAGGTAGTATGATTCTTGTTCTTGTGTATATTGATTTCCAGGCTCCACCTACTTCATTTTATATCAGTCCTTATAATATTTTCATTATGCCAATGACCTTGATTTATGTTAGTAGTGAAGAATAAGTTCATGCTACTGATGAGGATAGCAGAATGATGTGACCTTGAGCCACAGGGTTGTGATAACTGTGATGACCACAGAGTTATCATAACAGTACTACCTTAATAAGAGAGAAAATTTCTACAATAATAGCAACAAAAAAGATTTTAATTTATTTTAACCTACCAAAACAGACTCGTGATTTTGTGATGAATGAAAAGCCCCAAGAGACAGAGTTCCTGGGTAATTTATAATCAATTTATTAATTAGGCTAGCTAGTAATCAATAGATTGAGGATTATTGGTTTCTCTTGGAAAACCAAAGACCCCCCAATGGAGACACTGGATGCTTTAAAAACTTTTGGAAAAGGGATGTCCCTGAAAAGTGAAACTCAATCCTAATCAATGAACATTTAATGAAGAAGTGGGTTAGGGGTCTTCAGCTCCTCCTACTGAGAATGTGGCTTGATCATGAGACTCAGCTGCCTCCAGCAATCTGCTCACTGGAATCTATCTTCACACAGACCACTCTTGTTGGTTTTCTCTGTCATAAGCTGGGTTACCTTGCTCTAATGGAGGATTACAAGGAGAGGGACTTATTCGCTTGGGGCAAGAACTGGCCTAGACTGGATCCTTTTATACTCTAAACAGAAGTAAGGTCTTCTAGTTGGGTGGGGTCTGGACCAATATTGAGGAATCTATATTCAAAGATTAGGGTAATCTCATCAATCAGTCACTTCTTTGAGGATTGACTGATCTTCTACATGGGCTGGGCCTTCAATGAAGAAACAAGAAGCCTGAATCCTAATTAATAATGGGTTATTAATATGATAGGAAAATTTTTTTCTTAATCTCATTGGTTATGCATACACTCCTTCCTTTGGTAGACTGCAATCCATCCATGCTTTCTCATTTGATACAATTAGGGACATGGGGTCAAATAAATTGGGCTTGGGAAGATATCTAGACAAATCATCTAGTCCAACCACTTCATTTTACACAGAAGGAAAATGAGGTCCAGAAAGATTAAATAGCTTCCTAAAGGCCATACAGTAAGTACAAATCCACGTTCTTTGCTACTGAATTCTATGTTATTTCCACTACACTCTTATCCATATTCTCCCATAAACCCTCTATTACAATTAAACCCATTTTAAGCAATAGAGGAATTTAAGTATATAAAGAATCATGCAAAACTATAGGAAAATACTTAGCATAGGTTCCCAAAGTGGGTAACGCTGTTCCCTGAGGAGTTCTGGAATGATACAAAGGGGAGGTAGTAGCCTTGGGTGCAACAGAGGGATGTTGAATAAAAACAAGGGTTAACCTAACCTAACTCTGGGGGTAGGGAGTTGGGGGGGGTTGCTGAGTAATTTTTTTTGAAGGGGGTGGTAGGTCAAATAAGTTTGGGAACCTCTGTACAGAGTAAACAAATTTCCAATTACCATATACTTTCTATAAGTATCTATATATCTGTGTAAAGATGGAGCCTATTGACTCTGGTCATTACAACCTCTCCATCTAAACAAGAAAAAGATTTGTGCAATATGTTCCAAAATCTTAGCACAGTTTTAAGTTTTAATGCCGTAAGACTTTTGGAATATGTTTGTATAATTGCTCCTCCACCGGAAATATAATTTAAAATTATATATATATATACATGTATATATATATATATATACACCTTATTTTCAATTATATATATTTTTTAAAATGTTAGCAACAGCTATAATAGCTTTTCAATGCTGGTTTCCTGAAACCAAATTCTGGAAGAAAGCAAGGATGTAAATATCTGATGACCAAGCCATTTATTCGTTTGATGCCTTTCATCTATTTCCCACTATATGTGCTACCGCTTTTTGTCATATCTCTTCTTTTTTTCTTTCTAGCTTTATCTTCCCTAGATTTTCTCTATTTCTTAATCACTGAAGTGCCACGGTTTTTCCTTTCTTGCTCAAGTACAAAGAAGAATCCAGTCAGCCTTACCACTTTCTCATTTCAAGAACTATGTTCTCTTTAAGTGGCAAAAATGATTATATCAAAAAGATGTTATAGTTCTATCCCTACAGTCTCAATTAGGATACATTAGCAATGTCTAAATTTGAATACAATCCCTAAGATGTAGCTTTTGGTTTGTGCATTTCAAGCTAATGATTAGTCATCAAAAATGCTTCATTTTCTCTCTCATTCAATTTTTACATCACCACTGGCTTCAATCCTCTCTAATATTACATCTCCCCATCATAACTTACTATCAATAAGAACAACAGTTACAATAACATCTTTTTTTAGTATTTATTTTCAATTTTCAACATTTACTTCCATAAGTTTTAAATTTTCTCCCCCTCCCGCCAAGATGGCATGCAATCCGATATGTGCTCTACACATGCATTCCTGTTAAACACATTTTCACATTAGTCATGTTGCATAGAAGAATTATAATGAATGGGAGAAACCACGAGAAAGGAAATGAAAGAAAACAAAAGATAAAAGAGTCTGCTTCACTCTGCATCCAGACTCCATAGTTCTTTCTCTGGATGTAGATGGCATTTTCCATCATGAATCCTTTGGAAAAGTTTTAGGTCCTTGAATTGCTGAGAAGGGATAAGTCTATCAAAATCAGTCATCAAACACTGTGGCTATTACTGTGTACAGTGTTCTCCTGGTTCTGCTCACTTCACTCAGCATTAGTTCATATAGGTCTTTCCAGGTTTTCCCAAAGTCTTCCTATTCATCATTTCTCACAGCACAATAATATTCCATTACATTCATATACCACAACTTGTTCGTCCACTCCCCAATTGAAGGGCATCCCCTCGATTTCTAGTTCTTGACCACCACAAAAAGAGCTGCTACAAATATTTTTGTACATATGGGGCCTATTCCCATTTTTGTGATCTCTTTAGGATACAGCCCTAGAAGCACTATTGCTTGGTCAAAGGGTATACACACTTTTATAGCTGGGCATAGTTCCAAATTGCGCTTCAGAATGGTTGGATCAGCTCACAGCTCCACCAACAATGAATTAGTGTTCCAACTTTCCTACATTTTTTTTCCAGGATTTATCACTTTCTTCTGTGATGTTACCATTCTGCTAGGTGTGATGTGGTATCTCAGAGTTGTTACGATAACTTATTTCTAAGGCACAGGTCTGACTATGTCCTTCACATGCTAAAGAAGTTCTAGTGACTCATTCTCTCTAGGACAAAATGCACCATTTAGATTTTAAAACCTTTACCATCTGGCTTCATTAATCTGTCATGATTTGATTGGGAATTTATCATTCAAATAAGAGTCTGAATAAATTTTTTTTGAGAAAAATCATCAAATGATTGCTAAATTTACATTTGGGGAAGAGATAGAATAAAATGGAGTTCAGTTATGTTTTATAATACTAATTTCTAATTCTGTAAGATTTTTATGATTTTATAGCCAAACTTCTATTAACATTGCTGGCATAGAAGAACAGCATGAATACATTTTCTACCTTTAGTCCCCAAATTTAATTTACCCTATCAACTTATTTCATGTATCTATGATGTCTTTAATGTAGTCTTTACTCTAAAGTACAGGTAACAATCCAACCATACCACTCATCCTGTGCAATTTCTCTCTGTGTGCATTCACACATATGTTATGTATATGCATCTATACATATATGTATATACTTTATAGACATTTTTAATCAGACATATTTTTAATCAAAGATGGTTAAATATAATCAGGAGCTAAATGTACTGATTTGCATTTCATATCATCTCCCTACTTATGTTCAGGAGTTGCTAACAAATTAAATGCAGAAAAAAAAAAGGAGAGCAGCTGAGAGAAAGAATTAAGTAAATTGTTAGAATAAGCCATGCTTTTAATAATAAACTCTTGATTCATCCAGTCAACTGCAGCATTAAAAGGACCAGAATGCTAACAAAGCAGCCAACTAAATGAGAAAACATATGAAGATGGGGAAGGAAAAGGAATGCTTCGTAATCCATGGCAAGACATTTTTTGATTAGGCAACATTGCAAACAAGACAGATTGTAAACATTGTTCGAGAAGACCCAGAAAAGGGAAGAAGGTGGGGGAAAGAAGCAATTATGTGATGGAATTAGAGGACCTAAAACAAAAGTCCTAGAGCTTCTCTCCATAAATTAGAGTAGGAGAGCAATGGATCTAAGGAAAACCAAGAGAAGACCAAGGAAACAAATACTTTGAGGAGCAAAGAGCCTTCTCTGCTCCGATATCACTGCTATCACCTTCTGCTACCCCTGGATAATTTTGAAGAAGGTATTAAAGCTTCTGCATAGAAGTCCTGTGTCTCTAGTGTTGTGGGGTTATCAGGTGAGAATGTGAAAGGAGAGCTGCGGAGTGTTAGACTTTGTAATATCTTCTATGATGGTGACAAGGTAATTTCTATGACTAAGGAAGACAGACTCACCTGGCATTAGCATCATCATCACTGACAGCAGCAGCAGCAGTAGCAACAACAACAGTAATAAAATGCTACCACTTTATGCTTTATACTTACTGAAGGCCTATAAGAAAGTAAGGAATTTAAAACGCTTGACTATAACAGTAAGAAGCCCATCTAAATGCAATCCTAACATACTAAATATTGCATCAGCCTTAATGGTAGCATGATTTCTAGTCCGTTAACTGTTTTAAAATTGTCTTCCTATAGGGTTAATGAAAAGCAAAATCTATGGAAAGTAAGATGTTTTACTGACATTTTGGAACCAAATACGTGGGGTGATTTAAAATAAAAGAGGCATGCGTCTTGAGATGGGTCAGTGACATAGATCATTTAACTCTCCTGAAAGTGCTTAGCATAGTGCCTCACATACAGTACATACTTAATAGATATTTATTCCTTTCTCCCTTCCCCATAGGATTAACTCTCTAACCCAGAAGAAATGTAGAAACACCTTACCTTTCTAGACATCCAATCTGCCAGTTTAGGTGGAGGGATTGAATCCATAATGGGGTGATACAGCACAAAGATTTCTAAAGACTGGCACACCTTGTCATCCTTTTAAGTACCTATGATGTGCCAGGCACTGTGCCGAGCGCTTTACACAGATCATCTCATTTCATCTTCATAGAAACCATATTATTCCAATTGTACCAAGAAGGGGACTGAGGCAGAGAGAGGTTAAGTGATTGGCTCAGTGTCTCGGCTAGCAAGTGTCTGAGGCCAAATTTGAACTCATCTTCCTAATTTTAGGCCTAATGCTTTATCCACTGCTTCACATAGAGTTCACAAACTCCTACCTGTGTGCTTACCCTTAACAGCTAGCCAGTAGACCCAGTTCTTAAGCAAAGGCATTTACTCAAATTATGTGTGTGTATACATACATACATATTCATACACATATACATATATAGCTGTATATATAGTTTATGTATGTATATATGCACACATATGTGTATATATCGGTGTATATATGTATGTATGTATACGTATGTGTATATGTATACGTATGTGTATGTATACGTGTATGTGTACATGTACATGTATATGTATATGCATATTGTGTAGTTAAAAAAATTCCTCACAAAGCTAGGGCAAATATACACAGATTGGTCCATGGCAAGGAGAATGGAAACAAACTTAACATATGAAGTACATGTGTGACACATACATGTAGGGACTAGATGAGGTCATTAGTAACTAAAAATGCCTTGGTGCTGGCCCTCCTCAAGAGGACCCCAGTGTTTTTTTTTCTTTATTGACAGGGTCCTCACTATGGGAGTAGCATTGGAGATGGATGAGTGTCTCCAGGGCTGAGCTAGGTTGGCTCATGAAAGGGCATTACCTTTCTGTGAGTTGTGCAGTTTAGCTATTTCTGACCTCTCTAGGACAGTGTGTCTTGGCTGAAGAAATCAATTTGGACTGGGTCAAAGAGGTCTCTTGAGTGTTCTGGCAGTTTATTATCTAACTCAGCTGCTGCGAATAAAGCGGTCTTCAGTTTGTGGAAGCCACCTATGCTCCTATTTTTGTGTTCAGTAGTATCAGACTCTTCATGACCCCATGGACTATAGAATGCTAATGATGTCTATGGGGCTTTCTTGGCAAAGACACTGTCATGGTTTGCCATTTCCTTCTTCAGTGGATTAAGGCAAACAGAGGTTAAGCAACTTGCCCAGGGTCACCCATCTAGTAAGTGTCTGAGGCTGCATTTGAACTCAGGTCTTCCTAACTCCAGGCCCAGAACTTTATCCACTGAGCAACCTAGCTCCCGCCACTACTAGGGGAGGAAATCACGCACACACACGTATATATACGTATATAAGTATGTGTATATGTATACATATACTATATATACATGTGCACAAATATACACACATTCATATATACATACACATGTGTGTATGTATGTATATATGTATGCATGTATGTATTTCCTACCCCTGGTACTTCTATTTTTTACCATTCCTCAAAGATTACAGATACCATCTCCTTAATCCTATTAGCATTTTTGGGGTAGCTTAGCATGTAATTCATATGAATTGTAAATGATCAAACTTAAAGTAGTTAGGAGGTCCTTCACTATCATCCCACTGCTCTTGCTCTTCTATTCCCTCTTTACCATGTTTGTTTCACTCTTTACAGTTTGACCATCATTCTTTTTGACAGAAAGGACAAAGCAAAACTTGGGTTTAGTAGTTGTACTTTCTCTGTCAATTGTTAGCATTAGAGGGCTGCAAGTAATTTACTACTCCCTACGTCATTCAAATTGCTGTGAACATCACTGAAAAAGAAGAAGAAAGGACAGGGAAAAAAA
>CM053622.1:283863955-283879247 GCA_028646595.1 Phalanger gymnotis
TTTTTTTTTTTTCCAGCTGTAGTTTCACGCCTCTCCTCTCTGCCAAGCCTCTGGCATTCTCAAGTCCCGCCTCAAGGACTAGAGACCAGAGTCCAGAGACCAATTGGTTCCCGAATTGGCCCCTCTTAACTTAATCTACGCCCACACAGGTTTCACACCTGATAGGGCTTTGGGCCTGGGGCTTAGCATTTAACAGGTGAAAGTACTTTCACCGTAAACAAAAGCCAAACTCCTCAAGGGCACCCGTTAAACTAAGCCCATTTTGCCTTACTGGCACACAAACCACTCCAGCATTCTTGCCAACAAAATCTCAAATGGGGTCACGAAGAGTCAGACAACAACAAACGTAACAGTAGGCTAGATGCTTAACCTCTCAGTGGCTCCAGACTACACAGAGCAGCATTTGCTGAACTGTTTTGGTGGAGGGAGTTTCCACAAGCCAGTGACAAAATAGATCGAAACTTCCACTCCCCCCCCCCCCCCCCACCAAAAAAAACCCCCCAGAACAGAACAAAAATGCCAAATTGTCATCACTAATCACTCCAGGAATCAAGGACTATCTGAAAGCAGTTAAGCATTAAAGTATCTTTGGGAAATGGGAGGGAGCAGATTTTAAAGAAATGCTATCTATTCTTTTGCTTTTCTTTCCTTCCTCCATTTTAAACACATTATTACTGTCTGTCATTGTCATGGACAGATGAAGAAAAAAATAGGCATAGTTTTTAAAAAGCCTTGCCACGTGAAAGTTGGCTTTTTTAAAGATAGTAAATATTTCATGAGACAGTTCTCTAAGTCAATTGTGGATATAGTTATAACCAGTAAACTTGACAAGAACTTAATCCGAGCGTATATTTTTATTAGAAGTGTCGTGCTTCCTCTTTTTCTATATGTGATAAAATGACATGTGATAAAATCAAGAGAAAATGACTAGATGCCCAGATTGGCTTAAAATCAGATCCAAGAAAAGTACGTGTGCTAGTGAGTAATTAGGCTTCTAGAATTTACTTCTCTCCCTCTCTCTCCCTTTCGCCATCTCTCCCTTTCTTCTCCCCCCACCTCTCAATTTCTCTCTCTGTCTCCCTCCTCTCTCTCTCTGTCTCTCTTTCTCTCTTTGTCTCTGTCTGTTTGTCTCTGTCTCCTTCCCTCTCTCTCCCTGTCTCTGTTTCTCTGTTCCCCCTTCTCTCTGTCTCTGTCTGTCTGTCTGTCTCTGTCTCTCTGTCTGTCTCTCTCTCTGTCTCTCTCTTTCTCCCTCTCTGTCTCCTCTTTCTCCCTCTCTCCCTCCCTTTCTTCTCTTGTCGAAAGGCCAAAAGAAATGAAGCTAAAAATTGGGAACTTGAAGACCAGCTCTGTCTCCAGGTGATGTATCTAGCCAAAGCCATTCTGGTTAGATAACAAATGAAGTACTGCCTCTTTAAGGAATTCTCACTTATAAAGTGTACCCATATGAAACTTTCATATGTATATGCTTTATTTCCATGATTGTACTTTCTTTTCACCTTCTCAGACCATTATGCAGTAGGAGGATATAGCTTAGAATCAGGAGACAAAGGCTGACCCCTAAATAGATTGTGTAGATAGGATGGTCTTAAATTTCCTTATCATAATGAAGAGATTGCACTAGACAACCCTCTAGGCTCCTAGCTCTGTGCTTCTCTGTCTACGCCCAAATACTTTGTTGCTAGGTCCTAGGAAGTAATTGAAAAAGGAAATATCTATTGAGAAATATTTTCAGAAATGGCACTTACAAATATTTAACTGGTTCATAATGGCCAGTGTTATTAAAATGCTAATATAATTTCTTCATCCACATTTCCTGCACTTTAAATATAGATAATAAAGCTCACTTCATATTTTATATGAAATCCAAAAATTTATGGACTGCATCTCTTAGAGCAGCCATGGAGGTGGAAGGAAGCAAGAGGATGAGAGAACAACATTTTGCTTTAAGATACACTGGGGAAAAGAGGAAAAACCTATAGGCTGGTGGGAGGGGAGACACAAAAAACCCAAAAGCAACGTGAAAGGCTGCATTGAGAAAGTGTGATATTAAAAATCAGTAGCTGGGTAGTTCTGAGTGAGGAAAACTTTTAAAGCTTTATTGATAGCTTCTCAAGGTTAATGGATATGTTGGTATATAAATATACAGAGGTTGTAAGCAAAAGGGTCTCCGAAAAATCCATTTTCTTTCAGCTCACTGAAAAAAATGACCAAGTTTGCAACTGTCAGGAGTAATTCCAGTAATTACATTTATATCAATGGGCTTTAATTTTCTGTATATGGTTGATATTTACTGAAATTAATCATGCAAACCTCTTGGGTCAGTTATTTGGTCTTTCCTAGCTTCTGGTTCTTTGCTAGAAGGATGCTATTAGTGCCTAATGAAAACAGTAATTAAGCAGCCTGATTTGAAAGGTTTACATATATGTTCTATATACACATACTAACATACCTACGAAAAATATGCTAAATGTTCAAAAAGTGTTGGAAAATTAAAGAAAAAATCTAACGGAGTTCAAAAGAACTAGTCTATTTAACTTTCAAATTTATTTTTCAATCAAAAATTTCTCTCCATTAAAATCCACAACATAAGCCTTATATTTTTTGTATGGGGAGGGGAGGGAAAATGGGGAAAAGAGATGTAGAAAGGGAGAGGGAAAAAAGGAAAAAGAGAATAAATGAGATAGCCTGGACAGAGTTAGGAAGACCTGAATCAGGAATTATGAAGTTCACTCCCTGGACCCAACTCATCCTGGAAATGTGACCCTGGACAAGTATTAATCTCCAAGGTCCCCAGGCAATGTTCCAACACTCTAAGTTACAAATGGTTGCCAGTGGGCATCAGTGAAGAGAACTTTTGCATGGGCACTCTGTGCCTGGATGAAATTACAGGTTCAGATACACTCTCCTTCCCCCCAGTCTATTTGCCTGCTAATCTACTTGGTTGCTACATATAGGCAATTGCCTCAACTTAATGAATGAATACAGTAATTAAACATTCATTTTAAAAGATATTCTTCAGGACTATAAGTTGCAATAGTACATTGGTAGAGGGTGTTCCTTATCAATAGCTAGAAATCATGGATTTCCTGTTGTTTTTTTAAAGTATATATATTGGTATGGTTGATTTTATGCATTGGAACTATATTCAATGCGTAACCAAATTTTTATACCATTGTTCGGGACTTCCTAAAAAAGAGAAGTTTACTATTGAAAAATAAATTTGAAAGAAGAGTTTATTTGTCCTTGAGTGTCACCAAATTTTTTGTTTCATTCAATGTGTAATAGTGTTTGAAAAGCACTGTCTGGGAAATACAAAGTTCGTCCATTCTTGGAACTTACATAAAAGGTAAGACTCAGCTAATCATAATGTACACTATGACATGATGTGTGCATTAGAGAAGCATAAAACAAAGGGCTCTGAGATCCTAGCAGGAAGACTGTCACTGTGCATGGCAGGGGTGGGGAACTTGTGGCCTTGAGGCCACACATGGCCCTCTAGGGCCTCAAGTGAGGCCCTTTGACTGAATCCAAACTTTATAGAACGAGTCCCCTTAATAAAAAGATTTTTTTCTGTAAAAATTGGTCTCAGTCAAAAGACCTCACCCAAGGACCTAGAAGGTCACATGAAGCCTCGAGGCCTCAGGTTCCCCATTCCTGGTCCAGCGGAAGTCTTCATGAAGAAGGTGCTATTTGATTTAAATTTTACAGGAAGGGTACAAATTCAATAGGCAAAGAAGGAGACAAAATAAGTACAGTAGATAGCATGAGCAAACACATAAAGGCAAAAGGGAACTCTCCGCAGAAACCAGTTTACAATATAGAAATGTCATAGGACCTTAGAGATTATCTAATCCAGGACTCACATTTAAGATATGAGACCCAGTGACCTTGAGAACTTTGTCAGATGTGATACAGCTCATTAATCGCAGACCTAGAAACAGGACCCAGGTCGCTTGAGCTAGGATATATTTCTATTTAAGGAGAAGGGAAGGGCAAGTGCCTGATATGCGCCAAGCAGTGTGCTAAGTACTTGTTTTTGTTGTTTTTCAAAAATATTATCTCATTTGAGCCTTACAGCAACCCTGACATGGAGGTGCTATGATTTCTCCCATTTTACAGTTGAAGAAACTGAGGCAGACAGAAAATAAGAGACTTGCTCAGGTTTGAATACCTAGTAAATGCCTGAGGCTGGATTTAAACTTAAATCTTTCTGATTCCAAGCCCACTCTACCACTAGCTGACACTGAATCTGTATCTACTTCATAATGCTTCCCACTATCAGAACTCTATGAATTCTTTTCTAATATGCTAAGACTAAGAGAATAAGAAGTGCTTTCTGAGATGCTAGGAAGGGATTCTGTCTGAATCCCTGCTTAGGGCAGATACTTATATTTTATAGAAATGCCTGCATTCTTTAGGAAAGATTGATTTTCACATTCTATAAAGGGGGAGAAAGCAAAAAGACGAGTTATAGCAATTTAGAGCTATGAAATATTTATTATGACTAGTTAAATTTTAAAGAATTTGGCTCTAAGGATAAAATAAATACCACCCTACCCCAAAGTTAATACAGATCTAGTAGACCCAAGTGGGTAGTTAGGCGGTGTAGTAGATAGAGCGCCATGCTTAGAGTCAGGAAGATTTGAATTCAAATCAGGCCTCAGACACTCACTAGCTGTGTGACCCTGAATAAGTCATTTAACCCTGTTTGCCTCAGTTTCCTCATCTGTAAAATGACCTGGAGAAGGAAATGACAAGTATCTTTGCCAAGAAAACCCCAAATAGAGTCACAAAGAATGGGACAGAACTGAAATGACTAAACCACAACAGTCCTAAATAAAGCAGTTTTAAGATTGAAATAAAGGACACCTGGGAAGTAAAACTACTTAAAGCCAGAGGATTTTAAAGACCTGACCAAAAGGTGTGAGGCAGGGGGATGGAGTTTATTAATGACTATATACATAGTTGGAAAATACAGTTGAGCTTTTAAGGGAAAATGATGAGAAATGTTAACTAAAGAAAAAATTACGAATAGGACATAAGATTCCACATTAGCTCTGTGAGGTTTAGACAAGTCGTTACATAGCAACAGACTACAAGATTCCAAAATATTAGAATGAAAATTGAAAAAACAAAGTCAGTTACGTAGATTCTTTTATTATTTTCTTTACATGGTGTTTATAACCTGGTTTTGACAACCATTTACATGCTTTCTCAGCTTTAACATAGTGGAAGTAGCGTCCAATGATGTTTTCTAGTTAATACTGCTAGCAACAAAGTCCAACATATTGTACGTGGGTTGAGCTAATAGACAATCATCATTTATCAATTGTGGGATCAGAAATAGGACCAGATACAGAAAGAGCCTTCAAAATGCTCTTATTCAATCCCGTCATTCTGTAGACAAGGAAACAAAAACTGGTAATTTACTCATCCACAATCAAACAGATAGTGGAAGAAATGGAACTCAATTCCATTCCATTCAAGAAACATTCATTAATCATTAATTGGCACAGCAGTGTCCTAGGTCTAGGGGGGTGGAGGGGAGAAGATGAACAGGTTTGCCCTGTCCTAAAAGCCTTTATATTTAAGTAGAGGAGAGATTACATGGACACAAAAATGACCGGAAAACAAAGCAGAACTATAGTGCATAAGAACATGGGATTAGAACATAAAACAAAAAAATTCTCTGTGAAGTCTCAGGAGGGAAAGAACCATCTTTCCTGAATCTCAATCCAGGCTTTGGTTTGATTGTATATTGTTTCCTAAACAATTCAGCTTTGATTTAAATCCAAAGACAAATATTTATTAAACACCTACTTGCCAGGCAGTGTGCCAAATATGGGAGAAATAAAGATGAAAAATACACATACTACCTAATCTCATCAAACGAGAAATGCCTTTTTTTCTTAGTTATTGATTAGAACAGCTTTGTGAAAGATAAACTCTTTCATTCTCTCACAATATGAGGGATTAGCTAGAGGAGTAAAGTAGTCCTCCCATCACTAAAAATTATGATAGAAATCCTCTGTTTCTACATCCCACTGAAATTTCTGAATGAAAATACTGAAGACATTTATGAAATTAATAAAAATGTAAGCATCAAGAGAAGCAAGTGCAACAAAAGGAAGAACAAAGAGCCTGAAAGATGAATGTTCTTTTCTCTTTGTTCTTTGCTCAGTAACACGTGCCTGAATTTTATTATTATTATTTTATTACTTTAAACAGTGATGTTATCTAGCTTCCTTTTCAAAAAAAGGAAAACTCAGTAAGAGGTTAAAAGTGATATTTTTGCCCTCCTTGTTTAAACATTTAGCTTTCTATGGCTGTTCTTTAAAGTTATAGTCAGCAGTAAACTACATTAGAACCAAAGCTTTTAGAGCCCACTTAGTTTATTCTTCTCAACTTGTAAATACCTAGGGAAGGAGAGGTGAGGAGAGTTTTACTTGGATAAATACTCTTATGGACACATTTTTAAAAATGTCCTTTCTATACATTCGCTCTGCATGGGATATATGTATATTTGTATGTAATGCGTAGATGTGGAGGCAGCTAGCTAGGTAGCTCAGTGGATAGAGTGGTAGACCTGGAGTCAGGAAGACTCAATTCAGTTCAAATTTGGCTTCAGACACTTACTAGCTCAAGTCACTTAACCTCTGTTTGCCTTAATTCACTGAAGAAGGAAATTGTAACCACTCTAGTATCCTTGCCAAGAAAATCCCATGGACAGTATTGGTATGCTATGGTCCAGAGGGTCACAAAGACCTGGCCATGCCTAACAGCATGTGTATGTGTAAGTCTATTCATATATGTGTACATATAAACACATATTTATATTATGTTGTTCAGTCATTTCAGTCACGTCCAACTCTTGGCGACCCTATTTGGGCTTTTCTTGGCAAAGATACTGGAGTGGCTTCTCGTTTTCTTCCCCAGCTCATTTGCCAGATGAGGGAACTGAGGCAAACAATGTTAAATGACTTGCTCAGGGTCACACATCTAGTAAGTATCTGAGGCTGGGTTTGAACTCAGGTCTTTCTGACTCCAGGCCTGCTTCTCCATCCACTGAGCCATCTAGCTGACCATATATATGAGTGCATATATGCAAACACAAAAAGGCAACAAGAACACTGACTTTGGAATGAGAGCACTTAGAATCAACTCCTGGCTCTAATGTTTACTGCTTACATGACCTCTCTGCATCCTCAGCTGTAAAATGAAGGAGTTTTACTAGCTGATCTCTAAGGTCCTTTTCACTCTCAGTCTAAGAGCCTTGCAATTTTCTTCAATCGTCTGTACACATGCACAGGCAAAGATTTACTGAGAAGCAACTAGCTTCATCAGTGTTCCTGTTGTACTGTTCTATTCAGGCTTTGTTCCACTCTCACCCTTTTCTTAAGATTCATTAAAAATAAATAATCAGGCTCAAAGCTTCCTAGGCAAAACTGAGTGAGATTTGTTTGGCTACTCTTGAAGAATACAGATATGAATTCAATCACAAATTTATGCAACATTGCATTGTGCTTCATAAGTGATATGCCAAATATCTCAGGTGTGCCTTCATTCAGGAAAACCAAGGCCATCAACTTCAGAAGGTAATATTCACAATGACACCTGAATGTCAACCATGGAAACAAAGAAAGAGCAATACTGAGACAAATCCAGGTAGAAAAAGCTAGATGGAGAACCACAACAGATTTTATAAAATGGACAAATACAATTTACACAAATCAAAAGAAAAACAGGTGAGTGGAAAATGCTACATTGTTTACAAAGATAATTTCCATAAGTTTGGTCAAATCAATTTTCCCTACCACTTCTCTGACCTGTCCAGTCCTGGAGTTAATTTATCACAAGATGCTATCCTAAATTAAACTGCAAACAAGTTCCCATCAATCAACAGGAACAGCAACAATGGAATGTTTTTATTCCAAAATATCTATAGATCATTACAAAAAAAGACCTTTCTGCATAGAGATGTAGTTTTCTGTGTCTTCTCAAAAGACCTATTTCTAGAGACGGGCAGGCCATTAATTAATTAGGACTACCGGAATTTTGATCTGACCCTGTATTTGAAGTGAGATAAAAAACTTCAGTTTGCAATCTAATTGATTACCTCCCAAATCCAAAATATATGCCCAGTGAAAAATTGTCTTGTCTTTAATGTTATTTTGCATTAACTTTACTAATGTAGAGGCATTGAGGCACAGTTAATAAAGAGTTGTCCTCAAAATCAAGATGACTTGGGTTTGAGTTTTACCTCTGACACATACTGGCTGTTTGACTCCAGGCAAGTCATTTAATCTTTCGGTGCTCTAGGCAAATCTCTAAGACAATAAGTTTCAGAGAGGGTAAAATCTGCTTTGGTAGAAAATGATTCCTCACTAAGAGTTCCCTATATCAATGAAATTACAGGTTCAGTATCAGTCTATATCATTGATATGTTAGCATGAAATAACATCATAAGGTAAATTCTAATTCAAATGCTATTTGGTTAATTTCCCTTTATAATATTTTTGCCATGGAAATAACCTCCACTGATAATACAGTTTCACCTAAAATTCAGTTTTGATAAAATCAATTATCAGTGTTGGATAGGGAATGCCTATAATGGAAAATACTAAATAAAAGTACAATTTCCAAAATGGAGGCAGATCTGTGTACACTATATTTTTTTCTTTAAAATGTACAAACTATGAATGCCTAAAACAAAAGTTTGATACTATTATTACAAAAAGTTCTATTTATCTGATAAAGTCCATTCAAATAGTTTTCAGGAAGTATAATTTGTTATCCTCAATAAATCATATTTAAGGAAAAGTATGGTCTAGAGCATGAAGAAAAATAAAATTAGAGATACTTGTATATTTGAGTACATTGCCTCCTTGAAGTTTATATTGACACTATCTCAAAGACAACCTGGGATTTAGGTTGAGAAGGTGGTGTTGGGGTGGTGGTGAGGGGAATAGATATGGCAAGAGAGATTTCTGGACCACTTGGCAAATGGCCTGATAGAAGATGACCTTCTAGATTCTTAGCTCTGAAAGATGCTTAGAGATTCTGAAGTTCAACTTCATTAATTTGTAGATGTATAGATTTTCAGCAATGTTGTAACTCACCCAAGGTCACAAATAAAGCAAGTAGAAGAGCAAAGGCTAGAATCCTGGCTACCTACCTTCACCTCTATTGTGCCTTACAATAAAATATTGCTATTCAGTGGTGGTGACAGAGGTTTACTTTTTCCTCTCCCTAACAATTCAGTTTCCCATACATTTATTAAATATGTGCTTCTTGAAAGGCATTGTGTTAATGCAGAAGATACAAAAATTAAAAAAAAACCTGCCATAGAGCCTGCACTCAAAGAATGATCAAGTTATAGAAGTCAGAGTGCCTGGGAAGATTCAAGGAGGGCAATAAGAGGAGGGAGGAAGAGATAATTTTTAGCTGGACAAGAAAAAAGATTTAGATGGCAATACTTTGAAGAATCCTACCAATTGATGATCTACAACTAAACAAGTATCTCGCTAGGATACTCCATTATATTCTCTTTTACAAAACATTGATATCTTCTGTTATATGACTTTTAGTTCTGAATATTATATATGTCTATATATATAATTTAATTATATTACACATATACAAACACACAGTCAACAATTTCCCCATCCAGAGAACTATCCCTTTTAATTTTTTAAATCACTATTTATTTTTTCACATTCATTCAGATTGAGTTCTGAATTTTTTCCCTTCCTCCCATGATGAAGATAAGAATTTGATATCACTGAAATAAGTGAAATCATGCAAAACACATTGCCATGTTAGCCAAGTTGCAAAATAAATAAAAGAAAAATAAAGTGAAAAAAATTATGATTCAATCTGCATTCAGACTTCATCAGTTCTTTCCCTGGAGGTAGATAGCATTTTTCATGGTTAAATGCTTTAGAATGTCTTGAATCACTGTATTTTTCAGAATAGTTAAGTTATTCATAGTTGATCATCATTACAATATTGCTGTTAGTGTGTAGAATGTTTTCCTTGTTCTGCTCACTTCACTTTGCATCAGTTCGTATAAGTCTTCTCAGGCTTTTCTGAAACTGTCTTGGTCATTATTTCTTATAGCACAATAGTATTCCATAGTAATTATATACCATAATTTGTTCAATCATCCCCAAATTGATGGATATCCCTTCGATTTCCTTCTTCTGCCATGACAAAAACAACTGCTATGAATATTCTTGTACATATAGGTCCTTTTCCTTTTTCTTTAATCTCTTTGGGATACAGATCCAGTACAGGTATTGCTGGGTCAAAGAGTATGAACAATTTTATAGCCTTTTGGACATAGTTCCAAATTGCTCTCTAGAATGGTTGTTTCAATTCAGGACTCCACCAACAATTCATTATATCCCAATTTTTTTTCCATAACCCCTCCAACAGCTATAATTTTCCTTTTCTGTCATATTAGCCACTATAATAGATGGGAGATCTACCTCAGAGTTGTTTAGTTTGCATTTCTCTAATTAATAGTGATTTTGAGAATTTTTTTCATATAAGAACTTGCCCCTTTAACAAAGAATTTTTAAAAAGAAATTTAAATTAAAATTTTTATTTTGAACTGTTTGTTCTGAAATAAAACAACTATTTCCATAACATAGTAGAACAAAAAAGATGATTATGCATGAAACTGCAAATCTATTATGTACTACTTTCTATTCCTACTAAATATATAATAAATTAAATGGCTTTCAATTCGGATTTGATTTGTTCATTCCATTTATATGGTCATAGTCATTATGTGTAATTTTCCTAGTTCCATTTATGACATTGCATAGTTCGTATATTGTATTATGCTTTTCTAAATTCATCATATTCATTATTTCTTATGGTGAGATAATATTACATTACATTTATGTGCCAGAAATTATTTTTATATGCTCCCAACTTATACATATATATATGTATATGTGTGGGTGTGTGGGTGTGGGTGTGTGTATGCACATACATACACACGCTATATATATGTATATATATACACACACATACATACACACACATATATATTTCCTTGGATTGCCGTTTTCATAAAAAGCAATGTGATGAAATTTGATGTTAATGGGACTTTTCTTTTTTGGTTTTTGATCTCCTTGGGAAACATGAATAGCAATAGGGTCTGTGGGTCAAAAATATGAATACTTTATTCACCATGAATTTATTATAACCACATTTTTATGGCATGATCTTTCATATTCCAATTGTATATAAACTCTGAATTTTTTTGTTGTTATATGTTGTAAGATATTGTTCTAAATCTAATTTCTGACCAAACTGCTTTCTAATTTCCCAAGTTGTTCTTACAATGATATTTTCCCCAAGTAATTTTTGCTTTTAGGTTTAAAGAACACTGAGTTATTGAATTCAATTTTGTTATTCTTTGTTATCTGCGCTGTTACTTTTTTAAAGAAGTACACATAGTTTTAATAATTACTGCTTTACAATATAATTTGAGGTCTGAAAGTACTAGTCCTCCTTCATTCGTAGTCTTCTATTCGTAGATATTTTGTTATCTAAATAAACCATCGTAAACAAATAGAGATAATTTTATCTCTTCTTGTCTAATGTTTGTCCCTTTATTTCATTTCTTTTTCACAGTTGTAATGGGACAGTACAGAAAGATTATCAGAGTATAATATCATTGAATTATATATCAGTCATAAACTAAGGCACAAAGAAACTAAACTTCAACTGGCCAAGACTATGAAGCATTATTTAGAACTCCCTAACTTTATTATATGTACTATCAGAGAGTCTTGCATGAAATGTTTATTGAGCTAAAACTTATATTTACGTTAACTACAACCATGTCTTATTGCTATCACTTTTAAATCTAAAACCACATTTTTGAATTCTTTCAAGGATATTTATAGTGTCTATTGCATATTTTAACTTAACAGTTTTGTTAAGTTTGCAAAACTAGCAATTTGCTTATGTGGTTGATATCAGAAAGTCCATAACCATTGTGGGAAAACAGCAATCAATCTGAAAATAAAATTCCACAATGAATATTCCCATCAGAATGACAAAGCATTAGCATAGGTCATCATTTCAGAAATTAGTTTTGAGAAGCTTCTCAAGATGACCATAAGGAGTCTTCATATAAATGGTAGAAATCATAGACTTAAAAATTGAAATATATTGTGTTTTATGCTGCAGGGTATATTTATAATATCATAAATAGTATATTATGAAATAAATGGTGGCATATTCTAAGCAGATAGACAAACTATCTACAGCTATGCCATCAAGGAGTTACAATACTGCCACTTCCACATTCTCCTACTACCATCACTCAGTAACTTTTCCTTTTGAAATTTACTCATTTCATATGTATTATGAATCAAAAATCAAAAATCTGGTAGGTATTTTCTAAAAACCTTTGGGACAGTCTCTTTCCTCAATGAGTTCAGTATCTGGCTGACAGTCTTTCTCTTCTATTTGACTCCTGCAAACATAGATATCAATGCTCCCTCAAACACCCTATCCTAATAGTTCCTCTTAATACGGATTTCACATGAGCTATTCCATCCCATTCCAGCCACACATAAAGATGCTTATACCCTTGATCTTGCCATCATCCACTTCTATGTTCATTACCTCTTAAGTTCCCTTATTTGATCACCATCTATTGTTATGCCACTTCTTCCCCTGCCTTTTAACCCCAAACTCTGTTCCTTATCCTCACAATTCATCAGTGCCTCAGTTATTTTCCAAGCCATCATTCTTGCACTAGCTACATTCTCCTTTCTGAATTAGGTAAAATCAAAATACAAAATCAGGCCATTTAATATGCATTCTTTATGAATTAGAACAAATTCTTGATTAAATGCAACATGGATAGGAGTTGTAGCACTAAGACAAGGTTGATTTTTAGTGAGGACTCACAGAAGGAAGATCATCAGAATGTATTGTGGCTGCATTTTACATCAACCACAACTTGTATTAAGGCACAAACAAAACCTCAATTGGTCATCACTATCAAGTACTACTTCAAATTTATTAACTTGACTGGATTTATCATCGCAATGCCTTACCCAAAGTAAATAAAGATGATATGTTTATTGAATGGAATTCTGTATTTATCTTGACTACAAGCAGTCAATTAACTAATTCACTTAGAAATTATATGAGGATTAGAATGTATTTAAAAGATCATCACAGAAATGGAAATAATACGAAATGTCTGTAATAACTTGATGACCTTTACAAGTTTTTCCAACCCATATTCCATGCCTCTAAAGGACTATGACAGATTTTTCTTCAATAGGAAAAAACAAAAAAGCAAGGTCATAAACTGTGCTTTATCTTATAATTCCCTCCCATAAAAGTAATTGCATTTTTTTCTTTCAGAATAGTATTTTGTCTTTATGACAGCTGAATTACTGTGATATTTTGTGCAAATAAAAAAATGTGTTTTCACTCTGTAATCAAATTTAAATTTCACAATTCTTTCATTTCTCACTAAGGAAGTCAAATTGAGTCAACAAGATTACATACCATGAGTAGTAAATATTTCTGTTCAAAAAGGAAGGAAAAGGAAAAAAAAAGAAAGAAAAACATCTGGGTATTAAAAACATAACCTTGCCCAGGTATGGATTTGCTGATTTTTCTTCCTTCTTATAGATATTGCCCAGTGTCAGTTTTGAGCCTTTGCAAAATGAAAAACCTTCAACTATTTTGTGTTCCCTCAAAAAGCTATTATTTTCAATTTTGCTTCTCTTTTACAAAATCCCTATTCCAGTAAGGCTTATTACCTACATTATTCACCAGACTCCCACTGCTCCACAACTTGGAAAGGATTTTATGGTCAGATGGAATATTTATAAGTAATCCCAACAAGAGTTATACTATCAAATTAGGTAACAGTTTTTCTCCCCTTTGTGCCCAATCCTTTACTTTGAGAATATATTATCTATCACGTAAGTATGTAGATATCATACACACATACACATATGTATACGCATATGCATAGGCAGGCATGTATGCTCATGTCTATGTGAACATTTATTATACACCTCTACATATATGCACGTATACTTACATATACAGATATGCCCATAAGCTTGCATGCATTTCTTCCCTCTACACGATCACCTCTGTGAACATTTTATATGACAAAGTCTGTTAACATTTGCCCTTCTGTATCTCTAGACATTTGTGCATTTTGCTCCTACTTTCCTTTGGGAGTGGGAGGAGGGTCCATTACCAGTATTTTCACTTTTGTGACCATGCAAGGGGGTTATTTTAATGATCTGTCCCAAATATGAATTCATGTTAATAGTGCATTGATGATTTGTATGAGCTTTGGGTGAGGCAAGGAGACAAGCGGGTATTTAAATGTTTTGTTTCATCTCGTTTTCTGGCAAAAATAAAATCTAAACATAGCTCAGTTATATTCATATTACCTTTAAATATTTATCATTAATCCCTGAAATTAAATGGGGAAGAAATACTATTACTAATAGTCTTATCTCCTGTTGATGGCAAATTGGACTTCCATCTCTCTTGGCTCAAATGTCAGATAACTGTTGCTATCTAGCCCCTTCCTTCTCTGGTGTGGCTTTGGAGCTATAAAATATATCATAAGGGAAGAGGAGGACATTTGGTGAAAAAAATACACTAATACTTGATACCTTTTTAGGTAGGTTGAATCTAATCATAGAATTTCCTTTGTGTTCATTCAGGAATAGATTGTTTCAGCTTTCTTCAAACTCAAGCATTCAAAAGGGATCTTTTGCCCAATTATATAATTAAATAATTAAAGATTAAATTTTTATCTTGGAATGTTTTTTCCCTCATTATTTATTTGTTTAATATTTTTAGTTTTCAGCATTAATTTTACAAGACTTTCAATTACAAATTTCTCCCCATTTCTACCCTCTCCCTCCACTCCAAGGTGGCATATATTCTGATTGCCCCGTTTCACAGTCAGCCCTCCCTTCTGTCACCTCACTCTCCCCCATCCCCTTTTCCCTTACTTTCTTGTAGGACAAGATAGATGTTTATGCCCCATTGCTTGTATATCTTATTTCCTAGTTGCATGCAAAAACTTTTTGTTTTTGAACATCTTCTTTTAAAACTTAGAGTTCTAAATTCTCTTCTCTCTTCCCTCCCCACCCACCCTCCCTAAGAAGGCAAGCAATTCAACATAGGCCACATGTGTATTATTATGCAAAACCCTTCCACAATACTCATGTTGTGAAGACTAACTATATTTTGCTCCTTCCTATCCTATCCC
>CM053622.1:283879747-283896323 GCA_028646595.1 Phalanger gymnotis
TCTTTTTTTGATCATGGCTTTCAGGTAGTCCAATAATTTTTATATTATCTCTCCTGGATCTATTTTCCAGGTCAGTGGTTTTTCCAATGAGATATTTCACATTGTCTTCCAGTTTTTTATTCCTTTGGCTCTGTTTGATAATATCTTGATTTCTCATCAAGTTACTAGCTTCCACTTGCTCCAGTCTAACTTTTAAGGTAGTATTTTCTTCAGTGGTCTTTTGGACCTCCTTTTCCATTTGGCTAATTCTACCTTTCAAGATATTCTTCTCCTCATTGGCTTTTTGGAGCTCTTTTGACATTTAAGTTAGTCTATTTTTTAAGGTGTCATTTTCTTCAGTACTTTTCGGGTCTCCTTTAGCAAGTCATTGACTTGTTTTTCATGGTTTTCTCACATCATTCTCATTTCTCTTCCTAGTTTTTCCTTTACTTCTCTAACTTGCTTTTCCAAATCCTTTTTGAGCTCTTCCATGGCCTGAGACGAGTTCATGTTTTGCTTGGAGGCTTTTGATGTAGGCTCTTTGACTTTGTTGACTTCTTCTGGCTGTATGTTTTGGTCCTCGTTGTCACCAAACAAAGATTCCAAAGTCTGAGTCTGAATCTGAGTCCATTTTCACTGGCTGGCCGTGTTCCCAGCCAACTACTTGACTCTTGAGTTATTCGACGGGGTATGACTGCTTATAGAGTAGAGAGTACTTTGTTCCAAGTTTGAGGGGCTGCATTGTTGTTTTCAGAGCTATTTCTACACAGCAAGCTCAGCCATAGCAGCGCTCCTCCTCCCCCAAGAACTGCCAACCGGAACAGCTACTCAGATCTTAAGCAGGCTCTGCACTCCTGCTCTGATCTACCACTTAATTCCTCCCACCAGGTGGGCCTGGGTCCAGAAGCAACTGCAGCTGTAATTCTGTAGCTAGACTTCCTCTGCTGTCTCTGGGGCAGTGGCCGAACCATGAACTCCTTTCACTCTGTCCCCCGCAGTTTTTCCAACTAACCTTCTCTGTTGTCTTTGGTGTTTGTGGGTTGAGAAGTCTAGTAACTGCCACAGTTCACTGGTTCAGGGCACTAGGGCCTGTTCTGCTCGGCTCCCTGTCTAGTTGGTCTGGGCACAGCCTCATTCTGGGCTCTGCTCTGCTCCGCTCCCAGCTCCTTTTGTGGGAGACCTTACCCAGAGACCATCCAGGCTGTCCTGGGCTGGAGCCCTGCTTCTCTCTGCTATTTTGTGGGTTCTGCAGTTCCAGAATTTGTTCAGAGCCATTTTTATAGGTGTTTGGAGGGTTCTGAGGGTAGCCCTAGGCAAGTCCCTGCTTTTCAGCCACCATCTTGGCTCCTCCCCCGATTGGAATGTTTTTAAAGATACCCCATAGATATGGTTCTGAATTCTTAGTAAGTATGGGTATATTTAAAGAAAGAAGAAAAAAGATGGCTTAAAAGAATTTTTCCTTGTTTTATTCTTCGTTTAAAAAACCAAAACTTCAGAACATTGTAAAAGTCTAACAACTTATATCTGTATTTGACATAAGGAAAACTGGTCTATTGTTCAATTCTTTTTTTAAAAGTTTAAGGTGCCTTTGGAGTCAGAAGACTTGAGTTCAAATTTTGAATATCTGTGTGACTTTGAGCATTTTTAAGTATCTATAAAGCCTATCTCTGAGGGCCCTTCCAGCTCTAGATCTGATTCTATAAATAATAGGAGAAAAGCTTTAAGATTTTCCCCCTTTCAGAAGACATTGAAAAGGCAGGCAGAGAAGCTGCTTTTTATTCATAACACTGATACACCAAGAAGTTGGGTCCCAATTAATGAAATTTGGCTTGTTTAAGAAATGTCACTTAATTTAACAAGCTAGACAGAGGACAAGATTAATGTAATGTTCCAAAAACTTACTGTGGTGCTAAGCAGCTATAAGAGTTAAGTTAACCCTTATTTCTAAATGAACTAGGGTAATTTTGTTGCACTAGCAGGAAAACGAAAAGAAGAAACAAAATATGGGATAATGTATTCTTCTTCTCCCCTCCCCTCCCCTCCCCTCCCCTTTTTTCATTTTACATTAACTCTAACCTATATTAAGGTACAAAGAAACTAAACATAGCACATCATCAAGTACTGCTTCAATATTCTTAACTCCATTGTGAGTCTGATAATATCTAAAGTTATGAACAAGTGTGCTTGCTGCGATAGTGTTTCTGCCTTGGTCAAAATACATCAGTATCCACATAGCCCATGGCCACTAAAGGATTTATTTATTTCTAGCTGAGGAGTGAAGTTGGGCGTTGCAAGTTGGTGTCTCAACAGAGTTGTTATTTGGGAAAGAGTAACTGAGTATAAATGCTGTACTATGAAATACTATGCCAGCAGTAGGAATAATACACTTGAAAAAACAACTAGCAAAAAAAAAAAATGGGGTGATGGAATTTTAGAGCTTTACAAAGGTGGAAAAAGCAGAACTTGGATCAGACAATATAATTATAATCATCATCATCATCATCATCATCATCATCATCATCATCATAACAAGAAGAAGAAGAAGAAGAAGAAGAAGAAGAAGAAGAAGAAGAAGAAGAAGAAGAATCACCATTCAGGAAAGTTCCTATTTACAGTAGAATGTGTTCTATTTTCACCTGACATTTTAATTTTTGTATCCACAAGGCACTGCACATACTGCATAATTAATCAATATTTTTAACTGAAATGAATATTGGCAACAAGATTTGTTCACAAGATGAGGGGAGTTTGGGAAGGAAATAATGTGAAAGGGAAAAAAGGCATATTATCTCCTCCAAAATGGGACTAGAAGGGAAATGGGGGCAAGTATTCATTGGAATATAATTTAACTCAAGGTACTAGTATGAAAACGAACATTCCTTACTTCTTACAATTCTAAATTTTTCATGATCTTGTTTGCCTCTTGAACTGAGCTATAAGCTTCTTGTGGACAGAACCATTTTTTATGTTCAAAAGAAGTACGGTGATTTGAAAATGGTGATGGACTTGAAATTTGGAAAGAATGATGAACTTGAATTCATATTTAAATTCAAGTCTCTTGACTTTGACAAACACTAAGCATTTGACCACAGGGAAATCATAATTTTTCAGACTCTTGGTTTTAAGCCTGGAGAAGACTTACACAACCATGGTAGAAATCTGCAAGTATTTGAAGGGCTGTCATTTATATTTATGATGAAACATTCTTTCTGTCTCTCATGGGAATAACTAGAAACAAAGGCTGGAAACTATAACAAAGAAAAATTAGAATAGAAGAACTTCCAGCAAAGAATTTCCTAATAATTCAAGCCACCCAGAAACAGAATGGACTGATATTATAACAGCTTATTGGGTTTATAATGAGATTACAATGAACCACATATACACATGAGGTGTTTCACAAATCCTTTTTCTTGGGATATTAAAGATAGGGTTCAGGCTTCAAGCAGAGGTCAGAGTCAGACTAAATGACCACCAATGTTCCTCTCATTTGAAATATTCTTTGATTGAGTCTTGTGCCTGAAATTATGGCACAGAAAATGGAACAGTTGGTGATATAGTAAATCTCTGAAAAATCTAAAAATTTTTCTTGTTCTAGATATGTAATTTCCTTGGCATTCTTTCTAACAAAGCAGATTGGAATTTATATTTCAACTTCTGATCATTAAAAAAAAATCCTAGGTTCCTGAGAGATTAAATGACTTACTTGCTTAGGTCCACACTGCCCATGTATGTTATAGTGAAGACTGGAACCTATATCTTTAGTGATTCCAAGATTAGTTATCTATCCACAAAACCATGCTGCCTCTTTTACTACAAATAATTATCATGCATATGAAATGACAATTTAGAGGAAAAATGCCTTGCATTATAGAATTATGTCTTTCAATCAATGAGGTTACTTTCAATCAATATGACATATATGGAGTAAACAACTTGGATGTTAGTAAATAAGCTAAGTAATCTAAATACATCAGAAGGAAAGTAATAGATATGCCCCTTATGAATATCATATAAAAAGAAGTTGGATATTAGCAACCTATTACTCCACTGCTTCTCAATAAGTAAGGACTCTGCACCTTTGGCATATGGCGATGGGAGTCATGATGTTTTCTTTCTTGCATAATTTTATTTTAAAGGACGATAAAGGAGAAAAGACTGGCTGCCTCTGATCATTCATGGATCTAAAAGGACTGACTCAGTGTTTACATGTTCCTGGATTGTTTGGGGGCAGATTGTGTTAGGAGGTGTACCTGGCCTTTTAAAATATTTTCTAGTAAGTCTACCATGTAGAAACAATCCTCAGAAACAATTAAAGTATGTTTTATTGTACCAATTGTGCTAAGCATAAAATTACAGATTATCAATGGTGGGCCATATTAAATTTGCTCCAAAATTATTCAATATTTATTGTTAAGCTATTAATAGTGGAAATAATATTAATTAAATCTTGGAGCATTCATGCTGATCTCATTATATTCAGTCAATAGAGTAGGAGGTAATAAAATCACAGTGCATACAACAAACAAATAGAAATAATATTTGCCATATGTCTCATAAGAGAAGGTACAATATAGTCAAATAAAATTTAAAAGTCAACCATTAGAAAGCAATTATCTAGTCATGGAAAGGATCTCAAAATACCTTTATGACCTCTGAAATTCCTTTCTGAATTTATAATTGTTAATCAGTGAATAATCATTAACATTGTCACTTAAAATATGCCTGAGATTCATTAAATGCCATTTTAATAGGGGGAAAGTGGAAAATCCTGAAAATAATAATTTCCTATCATTTAAATATGAGAGGCAACAAGCCATAGGAAATAGAGAGCTGACCTCCATATCAAGAAAGACTAGGTTCAAGTCCTGCCTCTAGCACATACTGGCTATGACCTTGATTGGGAGTTATTTAGTCTCTCAGTTGTTGCATTGCATTGCTTTAGAAAGTGATGAAGTCTTGTCATGTAATGTCATGGCATGGAAGACAAGTCATGAAATCTGTCTTTTATGCTGTGGAACAGCTGTAATCTACCACTGCTTATCACTGTGCCTAGAATGCTGAATAAAAAAAAAAGTTTGATTGATTGGCTGGAAGGAATGCCCACATTGATGATATAACAGATCCTCTGAAACATTGATTTAAGTCATAATTTTACTTTGGAGAAAAGGTCCCTATCTTTCTCTTCTACCTATAGAGTATAAAAGCATCAAAATTTAATCTGGTGTTAAATGGAGATTTCATTGTGTTTTTGCAGTTGTCTTTGTTCAGTCATTCTGTTGTGTCTAACTCTTCATGACACTGTGGACCAAAGCACACTTATACTGTCCATGGGGGTTTTCTTGGCAAGGGTACTAGAGAAGTCTGCCATTTCCTTCTGCAGTGAATTAAGACAAACAGAGGTTAAGTGACTTGCCCAGGGTCACACAGTTAGTACATGCGTGAGCCCAGATTTGAACTCAGATCTTCTTGACTCCAGGTCCACCTCTCTATTATCCACTGAGTCACCTAGCTGTTTTTAGAGTATATATGTATATTCTCCACAATATCATCCACATACCACTTTTAAGGTTATTTGTTCTAGAGGCACAGCCTATGACATTGTTCAGATAGAATTGTATAACTTTGGGACATTTGAGGACTTACAGTGCCAAAAGAAGAAAGATTGGGTGATGATTTTTAATTAAGTGGCAACATAAGATTGAGTATTTATAGTATTAGACTGAGCTTCTCCTTCTAGAACATGAAGCATTTTGGTGGCAACTTCAGAAAAGGACTCTTCAAATCTATGTATCACCTTGTTGACACAATTCTAAAATTACTGAAGTACTCATTTTTTTTGAAAACAGAGTAAAACTGTACATGAAAAATACACTAGCCTTTGTGCTGGTCAGTAAGTAACTCATCTTGTCTGGAATTGATTTTAAGTGAGTGCTAGTTAAAATGGCCACCAAACAACATTTAACATAAATTCAGGTACACAGTGGAGAATAAAAAGTCAAGTAGAAGATTTAGTCTCTGGACCAAGAAAAATTTGTTAGCATTTGTCTTACATTGTGCCATAAGCAAGTACAGATTACTATAAAGACATATCTGAGTTTGGCAAAATTAATAATTAGTAGATGAGGTGATCAGTTGTAGTCATCTAATCAAGTCAGCATCATTTATTAATGCTGAGTGCCAAATTACTACGTGCCATTCACTAGGCTAGCGTGGTGACTTTCAATTATCCAATGTCTCTCAGAAAGGTGTGTAGTCATCTAATAAGAAGAAGCCTTTTGAGCACAGGGAGATTCCTGCTTACATGTGAAATGAGCTGTATATACTCAGGAAAATCTATCAACCTGAAGTAATCTATGAAGGCCTTAGATGAGACACAGAAAGATTTCAAAGCCCCTAGCTGTTATATGTGTGAAATGCTATATTGTTTAGGTTAAGCAAGTTCGTTTATTTCGATTTTTTCCTAGTCACATTGTCCTTCTGGTATATAAAGACACCATCTGTAATTATTTCCTCTTTAATACGGGGCGAGGAGATAGCTGTTCAACCATAGGTTTTCATTGTTGGTGAATGCAACCAGAAAGTTAACTTCTATTCATCTAGCAAGAAAGAAAAGAAGACAAGTAAATATTATGGTTGCATGTTTATTTTAGATTTTTCGAAGTACATTTCTATGCAAATTATAGGTAGCTTTTGGTTTCCAGGCAAACAGCCAACATTGTCCTCTGGGCTACAGAGCCTGGGTTTGTAATCTTTCCTAAAGAAGAAAGCTTGAGAGTGCTTTCAGAATATCACACTGACTTAACAAGAGATGATTAGGGAATGATTTAGGATCAAATATTTGCCATTAATAAGAGAAGTGTTAATGAAGCTAATAAAAACTATGACTCTAGATGGCTTATTCTTAAGACAATCTCACAGCTCTGTGCCCCAACTATAGCGCTAATAAAGACACTTAGGAAAGTATAACTACAATGTATAGTATTTGATGTGTGCATTATTCATGCATTCCAAGGAGCATGTATTTTGGGAACCACTTTGAAAATAAACATTTTTTTTTGGATTGCCCTCTGATTTCATTAGCACAGGGAATTCCTAGGGAGAAAACTCAATCAACACAAATTTGTACTTGTTCTGCAATTTACAATCCTAAAGACTTTCCCAAGGCACTGAGAGGTAAAGTGATTTGTTCCAGATGTTAGATAAGCCAGTATGCATCAGAGAAAAAATTTGAAGACAGACCTTCCTGACTCTGAAGCCAGTTCTATACTATATACCACATGGACTCTCATGAACATATGAAAAGTAAAATCACAGCTTTGCAGTCTTGACTTAGGTATCGTTGTCCAAGTATTTAAAATGGGTTGGCTTTTTAAGTCCAATTTGCAATTATTTTAAAAATATTTTTCAAAAATATGAAGTCCAAGCTTAACAAAAATCTACAAGCTAGCACTACTACTCATTTTAACATGAAAGGAAATCAACTTGGGAAGAATGATGTAATTCATATAAGCTTGACTTTCATGCATTAGCACTGAGTGACTTTGTGCAGGGTAAATGATTTAGTTGGCTCATTTTTACTTTAAAATAATGTACCTTTTTATAATTTAGTTTGAATGTTGATATAATGCCATTACACGCCTGAATACCATTAGATACCCATAGAGATCCCATTGTTGAAGTTTGCATGGAAATTCCACATGACTCTTTTAGGTAGTCCTGTGAGCTTTCTTCTCAAGAAGTTCTCTCCTAAAGTACTCTTTACAAAGTCATGTTTAAACAACCTGAATTTGATGTTTCAAAGAAAATCTTTATTACTTTCAAAGCTGTCTGTCATGATGTAGAATGGTTATCTCTAGCAAAGCATAATTTGCTATTAGAGGTAGCTTGGTATAAAAGATAGAGTTCTCAACTCGAAGTCAAAAAGGTGTGAATTTGAATCCTGCCTCAGAAACGTAAGAACTATATGACTCTGATAAAGTCAATTAGCCCTTTCCTGCCTTCATTTCCTCATCTGTAAAATGGATATAATAGCACCTACTTCACAGGGTTGCTGACGCAGCTAAGTGATACCTTAAGAAGGTGGCACAGGGGTTAGAGCATTGTCTTCTAGACTCAGGAAGTCCCGTGTTCAAAACTGGCCTTAGACACTTATTCACTGTGTGCCTCTGGGCAAGTCACATAACCTCTCTTTGCCTTAGTTTCCTCAAATCTAAAATGTGGAAATTAATAGAATTTATGCTGTATAATTGTTGTGAAGATCAAATGAGATTACATATATAAAGACTTTGCAAACCTTAAGACACCATATGCATGTTAGATATTATTCTTATTATTGTACTATGTCTGCTTTCTAGTGTGGTACGCTATACTGAAATAAAAACAAACATTTTAAAAAATTAAAATTTCCAGAACTTCTAGGTCATGTGTGCAACAAGGAGGATGACTAGATATTTGCTCTGATCTCTATCACCTCTCGAATCTCTCAAAAACAGAAATTATGTGCCCAAGATGAAGCAACATTAGCTGTCTTCATGGTCTAGGACACCCAAAATCCAAAAGAAGGTTTAAAAAAATGTGACTTAATGCTTACTAACCCTGAGCTCCCTTTGCACCCCTCTACATTCTACTCCACTGGCAGTGGAGCTACGTTAGCAGACCCAGGCACATGACACAAGCTTATAACAAAACCCACACCCATGTACTAGTACTACTCCCACTCTCTGGTGCTGTGGAGACCCTGGATCTAGGCCAGGGCTGTCCAACCTTAGGTTTTTATTGAAACAATAGACAATATATTTTGATTTGCCATTTTAGTGAGAGCTCTGTGGTAGCTCAGCTTTGTTTACTAAAGCATTTATATAAATTTCTATGTTTGTAGGCGGGCCTCATAAATCACACCGCAGGCCACATGGGGCCACAGGCTGCATTTTGGACCGCCCTGATCTAGGCTATGGAAGTTTGCTTGGGCTGCAACAGCCACCTTGGCCATAGCTCTTCAAGAGCAAAAAGCCTTCTGGGAGCTGCAGCTCAGAAATAGCAGCAATGCAAAATTCTGAATTGCTGATACTGGGGAAAACAGGCTCTGCCAATGCCAGGGAAGCAGGCTTTGCTCTGCCAGGTCAAGGTCAGAGAACTGAGGACCAGTTGGAGTGGGACAGGTCATTGGGACAGGATACTCTGCATAAGAGAGGCTGTGCAACACTCCCCAAAGTCTGAGGAAAAGTGCAAAACATTTACTCAGAGCCATTTCTGACTGCCCAAAAGTCAGTTGGGACAGAGACTTAGGCCAATGAACCATGAATTACCCACTGTTGGAGAAGGCTGAGACTCTTTGAAGTCTAGCCCCGCCAAAGTAACCACAATTAGAGGGGAGGGAGTCAGAAAGTGAGGTAGAAGGAAACTAAGGCTGGGGGAGGAGGTTGGGACTGAAATAACCAAATTTTCAGGAAGAAGAAAACTTTAAATACTTGAATATAAACAGATAAATCAGCAGGAAATGCAGTGACAGCCAAAGGAAATATGGCTTCTAGAACTAGTAAATAAGTTCAGGCATCTGTGAATAAATACACCAAAACAAAGGAAAATTATATAATACTTGATGAAATGGAAGAACCTGTAGAATTTGAGGAGAAAATGGACTCACAACATGCTGTTCCTGAGTGGCTTAAAAGAGAAATCAGAATTATGAGAGCTGAATTTCTGGCCTACACAGCAAAAATAATGAGCAGAATAGAAAAACTGGAATCTACAATGGAAGCCCTTACAAAAGAAATAAAAGAAAGAACAACAGATTGGGGATGCAAATACAAAGAACTGAACACAACCTAGAATAAGAGAAGCAAAAAATTAACATTAAAAGAAAACATCCTCATGATGCAAGCAAAATATATTGATCTCAAAGACAGGATGCACAGAGACAACCTAAAGATCATAGATCTCTCAGGAAAACATGATAGGACAAAAAATCTTAACACTGCAATGGAGGAAATAATAGATAAGGACTGCTCAGAACCTCTAAACATAAAAAAATGAAATTCTAATTAAAAAAATCACCAAAAGCCACCAGGAAAAAAAAAACCAAACAAACCCAAGGCTGCTGATTCTAAGACACATGGCTAAATTTAACAGTACCATTTAGAAACAATAAATTCTGTAAGCCATTAGGAGAAAGACCTTCAAAATACAAAGGAAAGGGCATCCAAATAATGCAGGGCTATTTCATACCCACTAGAAAAAGGAGTCAGAAATGGAATAATGTGTTGTAAAGAACAATGGAGCTCAGGATGCAGCTGATGGTAACCTATCCTGAAAATCTGAGACTAATCATGGAGGAATAAAAATGGATGGTCAATAATAAAGAAGAGTTTGAAACAGTTTTAGAAAGAAAATCAGAATCAAGGAGAGTATTTGTTTCTTGAACATCCCAAACAGCAGAAATTCAGGAAGGCTGAATAAATGCAGCAGGCAAGGACAGCAACAGCAACACAGTGATAATATAGAGAATAGTAAGAGACTTCTTTTCAAATGTACACAAAGAGACAGGGGTGAAGGTGGAAATCTGGTAGAAGTAACAGTAAAGAGGCAGATGGGAGCATTATGGATAGAACATGACAACAGCCTGCCTATAGGTGAATTTTTTGGGGGAGGAGACTACATTACAACATGAGAGGGTATGTAATTGAGGAAGAGGGGAAGAGAAGTACAGAAAGGAGTATGTGGTACACCAGGGTCAAATTGAAGGCTAGCAATGAGGGTAAGGTGACCTCTGAGATCTCATAAAGAGAAGAACCTAGTGGGAAGTTGGTAAGGAGTAGGGAGGAAAGATTAAAAATGGCTGAGGGGAGGAAGGAAACCTTTACTTTAGTGGTGAGAGAGAGTTCTGCAGATGAATTATACTATGGATGAAGAGAGATGGTTGGTAAAGGGAGAAGAAGATCTTCTACTGGATGAGGCCTGAGACATTTGGTGCTTGAAACATCTACTGGTCTTTCATTGGAAACGAGGGAGCTGGAACCCCTGGGGGCAATTGGAATCTAGAGGAGTGGGAGAACACAGAAACAAAGAGGTGGTTTCCCAGAAAATCAAGGAAAAAAGTTCACTAAAGTATGGTATATATCAGTGGCAGGCTGCATAACCAGGAATGTGGTGGTAGTGGTGGGGGGCTATCATGGTGAATTATGCTCTCTGACATCTTCAATAACTGGCATTGTCCTGGGAATGAGTCAAAATGGAAAAGGGGAATTCAAGAAGCCCGCCCTATAAGGCAGTGGAAGGAAAGCCTAGAATGGATATTTCAGAAACATAAAGAAATGAAGAAAAGAAAGAGACCAGGAAAAAAAATAGGGATCATGAATCAAAGAATGAAGGTCTAGAATACATAGAAAGAGAGGATGGATAACAGAGTGAGAGAAAACCTTTTTGGAAGGGGGAACAAAACTGATATTTAAAAAATAAAAGTAATCAATAGGATTGCCTGAAGAGGAGGAGAGCAAAGGGGCATCTACTTGACTGAGAGGAAAAAAAGGGAAAGAAATATATAACCAGATGAAAGCAAGAGAAAAAAAAAAAGGACAAATAAATGAAATCATAAAGGAAGAGAGGCAGCAAACAAGAAGAGAGGATCAGAGGTGAGAGGAAAAGAGCCAGTGGGAATAGAGCCACCTTTAAAAAAAAGATTAAAGTAAAGTAACTGAAAGAACATAACACTGTAACACTGTGTTTCAGGAAACACAAGGCACGATTTCTCCTTCCAAGGGACTGAGACAGATTCCTCAGGGGCATCCCTGCTCCAAATGTATTGCTAGCCCCTCCCACAGCCCTCGGGGGCCTCTTAGGTCTTCAGGCAGGAAAGACAGGCCCCATGAACAATTCTTCTTCCCCTTTCCAGTGGGCTGCCTTCTAAGCAGTTCTGGGGGTGGGTACTTGCACCCTAACACCAGGCTGCAGGCTCTGGATGGAAATGCTATTTGGGGTGTGAGGGCCTCTACCACCCTTCCTTTGGTGTACCCATTGTTTATCCCCTTCCCCAGACCTAAGATTAATTTCCTAATACCATGAAGCATTCGGTTTCCTTAATCCCCAAGGCCTTCCTTCCTTAGCTTTTCAGGGGAGGAGTCTCCTGGTTCCCTACCCCAAGTACCCAGGGCCCTGCAGGCTCCTAGGGCTTTCTGCCTTCCAAGTGGATGGATGGGCTTTCTCTTTCACTTCTTCATCAAAGGGCTCTTGTCATCATTACACATTAAGATTCACTTGCCTTTTTTAACGAAGGGTTGAGGATTTTTGTGTTTTCCCCATTTTTGACTTTCTGGCTCTCCTTCAAGTAAGGAGACCTCCTCAGCCTTTTTGGATTACAGATTCATTTGGGATCATGTGACTATGGCCATTTGACTTTGGGAAGTCCTGCTAGAGATCTGTTGATTGTTCTTAACACTGGCTTCCTACACTTCAACTGTTTCCTCTTAACAGTTGAACCTCTGTGACTTACCTGATTGAGAAGCTTAACAAGAATGTTGGCTAATTATTTTCACCAAGGAAAAGAAAATGGGTACAGCTACATAGCATAGTGGCTAGAGCACCTGCCTTGGAGTCAGGAGGACCTGGGTTCAAACATGGCTTCAGACACCTAGTAGCTGTGACCCTAGGCAAGTGTCGCTTAACCCTGATTGCCTTTCTAAAATAAATAAATAGATTTGAAGTAATTAAAAAAAAGATTGTATCTTAAAATTTCTATATTTTCTATATTCTTTTTTATTCACTCTCATGGATTCAATAATCACCTTTATGCAGATGTCTCCTAAATCTCTTGCAGCCCTAATCTCTCTCAAGAGATCCAATTCTCCTTGTCAAATGGATGTCTCATTGGCATATAGCATGTCTGAAAAAGAACTTAATCATTTTCCCTCAAAATCCTACTCCATCATCTGACTTCTTTGCTATCCTTTCCTTCACCTTATCCTTCTATACCATGGAGTCTCCTTTGACTCTTTATCTCTTATTAACCATCCACATTTTATCAATTGCTGAATCCAAACTAAGAAATTCTCATCTTGCATCCTCCTGTCTCTACTCCTTTGCTCACTCACTAGCCCATTTCCACCTATGATGAGATCAAAATGAGATATTTTGAAGCACAATGCCCAGCATAGAGTAGGTGTTTAATAAATGCTTCCTTCTTTTCCTTCTTTCCTTGTGAACTCTCTTTCCTTCTTCCAATATCCCTCTTATGTACCATCTCCTTCATGAAACCTTCTGACCCTCTTACATGAAAAGTATCTTGTCCTCCTGATTTCCCATACCACTTGACTTGAAATTCTCCTGTGTTCTACCATCCCTTGTATCCTAATTATTTGTGTCTATATTTTTCTTCCAATGTTAAAGTACAATCTCCTTGAGAGCAGGAGCTATTTTATACAGTATCGATTTTTATATTTTAAGTGCCTACAATAGCATCTTGTATACAGAAAGTGCTTAATTTTTACTGAATGGTATTGAAGTTAGATCTATTTTTAGTGAACATTATTTTAGGGAAAAATGTTTTGGATTTTTATATGCCAAGGTGCCTTTGCCAAGAACAAAATAGTGAAGACCATTTTTATCTTAGTCAATCTCATCATGTTACATCTTAGACTGTCATTCAGCATGTTTTCTCTGGAGACTATCTGCCAGAAACCTTTTGCAAGAAAGCCAGGGCATTATGCAGTATCATACCATGTTAACACAGAGGAATATTCTAATTAGACCAGTGATTGTGTCCTCAATGATTACAATATTATTTTCAAAATAAAATTCAAGGAAAAGCCAATTTTTCTTTCAAAAGCCTTGCCAAGTACTTAGTGTATTTTTCTTACTACTAAAAATGCACACATTTAAACACTAAAATATACGAAAGACAACCTTTCCAAGTTCTAGCTTTGATACTATTCAAGCTGGAAAAGAGGGAATACGGGCTGACATTCAATTACTCACATATTTTTGTAAACTGTACAAAGAAAGAACTTTTGTTTGTCTATTTTGCTGACCCATTATTTCTTCTACAAATGCTTTTCTCTAAAAAGATGGCATCACAAGACCCTGATTTTTCAGTCAAAAAATTTTCTGACCTTCTAATCTACGCCAAAAATTCTAGCCCCATCCCCCTTTTTACATATGGAGTTTGCAAAGAGAAAGGAACATGAGATTTCACTGTAATTAGACCTTAAAGTAATAAACTATGCATCTTAAAGAAGCACAAGTAATTGTGTAGGAAATTAGGTGATGTGGAAGTAGAGCCATGAAAGTTCACCCAAGAGTGCCATGAAATTGTTAAAGTTGAAACAGTCAAATTATATCACTTCTATACTACTCTAGCAGCAGAGGGGGGAGAATTAAAATGTCTTAAACCTAAATAAATGACCTCAGATTATTTATATTCATTTATATGAATGTAAATTAGCCTCAAACCATGCTCCACATTTCATCCAGAGTACATTTACCAGGAAACTGGGACCCACCTGGGCACTTTTGCATGTTTCCTGCTGTTCCTTACATTGAGTAGCCAGCCTCCACCCCTAGCTCCTAGAGGTCATGGGGATAGGGGAGAAGTAGGTTAATCCACTCAGTTTTGAACTCTACCTTGGAGCAATGCTCTCTTGATTGGTAGGTGAATACAACTTCACTTAACCCACTTTCTAGAAATTATTCCCCAGGAGACAATGGGTTACTTAGGCATCATACATTTTATCTTCCTTCTAGATGTTCACATAGCATACATCCTACTCCCCAGCCCCTGTTCTGACAACAGAATTCAAGTAAATACTGCAACTGCTACTGAAAAGGGCATGGCAGTCTACTGCTATATAATTCCCTTCAGAATCCTGGTCATTCCCCAGACCAAAAGCTCATATTCACCGCTACTACTACACTCTCTGTGTTGCCTTCCTCTGCTGCAATGTAAGCTTCTTGGTAAAGGAATTTTCTTACTTTTGAATTTGTATCCCCAGATGCTAGCACAATAGGCACTTAACATCATTTCATCCATTCATTTATTCATTCATATGGTAAGCCCCTTATACCCAAACAGGAAAATATTATGGATAGATTTAGCCTTGCACGTGTGGTACTTAGGAGCTAATCCAACTGCAGAAAACAAAACATAATAAAACAAACCTTGAATCTGAGTTCAAGATATAATTGAATTAATTTTGAAGACATTAACTCTAAGGACAGTTAGTTCAAAAGAATGTCAAATATTTTTAAATAAACTCTTGAATTAAGTAATCTAAAAAGCAATGTAATTAATTTTTAAATTTAGAATTTGGTTTATAATTTAAAAATCCATTGTACCTTGATTTTATTAACTAAATGTATTTAAATCCACATTACATAACATAAAAATTAAATAAAACTCTTCTGTTTGCAAGAACTTCATGAGAGAAAAATGATATTGAGCATTTTTATATTACCCTATTCTTCATTTTAATTAAATATATAATAATGACATTATAATTCAGAAGAGTATATTGGTACCATGTGACCAAATTCACTGAAAACATATAGAACATTTTTATTATAAAGGAATATAAAATCTATTTCTTTGCTACATGACTATAAAAATGATGGAACAGCTTTCATTTCCCCCCTCAGGTTCTTCAGGGTCACTGTTTTAAAGATACACATAGTATCATTCAGCTTTTGCCATTTTTTGTTGTGCAATTTCACAATTTAAAAATCAATTTTGTTCACATCTTCAGGAAAGTCCACTCCACCTTAGAGCTTTAGAATGACTATAGCTTTTCACAGGCTTTGCCAGCAGAGCACAAACTCTAGTAGTTCCTAGCGAGTTGAAAAATCTTTGGCTTTCAACCTAATGGTGAAATAGATGTCATTCGTCTAAGGATCAACTTTATTAAATTCAGAAAAGTTCATTTCCAAGAGGCGTCTTCTTGAAGGGTGCTGATTTTTTTTTTTACCACAATCCTTTGTTCAAAACTATCTAATAAGGGTTGGTATTGCAACATGAGTTGGAGGATCTCTAAAGTATCAGTGTTTATTTTATTTACAAAGAATTTTTACATTGGGACAATCACTAGATTTTTATGATTATCATTCTTAAACTATCTTCTTATGGCCTACCATTTTAACTTTCTCCATTCTTGATTAATGCCAAGGCACTTGGTAACCTTAGGTAACTTCAGTGCTTAAATTTAAGGTACAGAAAATAAAAAGGACTGAAAAAAATGTGGTTTACCAGTTCTTTTGACAATCTTAGTTTCTTTCAAATCTGGATGAACTATATTGGAATGATGTTCCTGTTTGTACTTCCCACTTCTTCTTGTCTTCCTATCTCTCCCTTTTTTTTCTGTATACTAGCCTGCAAGCTACCTAAAAATTGAAATTTTGAGTAGTCCATAGTTAGTATTGGAGGCATGAAAAAAAAAACTAGGATCCTTGTTTTCTCTTATATCTTTTGGTCATTGCGAAATGTGAAAATCACCATTTCCTTTATGACAGGAAGGGTGAAACTCATGAGACACAAGTGCATTACTTTGTATGTACTTTGTAATTATACAAATATGTTTGCATCATTAAGAAAGTATAGGTTATGATGTTGGCAAGT
>CM053622.1:283896423-283913777 GCA_028646595.1 Phalanger gymnotis
TATATACATATATGTACACACACACACACACACACACACACATATATATATATATATATATATATATATATATATATATATATATATATATATATGTACTGCTCTCTAAAGCCACAGGCATTTAAGAAACTTCCTGGAAGCCTTCATCAAGAGAAAATGGTCCAATTAGTCAATTATCATAATGTACTTGGTCCATTTGATAATTTGGAGCTAATATTGTTTTGAGTTTTGGACTTGTCTATGCACAGTAATTGGCAGTAATTATCCCCCTTGAAGACAAGTCAAATCCTGTTTGAGTAAAATCCAAACACTACATCCAGGGGTGGACCCTCCTGAACGAGTACCATAGCTGCACCCCATGGCAGAGGTATATCAATTTTTTAAAAGAGCAGAGATTAGAGCTTTGCACAAATATCAATTTTGTAGGGACACAAACTTTTTTTTAAATGGAGACACAGAGGAACCAAGCCCCTCAGCTTCTTTTGAAACTTGTGTTATTTCATCAGGCCAGGAGAGATTCAATTAACAAGATGGAAATCAATGACCATAATATGTTATGAGGAAACCGAAGTTCAGACAAGTAAAATCATCTGTCCTTAAATGACAGCAATCAAGTAACAGTGGATTCATATCCATTCTGACTCCATGTGCTATCTTTCTAGTATATAAGACTGCTTTTCAGAAACTCAGTGATCAATACTTAAGATGTCTCGAAGAGAGAAAGATTCCAAGAGAGTACAAAAGAGGATGGTTATTTTGCCCAAAAGGTCACCAAGAAGACATCAGCAACTACCAACTCATATACTTTTTTGTTCCTCTATAATAGTTTTTGTAAGAATGGCCTAAGCACTCCTTGAAAATACTACAGAGAATACTTAGACTTTGCAGGCACTTTTTCTTTTTTTAACAGTGGGAGACATCTTTAGAATCACACAGCTGAATGAAGGATGTATGAGAGAATATATGACCCTGTAGGGTCTATTATTTATTGAATTCAATAAATCATTTGATTTGATAAAACAGAATGTGACCTCGATAGCTCTCCTTAGACCAAGCACCTTACATGTATACAGCAAATTATACAAGACTCTGCAGCAGATATAGTCATAGAAAAAGCTTTGTTTGGGAAATTCCTGAGTACTGTCATCATATAGTATGTTAAACATGGAGGTACATGTTTTCCGAAGGTGTTCACCATGGCACCTCTCCCCCAAAAGATCTAAACAAAATAAGTTTTTTCTTAAAAAAAATCTTGCCATTTTTATCTTCACAGCACTGTGACTATATCCCCTTATTTCCATTTACAAAGTCAACATACGAACTCTGGAACTCGTCATCTCTCACCTGGACTACTACAGTGGTTTCCCTGTCTCAGGACTATCCTTGCTCCAACTCATCCTCAATTCAACTCCTCAAAGTAATTTTCTTAAAGTATGACAGTGTCAACCTTTTCTTGACTCACTACTCAAACTCTAATGGTTCTCTTTTGCCTTTAAGACCAAAATAAACTGTTCCATTTGGCTTTTAAAGCTCTTTATAAACTGGCCCCCTCCTAACTTTCCAGTGTTCTTGCATATTACTCTCTCCTGTGCAGATTATATAATCCTGTCATATGGGTCTATTTGCTGTTCCTGACACAAGATTCTCCATTTTTCAACTTTGTGCCTGGACTACATTTCTTCCACACCTCTATTAGAATCTCTGCTTTCCTTTAAGTCTTAGCCAAAGCTCCATCTTCTACATTGATGACTTTCCTAGTTAGTCCAGCAGCCAATGTGCTCCCAACCCAAACAATATTGTATTCAGTTTGCATAACTTATACACCTACATGCTATCACCTCCATCAGTATGTAAGGTCCTTGAGGGCAAAAGGACTAGCTTTATTTAGCTTTGTATCCTCAGAGCATAGCACAGTGCCTGATATATAACAGATTCTTAATAATTGTTTGTCGGTTGGTCGATTATTAATTGTTAAATATTTCTATTCACAGGTGGAATTATGCTCATTTCACCGAAGAACTGAACATTATGAAGCTTCTTCAGAGAATTTCATATTATTATAAAAAAGATTAGAAAATGCTCAGTCTGTGACATACAATTGAACTAACCTACCTAAGTCAACTTATTAAATTAATCCATCAATATGTATAATTTAGACAAACATGGCAGATTGATGTTTGGCCCTAAATTAAAAAAAATGTAAAAGGTCTGTCTATTTAACACTGATAGTCTTTCAGAGCTACTCCATGGTTGTGAATCCTAGTTGTAAATTGGTATCCTCAAGGCACAACAAATAAGCAAAGAATGGTCTTTGGTATAATTTACATTGAACCCCGTTGGCAAGCTTTCTTTGTATTATTGATGCTCTTGGTAGTCTGATAGAAGTCTATAAAACTCTTCAGAATAATATTTTTAAAGGAAATGCAAAGTTTCAGTTAGGTTATGGAATATAAAGATGATTTTTTTCCCTTCCAATTTTGTGGTCTGCTTAAAATTTATCCATGGAGCTACAAGTTAAGAATCCTTGTTCTGTTGGTAACATATGAGAAACTACTATGTAATAGGTTAAACTCTTCATCAGTGAAGATTCATAGAAGCATCAAGAGAATTGGATGGAATAAGAGGTTTTAAGAACAGAAGGTAGATATAATTTTGCTAAATGTGAATAACTGAAACTACATCAATTTGTCTCCTTGGTATCACACTAGGTAGTTCTAGAGATGCAAGGCACTTCAAAGTCTAGTTGCTCCAACCCTTTCATTTAACTGATGAGAAATCTAAGACCAACAGAGATGAAATGAATTGCCCAAGGTCGAGCAGGTAGTGACAGAGATTAGAAAGAACCAAAAGAACAATGTTCTTTTTATTGTACCAAGCTACCTCTCATTGAGCTCTCACAGTAGTTTTTCCTCATATTGAGTTAATTCCTATTCCTCTTTTTGTTCACAGAGAACTGCTTCTCTCCTCCCCACAGCTCTCTCAGCTGTACCCAGCTTTCTTTTCCTGATGGTTTTCTGCTTCTTTTCCTTATTGTGATGAGAAGAGAAAAATAAGAGAGAGAACAGACTATAGGATTCTTACCAAGTAAGGATAAAACTCTGGCATCAATTCCTTTCCAGTAGAATGGGGGGGGGGGGGAAGTGTATCATTCTTTCAAGTCATTTGGCTCTGCAAGTCTATGGTGAATGGCTTATCTTCACCAATAATGCTTTCCTTGGAAAGTTCTGCCAAGTGACAAATCACATCCTATTAGAGATGTATTTTGAGTTCTTATAGGGATGATTCTTTATAAATATTTAAATTTTTTAGTCATTAAACACTCAAGAATATATTTGAACAGAACAATTTTATGCTTAAAAAACTTGTAGAATCTTAGTGACAAAAGGTAGGTATCCCCTCTGAAATATCTGGAATACATGGGATTAAAAGTCAGCCTCTATTTGGAAATATCTAGTGACACTCGTGACCTTATAAGTCAGTTCATCCCATTTGGAGACATCTCTTAATTGAGTTTTAAAACAAAATTAATTTTTGTTCCATGAACAAAAATCACTCCAACTCACCATCTTCCTATTGAAAACAAGAAAAAGAAAACAGAGGAAAACAAAAACTTTATAATAATACAGAGAGTCAAGCAAGTAAAGCAAATTCCTAAATTGGCCAAGTCTAAAAAAATACATATCATTCTGTAACCCTGAGACTATCATCTCACTGTTAGGAGGTGTGTAGTGTTAAGGAATGTTAAGGAGTCTCCTGAATTTGTCTTTCGGAGTTGCCATATATTTCGGAAACGGCAGACCCAGAATATGCAGGAGGCCCTCCCTTAATATGTCAAGGACAAAGTCCTCCATGCCCAGATTGTTCTTTGCATCCCAAACTAGACTCTCTGTGTGTCCTTGGGAGTCAAGATAGGTGCCAGTCAGTCTGATTGTGTAGCTGAGACCTTTATAGATAAGCAAACCATCTTATCTTCATACTCTAGCAGTGTCCAAGGGAAAAGAATGTGACTTTTGCCATCACCTCACCCTTCCCTTTTGGGAGGAATTTTGTGTCCTTTTTCATACCTTTACTGCTTGTTTCCCCCTCTCATGCCATGCCCCTTTAGGTGGAGATATGTGTTTTCTCTTCCTTTGTTGTGCTGTTATAAATATGCAAACTTCTATATAGATTGTGAATTCTTTGGGTTCCACATGCATGTTCATTTTTCTTGTAATAAACCCAATTTTCATGTAAGTTTCATAAAGCTGTGATTTCCTGCTAACAGTAGCATGTCAAGAACATAATATTTCATGAGCGTGTTTCATCATCAATCCTCTTCACTCAGTTATTTGGTTGATCAGAATTCTTCAGTCTTTCAGAGTCATTTGTCTTTATGATGTTTTATTGTATAAATCATTCTCCTAGTTCTCACTTTACTCTACATCAGCTCATATGAATGTTACTAAGCTTCTCTGAAACCATTTCTTTCATCTCTAGTATAGTATTCCATTATAATAATGTCCAAATTTGTTTAGCATTCTCCAATGTTCAAGTACTCCCTTAGTTTCCATTTCTTTGTACCATAAAAAGAGCAGATATATGTATATGTATATCTATCTATCTATATATCTTATTTTTAGTATTTCTTAATTTTTAAGCTCTTCCTCAACCAGAGCCAAAGTCTGCCTCTCTGTTACTTCTTCCCATTTTGTCCTTGGTCTGCTCTGCTCTCTGGAATTACAAAAACATAATTCTCCTTCTTTTAGGTGACTGCTGTTCAAATATTTAAACATAACTGCCACGTCTCTTTGGTTTTAATGAATGTACCCACTTCTTTCAGTCTAACTCATATGGTTTCCCAACTGTTCACCTTTCAACTGGTATCCAGTGGAACATAATACTATCTATCTGCATATATGCATATATATGTATGTATTATTTGTCCAGTACTACTATCTTTTTTGTTCTCAGCACTAGCTATCGATTTAACCTAAATTTTTGTAGATGCCCAATTACAATACTGCATAACATTGAACTTGTAGTCCCTAATGTAGTTTAATTGAAAGAATACTGGACTTGAAGTCATGTGACCTGGCATTTCTTAACTATATGACTTTTGCCAATCATTTTTCTCCCTCAGATTCATCATCTGAAAAATTAGTTTAGGCAAGTATTGAAATATTGGGCTAATGATTTATACATCATTGGAAGCTGCTGGTGAGAAACTTTCTTTACCAGTATATATTCGTAACTTCTCTGCTTGGCTTGTGGAGGGAATAAGTGAATTGCTTTTGGTCACATAGTCACTATGCAGAAGAGTTAAGACTTGAACTCAGGTCTTCCCAACTGTGAGGTAAGTTTTCTATCTATTGTACCATTAAGGCTTCCAAAAGTCTCTTTAAATTCAAAAATCCATTAAGGCTTCCAAAAGTCTCTTTAAATTCAAAAATTATATTACCTCTAAGAATTTCCACAGGTATACAGTGACAATGTATTTCTCATAGAATTTTAAAGCTAGAAGTAATTTCTAAAATAAGGGGAAAAACATTTTCATCTGCCACCTGAGAATTTTAAAACATCAGTTTATGACAGCACTTGTAATAGTCTTTTCCTTATAATGTTTCAACATATCATAACAACATACCAATTGTCATAAGCATCACATATTGTTTCCAGTTATTTTTCTTTTATATGTCACCTCTTCTGACTTATAGATTCATAGAGTATTGGAGATAATTCCCTCCTCCATTTTTTTGTTGGATAAACTTGCAATTTCATTGGTCAAGAGAAATCTCAATCTACACTGGGACTTGACCAATGCAGATCAGCAACTCCTCTGTAACTGAGAATTTTAGAAAGTAATCTCAGTTATTAAGACTTTAAATAATTTATCCATATTTGTGTAACTGATACATTCCACAGGAAGACTTGAACTCAAGACTTCCTAACTCCATGATTCATCCAATATCCATTAGACCACATTGCTTCTATTTTATCGTATTGTGAACTAAGACCTTTCAGTTTATCTTTAGGACATGAACTTTGATTTGAGTTCCCACCAGAACTGGATAGTTTTGTGGGCTACAAAGATTTCTTAATGCCCCAAATCTGTTATATTAGAATTTATGAGAGCAATGTTTCTATATTAATTTCTTACTATTGATAAATATTTTGGGAGAAGTATTATGTATAGCATATACTTGTGGTTGCATAATGCACCCATTTTTTTCTCTAAAAGTGTTTTCTTATTCACATCTATTCCTAACTTCACAAAAATTTGCTAATGGAACAAAAGCATATGAATATAGTTTGTTGGGCGTTGACTATCATCCCTGAAAAATAAACTGCAAAAAAGAAGGGAATATGCATTTATATAATGCCTACTATCTGCTAAGCCTTGGGCTAGGTCTGTTACAAATATTGTCTAATTTGATTCTCACAATTAAAGGAGGTAGGTGCTAATATTATCTTTATTTTACACATGAGGAAACCAAGGCAAACAGAGCTTAAGTGACTTACCCAAGGTCACACAATTAGTAAATGTCTGAAGTTAAATTTGGATTTAGATCTTTTTGATGTTAGGCCTAGCACTCTATTCACTGTGCTACTAGCTACCACCTTAAAAAAAAAAGCCTAGCAAACTGAGCAGAGGACAAATGAGCAAATTCACAAATGGCATTTCAGTTTATGTCCTGATTCTCAAAGACAGATAGGAATTTGTGTGCCTTAATTAGAACATTAATAAATAGAAATGCATTTCCATTTCCATTAACATGTTTTCATTTCGCAAGTCTGGCATTTCAGACCAGAGGTTGATTTAGGAGATTCTTGTGTCATTTCTCTAACATGTATTTTTAGAAACCAATTTCACGTGCACTGCAAAAACACAGCTAACTATTCAACTTTTCAGCTACCTCAAACAAACAAACAAAACACTTTAGAGATGGGTTGCTATCTAGTATTAGAAAAATAAGATGCTCAGATGGTTCACTCCTGGAAGGACTGATGAAAACCTTTTAAAAACAAAAAAGTTTCACAGCTTTTCCTATTTTTGTAGAGTGGAGATTGATCCAGAATGAAGAGAAAAAAAAACACCCCAAAACTTCTAAATAGGCTCATGTGAATTATGAGAATCAGGCACAATTTCAATCAGAGAGAATTGCATTTGACAGCTGAATAAGCAAATGGCTGAGCCGATCTAAATATTTAGTATCAAGATTCTCAAGAGCTTGAGAAGGCTTTAGTCCTCTTTCCCTTCCTTATCTCCTCTCCCCTACTTGGTTGTCTTGCTTTGTTTTATCCACCCCTACTCCCCCAAATTAACAGAAACTGAAAAAAAAGTCAGTCAACAAATATTTATTATGTGATTACTATGTGCAAGGCGCTGTGAAAAGTAATGAATGAACAAATGAATGAATGCACCTTAATTCAGATTCCTTTCTAGTTCTAAATTCTGCCTGAGTGTTTTCAGCAGAAAGCCCCCAGCTACAACCTAGACATTTAAAAGTAGCAATCAGGCTCTTCCCTGGCACAGTTCCTTGGAAGCACTCTAGAGAATATTAAGCACTATCCCTCAAGCAATGAACTTCATGCCGGTATGTGTGCCTGAAATTCCCAGCCAGCTACAAAGCATTGAAATGAGGACCGAATTTGCGATTTCATTGCCATAGGGAACTCTTGATGTCTTCACCAAGAGGACATATGAGCTCTTTCATTGCAGGTTGGAATCTTCTCTTTTTATTGTCTTAGAGAGATGCCTAGAGCACTGAGATGATGTTAAGTGATTCCCCTACAGAAACATAGCATGTATCAGAGGCAGGTCTTGAACCTAGGCCTACCTAGCTTGAGTACAGCCTTCCATGCATTACTACATATGGCCTCTCTCACCATGTAGATAAATTTAAGTGTGTTACATATTGAATGTTGAGCATATTCTTTGGATTCAGCAGTGGGTGTTCAGAAGCACTTGTAGCTTGATAGAAATCAGGTGAGCAAAATGGGAGAATGCATGAATTCCTACTGTGAGAATGGAGATACTGCAACCAATTAAATCGAAATTGATATACAACTGCATCAATAGGTGAGCGAGGACTATCCTCTTACTCCAAGATCAAAGCCATGTGGTACCAATAACTCAGACCACCCTTTTGGCTACTCTATGAGGGATCCAATCAAAGCCTACATTAGGGGAAAAAAACCCCAATCATATTGAATAATGCCTTTGACTACAACAAACTACCTTCCTGAATTAGAATTAAGATGCTGGTCTAGGCCACTTATTAGAAATCAGAGCAGACTTTCAGTCTACTCTGGTTGTTCCTCTGGAGGAACTCACAAGTCTTTTTATTTTTACTTTTATGCAGCATGTTTGAATTTTCTTGATGGGATGCTCTAATCTTGGACGCACATTTTTTTTGACAACTCCATTAAATACAATTTATGAGAGTAATGAAAGAGGATCATGAAAAAGGGTCAATAGTATGGAAAAAATATACAAAAATTTACCAAGGGAAATAACTTCCTAAAAAATAGAATTGGCCAAATGGAAAACGAAGTACAAGAGCTCACTGAAGAAAATAATTCCTCAAAAATTAGAATTGAGCAATGTAAGGTAATTATTCTATGAGACATCAAGACTATAAAACAAAATAAAAAAGTAGAAAAATAGGAAAATATGTGAAATTTCTCATTGGAAAAACAACCGACCTAGAAAATAGATTTAGGAGAGATAATATAAGAATTACTGGACTACCTGAAAGTCATGATTTTTAAAAAGCCTGGACAATATCTTTAAAAAAATTATCAAAGAAAATTGCCCTCCCCAGCAAAATTGAATATAATTCAGGGGGAAAAATGGAATTTAACAAAAGAGAGGACTTTCAAGCATTCCCAATTAAAAGACCATAGCTGAATAAAAAAATTAACCTCCAATATAAGACTCAAGGGAAACATAAAAAGGATTAAAAAAAGAAAGAAGAAAAAGAACATATAAAGAATTCAATAAAGTCAAACTGTTTTTATTTCTATATGGCAAGATAATATTTGTAACTCTTAAGAATTTTATTATTGTAAGAACACTTAGAAGAAGTATATAGACAGGGTGTGGATATAAGGTTACTTTGATGGGATGATACCTGAAAAAATAAAATAAAAGGGTGAGAAAGAAAATTGCACTGGAAGAAGGAAGGGAGAGATTGAATGGGGGTAAATTATTCCATGTAAAAGAGGCTTGAATGAGATATTAAAATTGAGAGAAAGATGGGGAGGAGTGGGCCAAGCTTAAACTTTACTCTCCTTAAAATTGGCTCAAAGAGGGAATAACATGCACATTCAGTTAGACATAGAAATCTGTCTCACCCTATAAGGAAGTAAAAAGGGATTGGGATAATAGAAGGGGGAGGGGCCTGATAAAAGCCAGGGTAGAATGGGGAAGGCAGTGATAAGAAGTAACACTTGTGAGGAGGGAAAGAGTGGGAGATAAGAGAGGGAGGGAGATAAACAAGGGAAAAATAGCATAAAGGGAAATACACAGTTATCATAACTATAAATGTGAATGGGATGAACTCACCCATAGAATAGAAGCAGGTAGTAGAATGGATTAAAAAACAGAATCCTACAATATGTTATTTACAAGATACAGAAGCAGAGAGTTACACAAAGGTAACCAGCTAGAGAAGAATGTATTATGCTCCAGCTGAACCAAAGAAAGTAGGAGTAGCAATAATGGTCTCAGATAGCACAAAAGCAAAAATAGGTCTAATTAAAAGAGATAAGGAAGAAAACTACATCTTGCTGAAAGTTACTATAGACCACGAAGTCATATCAATGCTAAACATATGTGAACCAAATGGCATAGCATCTAAATTTTTGAAGAAGTTGAATGAATTACAGGAGGAAATAGATAAGAAAACTTTACTAAATAACTCAATCTTAGAAAAAGAAATTAAACAAGTTGTTGATGAACTTTCTAAGAAAAAAATTCCCAGGGGCAGATGGATTCAGAAGCAAATTTTACTAAACATTTAAAGAAGAACTAGTCCAATATTACATAAACTATTTGGAAAACTAGGTGAAGGAGTTGTACTAAATTCCTTTTATGACACAAATATGGTACTGATACCTAAAACAGGAAGAGCCAAAACAAAGAAAATTATAGACCAATTACCCTAATGAATATTGATGCAAAATTTTAAATAAAATAGTAGTAAAAAGATTATAACAATATATCACAAGGATCACACACTATGATCAGGTGAGATTTATATCAGGATGCAGGGCTGGTTCAATATTAGTAAAACTGTCAGCATAATTGACCATATCAATAACAAAACCAACAAAAAATCAATGATTATCTTAATAGATGCACAAAAAGCCTTTGATAAAATGCAGCACCCATTCCTATTAAAAAGACTAGATATCATAAGAATAAATAGAGCTTACCTTAAAATGACAAATAATAATCTAAAACCATCAGTAAGCATTATCTGTAATAGGGATAAACTAGAAGCCTTCCCAATAAGATCAGGGGTAAAGCAAGGGTGCCCATTATCACCTCCATTATTTAATATTCTACTAGAAATGTTAGCTATAGAAATAAGAGAAGAAAAAGAAATTAATGGAACTAGAATAGGCAATGAGGAAACAAAACTATTACTCTGCAGATGATTTAATATTATACTTAGCAAATCTTAGAGAATCAACTAAAATACTTGAAATTATTAACAATTTTAGTAAAGCTGTAGGGTACAAAATAAAACCATATAAATCATCAGTATTTCTAAATATTACCAACAAAGTCCAGCAGCAAGAGACAGAAAGAGAAATTCCATTTAAAATAGCTATAGGCAATATAAAATACTTAGGAGTCTACCAGCCAGGACAAAGCCAAGAACTATGTGAACACAACAATAAATCACTTTTCACATAAATAAAATCAAATCTAAACAATTGGAGAAATATTAATTGCCTGGGTAGGCTGAGCCAATGTAACAAAAATGACATTGGGTATGTTAAACAGAATTCTGGACCGGTAGTCAAGAGACCTGGGTTCTAGTTTTAGTTCCACCACTTACTGGCTTTAGGATCATAGGAAAGGCATTTAAAGTCTCTGAGGCTTCCATTTTGTATACTAGTTAGACAAGTATGCCTCTGTCACAGAGTTGTTATGAGGAATGTGTTTGGTAGATTATCAAACAGTATAAAATTGCGTGCTATCATTATCATTACTAGAATTTGTATTTTCTCTTGCCTCATATCTAGTCAAGCGATATATACATATAACATGGACTGCTTATAAACTCCTTTTATGTGCCAAATGTCCAGGAGGAATCTCTCAGAAGGAAGTGGGATTAGATATCATCCCCAGTAATATTAGAGATTAATAATACACAAAAAATGCGGAGGAACAAAGGTTGCTGCTGCCACTGAAGAGGTTTCTTATAGAATCATAGATAAAGACAGGATGTTAGGAGTAATATAACATAACCTCTCACGATGTTTATGTCAAGGTATCCAGGGAGGAGTGATAGAAGAGGGATAGGCAGTGAGACGAAATACCTCAAACATGGCCTAGTCTAATGTTGTTCCATTGGATTCAAGTGCCTTGATTCAAAAGATTTTAGAATAGTATAGTTGTAGGAGATCTTAAAAGTTAACTAGTCAAACCCTTTCATTTCAAACTGAGGCCTGGAGAATTGAAACAATTTTCCCAAGTTAGGATTGTAACCCATGTTATATGGTTTCAAGTCCAGTGTTCCTCCTGCCTTTTCTCTACCACCTCCCTCCCTCACACAATACTGCATTGCCTCTCCTATATATAGACAATACAATGCAAAATCTTGTATTCAGGAAGGATCTGGGGTCTGAATTTGCTGGAGTTGTTCTTATAGACTGGACATTTCTTCATGTCATGAATATTCCCATAAAACAGAAAGGACTTTTGATTAATTCTCCCATAAATGAAGCACTGAGGCTTTACTAATTTTAGTTGTCAACTCACAAAACTTGTAATATTATTATGTCAGCTTAACATGGTATGAAAATTCCATTCTGAAACTATAAAAATCAGCTCTAAACCACTGGATGAGTCTTTATGATTTTTCTCTGGTTGTCCAGCTATTACTCCTAGTACTTAGTAGTACTAGTACCTAGTACTCCTACTCCTACTACTTAGTCTTTGACTCAAGAATCCTGTCACTGACATTGGAATTATATAAAAAATCCTTTCTTTGTATGTGTCATAAAAATATATTAATCATTTCTGTAAAGATCACAGCTTACCTATTCTGGTACTCTCTCCTCATTTGGAAATGACAAGGTTGGACTAAATGACTTCTAAAGCCCTTCACTAGGGCAACGAGGTGGCACAGTGGATAGAGTGCCAGGCTTGGAGTTAGGAAGACCTAAGTTTAAATCTGGCCTCAGACACACATTAGCTGGGTGGCCCTAAGCAAGTCACTTAACCCTGTTTGCCTCAGTTCCTCATCTGTAAAATAAGCTGGAGAAGGAAATGGTAAACCACTCCAGTGTCTTTGCCAAGAAAACCCTAAATGGGGTCAGGAAGAGTTGGATATGATTGAACAACAAGGGTCCTCATGGTCCTAATGTTGTTTGAATCTATATGATAAATTTCTATAAAATTACAAAACATAACTTTTTCTATGCATGACATTTATTTATGGTTCTACTACATACACAAATAGATGTTTACTACACGATAATATTCTGAAACATAAATTTATCCACATTTATGTATGAATGAATTAAATAATCAGTTAATAGTTACAGAGGTAGCTATTTTTGTGAGAAAAATACTCTCTTGGAGGCATGAAACTATAACCAGAGATCTGACTATATAGCAGAATAGTTACAATTATGCCAATTGTAATATGTATGTACATATGTGCATATGTGTATATGTATATATATGTATATACATACATACATACATACCTGTGTGCGCATGTATAAGGAACAGAGAGTGGCTTCCACAAATTGGGCTTTGGGACAAGAGTTACACATATACATATATGCGTATAAATATATAACTGAAAATCCTTAAAGTGAAATGTGAGCTTTTTTCTAGATAAATTGTAAATATTAGGTTTTAAATTATTTGGAGAATAAGAGATGAAAATTCTAAACTAATATGAAAATGAAACTAAACATATTTTCCATGTTTCCCACAAGAAACTAATTCTAAAAGTAGATTTTATAGTTTATCTATCTTTAATTACATATAGTTCTTGAAATTCCATTAGAATTATTCCTATAACAAAATCCTTTCAGAAAAACAAAAAAAACAACGTTCTTTTAAAAAGACTAGGCCAAACAAATACTACAAACAAATACTTCTTTTAAAAAGACTAGGCCAAACAAATACAAATACTAAAATTCACTTTTTTTATTCCAAGGATTCTAAAAGCGTGATTAGACAGTTTTAATAAGACTAAATTAAAATCAACTGAATCTCAACAAAAAACAGACAATGAGGAGGCCATAAAAAGCCAGTCTCCTAGTGACCTTTCTCATCCCCACACCCCAACACAATATGTGTGCATAGTCACTCTCTGCTTCTGGGAGACCAGCTTATAGCCATGCAAGATCCACCTACTTCTTAGAGTCTGCTAATTGTCTACTGAAGAGTTAACGATGCAGGGTTCCATATCTCATAGAAATAGATGCAGCTTTTAGCTAGCAGCCCTCTTGTACACAGACCTTTAGGTAACAAGATCTGATTTCTATGAGGCTAGGAGGATGGACTTTCTCTGCCTCATATTTACAGTGGCAGGCAACTACTTCTCACATGCAACATAAATCCAACTAGCTTTGCTTGTACCTGGGCCCTCCACTATCTTCAAGTTTCTTGTATCTTTTCTTTCCTTAGAATTAATCTACGGTCTGGAAAGTTGGCAGCTTGAGTCTTTCTCTGCCCTGACACAAGCAGCAGAGGAGAATGAATGCCAAAGTAGAGACATGAATGGGCTTGTGCCAATAGAAAAGGAGGTATTGGAAAGGTGCTACCAGAAAATCCAATCTCAGGTGCTTGACTAGACAATGCCAATGTGAAATTTAACATGGTTAATTATGTCTTGCAAAAAAAAAATTCATGTCCCAACAACACTTAAATATTAGCATTCCAACTGAATGTCCTCCTTGTTATAAGTTTAGATATTGAATACAGTGTAAGTCATCCTATTAATTCATGTTGTCATTCTCTTACTTTTATCATTACTTTCATTAAATTGATTTATATTTTGTGCATTACATAACTTTTAAGCACCATCTTTTCTAGGGAAACCACTAGGACTTTTGGGCTATAATTATAAATATTACTATAATTAACAACTGTTTACAAAACATAAATGTGAGAGTACTGAGGCCATAAATGTGAGAATAAAGAGCCTACTTCTACTGTTGAGAAGTCAGGCTCTTTGGAACTGAAGTCAGGCAAAGTACAATGACTAGGAAAGGACAGGGAAAAGTATAGATTGCAAACCCTAGGGCTTCTAGTCTCTATGGTAGATTATATAATAAGTTCTAGCAAAAAAAAATTCAAAATAGAAGATGCTAACAAATGGAGTAGCTAGAAAATTAACATAAGAGATAAGAATCAGATGTGATTTGGTTGCCACAGAGAACTCCTCATTGAAAGAACTCCATCTCCCAATGCAGATCAGAATCTTTTCTACACTTTACTGAGACTTGCCTAGAGTAATAAGGAGCAAAGCTACTTGCCCAATATTGAAGTCAATATGTGACAGAGGTAGCACTTTAATGAAGCTCTTCCTAGCTTTGAGGCCAGCTCTCTGTCAAAACAACTTGGTGCTGTCTCTGAAGAGTGATGGAAAATAAGAATAGAAATAGTTATCAAAGTATGAAGGTAAAGTATTTTTAAAATCTTAAAATAGCAATGTATAATGTGTGAATAAAATATGGGATTTTCAGAATGTGCTTTTATTTAACTGATCTTCAGATATAATTTAAATTAAAATAAAATTATTACATTGGGCATTTAATTTATTCTGCAAGTTTCACAAAGTCAAGATGATTTTTCTATCCTGATTCCAAAACCTAAGCCCTAAAGCTCTTCCAAAGGTTTATTATTTTTTTTAATATATTTTCTACCCTCACTCTTAACATCCTGCTGGCAATTTTCTCTAGTTATTTGTTAAGATTAACCCAACTATATCTTAACAAATGTCATCTATAATCAGAGCAATGAAAGGGAGTTCTAAATTTAACCTTCAGCATTTCTAAAATTAAAATCCACTCAGTCTATTAACACAGAGCACTTAAACTATTCATTTCTAAAAGCTTTGGATTGCCCAAGAAATTTCTTTATCTAGATGGGTAGTGGTGTATGGTGATAGACACATCTAAATTTGCAACCGAATTGTGGAAACCTAAGTGATTACATGTGCAGATCATTCAGAAACCTAAGGTGAAAAAAGATATTTTAAAAAATAAAAACTGAAATTCGAAAATCAAATTAAATCTAGTTCTAACATAGCATGGAAATGACTTTTTAATGGAAATAAATTACTAGCAACCTAGTCAGAATTTTAAACAGCAGTGGGAAAAGGTAATTTCTTTATGTTTTCGACAACTTAGTCAAACAGAAAAGCTTAACAAAAGCGATTTACTTCAGGCAAACATACTCAGAGATTTCTGTAGAATTTTATAAAAGTTTTATTTCTACATAAGTAAGAATAACAAATGTACACCCCAAATGTGCCTAGATGAAACCTGGAAAAAGGAAAAGTAAATTGAGTTGACATTTTAGTCTGGTTTCAAAAACAAACAAATAAGCACAAAAACATCACTTCGAGTGCTATCTTGGACACAGATCATTTTGTCCAGGACTTGGGCTCAAAGGAACTGATTACATAGAGGCTTAAGGACTTAAGTCATGGAGGCATGGTACAGGGGAAAGCTAAGTGGATTAAAGATCCACTTATTGGTAAATTCTACATAAAATAGTATGGCGAAGTTCATGTAGATCTTCAAATCTAATGCAGTTTTTATTTGCTTGTTAAATATTATGATAGACATTTAAAAAAAATATCTGGGAGAGGGAGAGAAGCCAGGATGGTGGAGTAAATGAAGCAGGTGAGATCTTCCAACATTCCCTTCCCAACAATTTTAAAATAAGTTAACTTCTGGAGTGGCATAACAAACAAAAGGTTGGAGTGAGAAATTTTTACAGGCTAAGACAATCTGACAGTATGAAGGACAGGTCTGTGACACTGCAGTGGGGAGTGGAGGAGTGGGGGTGGGGGTTGTGTGGTGTATGTGACTCAAGAGATAAGAACAAGAATAGCAGCAACTTCAGGAGCTTTTCAGCCACAGGTGGTGAGGTGGTAAGGTAAGATTGACGACTTCTCTGAAAGATATTACAAGAGGCCCTTGCCCTATGACAGAGTGTTGTTTGGCTACTCAATTGCCCGTACTCACTTCTGGCTCACAGTTCCCAGGTGGAGAGGAGAACTCGCAGTCCCAAGAGATCAGGGGCCATGAGGAGCAGTATCTCTTGCAGCTGCAAGGGATCAGGGAGACATTCAAAGAAAGAACAAGAGGGCAGACCAGAAGAACAATGATGTCACCTCTCCCCAAATCAGACCACTTTGGAAGCACTGAAAACTTCAGAACTAGAACTAGCTCTGAAAACAGTAGTTCAAAAAAGCCTGATGCTAGGGACAATGTTCTCCACTCTCACCCCTGAGAACATAGCCAAACTTTAACATAAAGTTCAAAGTCAAAAAATAGGATGGGAAAACAAGAAATTGACCATAAAAAAGCTACATGACAGAAACGATTGAAGACAAACTCGAAAGACAAGATATCAAAACAGCTTCAGGTAAAATCACAAGGAAAAGATATAAATTGGACACAGGTGCAACAAAAAATCCTGGAAAAGCTAAAAATTATGCTCAAAATCAAATAAGATAGAGGAAAAATTGGGGAAAGAGATGAGAATGTTGCAAGAAAATCATTAAAAAACAAATTAAACTTGGTAAAAGAGGCATGAAATAATTCTGAAGAAAACCTCTTAAAACAACAGAATTAATAGACTAACTCAAATGGCAAAAGAGCTCCAAAAAGCCAATGAGGAGAAGAATGCCTTGAAAGGCAGAATTAGCCAAATGGAAAAGGAGGTCCAAAAGACCACTGAAGAAAATACTACCTTAAAACTTAGATTGTGACTTGATGAGAAATCAAGATATTATCAAACAGAACCAAAAGAACGAAAAAATGGAAGACGATGTGAAATATCTCATTGGAAAAACCACTGACCTGGAAAATAGATCCAGGAGAGATAATTTAAAAATTATTGGACTACCTGAAAGCCATGATCAGAAAAAGAACCTAGATAT
>CM053622.1:283914277-283936706 GCA_028646595.1 Phalanger gymnotis
AGTACATTGGCTTCAAACCAAAAAAAAAAAAAAAAGAACAGAATTGGCCAAATGGAAAAAAGAGGTACAAAATCTCACTGAAGAAAATAATTCATTAAAAATTAGAATTGGGGTAGTGGAAACTAATGACTATGGAGACATCAAGAAACAATAAAACAAAGTTAAAAGAATGAAACATTCACCTGTCAGAGTCAGATAATTCGAAACAAGAAATAAATTAGAAAGAAGTTGAGGCGATGAATAAAATTTTAGAAAATATAGATATCATAGGCTTCTGGAGAAAATTTAATAGAAATGGAAAAGAATATATCTCTTTTTTCTCAGCTGTACACAGCACCTTCACAAAAACTGAAGGGGTATTAGAGAATCAAAACCTCATAAACAAATTCAGAAAAATAAAAATATTAAATGCACTCTTTGAGACCATAATTCAGTAAAAATTACATTCAACTAAAGGCCACAGAAGCAAAGGTGAAAAATTAACTGGAAACTAAATAATCTAATTCTAAAGAATGAATGGATCAAAGAACAAATTATAGAAACAATCAATAATTTCCATAAAAGAATGACAATGAGATGACATACAAAATTTGTGGGATACAGCCAAAGCAGTAGTTAGATAAAAATTTACATCTCTATATGCATACATCAATGATAGAGAAAAAGAGATCAATGAATTGGGTATGTACCTAAAAAAAAACACTCTAGAAAGCAATAAATTAAGTATCCTCAATTAAACAATAAAATGGAAATCATGCAAATCAGAAGAGAGATGATTAGAATTGAAAGTTAAATGAATAAATAAAACTAGGAGCTTATTTGATAAAAAAGAACACAATGAAATTGATAAAATATTGGTTAATTTGGTCAAAAAAGAAAGAAGAAAACCAAATTACTATGATAAAAAATTGAGAGTGGACACATCACTAACAAGATTAAGTTAAAGCAGTTATTAGGTGCTAATTTGCCCCATTTTATGCCAGTAAAACTGATAATGTAAGTGAAATGGATAAACATTTACAAAAATACAAACTGAATAGATTAACAGAAGGGGAAATACAATACTTAAATAACTTTGTCTTAGGAAAAAAACCTGAACAAGCCATAAATGAGCTCCCTAAGAAAAAATCGCAGGACTAGATGGATTTACAAGTGAATTCTACCAAATATTTAATGAACAATTAATTCTAATACTGTAGAAAGTTTCTTTTTAAAAAATAGGTAAATAGGGAGTCCTCCCAAATTCCTTTTATGACACAAATATGGTTTTGATACCTAAACCAGAGAGAGCAAAAACAGAAGGAGAAAGCTATACTCCGATTTACTTAATGAATATCAATGAAAAAAATTAGATAAGGAGATTGCAGGAATATGCCACAGAGATCTTACAAAATAACTATGTGGAATTTATACCAAGAATGCAGGGCTCATTGAATATTTGGAAAACTATAAATATAATTGACCATATCAATAAGAAAAACAACAAAAAATCATATGATTATCTAGATAGATACAGAAAATGCTTTTCATGAAATAAAACACTTATTTCTATTGAAAAAGGCAGAAAAACATATGTGGAGCTTTTCTTAAAACCAGTAGCATTGATCTAAAACCAAGGACAAACATTATTTGTAATGGGGATAAGCTTAGACAATCAAGGATGTCCATTATCATCACTATTATTCAATATTGTAGTAGAAAGGCTAGTTATAGCAATAAAACAATTGAAAGAAATTCAAGGAATAAAAATTAGCAATGAGGATACAATAGAAAAATATCACTCTTTTTCAGATGTTATAATTAGGGAACCCTAGAGAACCAACTGAAAAGCTAGTCAAAATCATTAACAATTTTGGAGAAGTTACAGGATATAAAATAAACTCACATAAAGAGAGAAAGAGAAATGCCATTACTCTAACTGACATTATAAAATACTTGAGAATCTACCTGCCAAGAGAAACCAAGGGACTATATGAGCACAATTACAATACACTTTTCATATAAAAGACAGAACTAAATAATTTGTGAAACACTCATTGCTCATAGGTAGGCCAACCCAATATAATAAAAATGACAATTCTATCTAAATTGATTTGTTTATTCAGTGCCATAAAATCAAACTACCATAAAATCTTTTCAAGGAGATAGAAAAAAAATAAAAAAAAATTCATTAGAAGAACAAAAGATCAAAAATATGAAGGGAATGAATGAAAAAAATGTGAATGAAGGTAGCCTAGCAGTAAATTTCAAACTATATAACAAAGATTTCAATTTCAAACTATATTACAAAGTAGTAATCTTCAAAAGAAATCTGTTATTGGCTAAGGATTAAAGTGGTTGGTCAGTGGAATAGAGTATACAATACATAGCAGTAAATGGTCATAGTAATATAATGTTTGATCAACTCAAACTTTTGACGTAATTATTCACCATTTGACAAAAATTGCTGGGAAAGTTCAAAAGCAGTCTGACAGAAACTAGGTATAGACACAGTATCCCAAATAAGGTCAAAAAGCATAGATGATTTATTTATAAAAGATGGTATCATAAGTCAGTTAGGGGATCACAGGATATTTACCTATCAGATGTATTGATGAGGGAAGTGTTTATGATCAAACAAGAGATAGAGAGGATCATAAAAAATGAAATGGAAAATTTTGGTTACGTGAAATTACAAATTAAAAAGGTTTATTTTGCACAGTCAAAACCAATGTAGTCAGAATTAGAAGGAAAGAAGGAAACTGGGAAAGAATTTTTACAGTAAGTTTATGGGTTGTAAGCTATTGAAATATAAAATAGGGGGAAGCAGTTATTAGGAGGCTTGAGTCAATGGCAGACATGAGACCCATCCTTCCAATCACCTAAAGATAAAAGATAACTTCAGGAAGTGGGGATCAGATATTCATCACTAAATATGGGAATTTTGGAAAGAGGTTACTCCTATCCATGTGGCAAGCCAATGAAGAATTTCCATGCCTGCGGCAGTCCTCCTGTTTCCCAGATCCCAGGTGTCTCACACCTCCATCTTAGTTATCTGAGCATGTGTAGAACACCGATTACATCCGTGTATATATTTACACACATAAATATGCAGGTATATATAGGTGTAGAAATAGTGAATTATGTATATATTCAAATGTGCATATATATGTATGTGTACATATGTATATGTTTGCATATATGTATGTATGTATACTTTCAGAAAAGAGAAGAAAATCAAGCCTGACAAATCTATCCAGTGAGTTTGCTTTATATTCCTGAGAAATTTCAGTAATGTACTATTAGATAAATGCTTAGTAAACATCTAGAAAATTAATTGGTGATTCCTTAAAGCCATCATGGTTTCATGAAGGATGACTTCTATCAAACTAACTTTATTTCTATTTTTGGACAGGTTTCTAAGCTTTTAGATCACGAGAATGCTGTTAATAAAGTTGACCTAGATTTTTGCAAAGCATTTGATTAAATATTTCATATTATACTTATAAAAAAGATGGACAGAAGGGACCTAGCAATCATATAATTAGTTGAATTTGAAAGTGCTTGATTGGTAGTGTCTAACATAGAATAACAGGGAAACATACTTCTTGTTGTCCAGTTTTTCTGCCATGTGTCATTCTTCCTCACCCCCATTTTGGGTTTGTTTTTTTTTTTAAAATACTGGAGTCGTTTACCATTTCCTTCCTCCAGCTCATTTTACAGACGAGGAACTGAGGCAAATAAGGTTAAGTGACTTGTCCAAGGTCCCAGAGCTAATAAGTGTCCCAGGCCATATTTGAGCTCATGAAGATGAGTCTTCTGACTTCAGGGCCAGCATTCCATCATAGGGACATGTCCTTGACTCTAAGCTATTTAACATTTCTATCAATGGCTTAAATAAAAGCAAAAGTGGGTCAGAGATTCAGGGCTAAAAGAAACAATCAAGGCCAATAGTTTAAGAACTAAGGAAACTGAGGCACAAAGAGGCTAAATAATTTTCCCAGAGTTACACAGCTTGTAAGTATCTGAGGCAGGATTTGATTCAGCCATTCCTGACTCTGAGCCTAGCACTGTATCCAAGGCACCCTCTAGATGGAATGCTCGATAAAGCTTGGAGGGATAACTAACATACTAAATGACAAAGTCAGGTTCCAAAAAACCTTGAAAGGTATTGGGTAGAATTCAAAAAGATGAAATTTTAGGGAGATAAATATAGTCTTTTGCTTAAGTAAGAAAAAAAAAATCTGTCACAAATACAAGGTAGTAGAGGCATGATTAGATAATTTAAAAAATAACTGGTTTTAGCTCAATAATAATTAATTGGATGTAGTTGAAAAGTTAATGTAATTTTGTACTGTCAAGAGTAGAAGAACCTGTAGGGATAAATGGGTGATATCACTACTGTACTCTTCCCTCACCAGACTACATATGAAGTATTGTGCTTATTTCTGGATACCGCAGTGTGGCCAATGGCATTAATAGGCTGGATAATGTCCATGAAAGACCAACTCAGATGATGAAGAGCACTGAGTCCATGTCATAGGGACTAATCAGAGGGAATGGAGAAGCTAAGCCTGGGGAAGAGATCCTGGGGAAGCATGATTCTGCAAATATCTGAAGGAATGTCGTGTAGGAAAGGACTAGTTTTTTTGTCATGGTTCTGACAAGTCTCTTATCCATGACTCATGTTTAAACAGTGCTATATTTCTCTCTTTAAAAATCAGCTTCCAAGAGCTTACAATATAAATTATTTCCTATTCTATATCTCTGCAGTTTGCTGTTCTTCCTTAATTCTACTAAGGTACATATTTTCCTCCTGAATATCATTCTTTCTTCAATTCAAGGTCATTTATAATTTTCATTACCAGTCTACTCACGAATATGTTCTTGTCCTGTTTTTCCTTCCTCTTATCAAATAAAACTGCTTTCTCTAAAAATTACCAAGGATTTCTTAATTGGAAAATCTAAAGACCTTTTTCTGTCCTTATTCTTCTTGATGCCTCTATAGCATTTGATATGATTGACAAGCTTTCCCTCCTGGATACTCTCTGTTCTTTGGGCTTCTGTGGCACTCTTCACTCTTGGTTCTCTCTGTAACATCTCTAATATTGCACACACACAATGCACACACACACAAACACATATACACATCTAGATAGATAGGTAGTCATAGATAAATATAGATATAGTGATATCTATCTATATATATATAGATATATAGACATATACATGTGTATATGTCTATATACACACACATACACACACACACACACACACACACACATATATATATAAATATATATATTCCTACTGTTCTTTTTTGTGTTATGGACTTCGTTGAATCTCCATTAGCATCATTCTTTCCCCTGCATGTGATAGAATACTAAACATCTGTATTTGTCATATGAAAGTTATGATTATTTAAGGTCCATCCCAATTAATGACAGAATGCCAAGTAACTTCAAATTGATCAAACACATAAAGTAGGTATAAATGGGTACTTAATCACTTTAAGACAATTATTATTATTTTTATACCAGGAATTATGAGTTACCTTTGCCATATATGATCTATATATATGCCTTTTTTTATCTTTCTGCTTTGTTTGTGCCTACTCTTCTCATGGTAAAAGTTCTCAGACTTTTGGGGAAACTTTTAAAGATTATTCTTCTATATTTTCTTTGTTAAAAAGCCAATTTAGATTTACTGATTGTTAATGAGAAGGTGGGGGTGGGGGATTATATGTAGTAGTATTAGGAACCTGGCCCCTTAAAGTTGTCCCCTAGAATCCTAATGGTAATCATCAGTTGCTCTTTGACGATTGAGGCCTTTATGAGAGGAAGTTGTGGAAGTAGTCCTGGAATTAGTGTTGTACTGGGAGGAGGGATAAGATAGCCAGGCAGCACAGCGGATAGAGCGCTGGGTCTGGAGTCAGGAAGACTCATCTCCCTGAGTTCAAATCTAGCCTCAGACACTTAGCTGTATAACCCTGGGCAAGTTACTTAATTTTGTTTGCCTCAGTTTCTTCATCTGTAAAGTTAGTTGGAGAAGGCATAAATGGAAAACCATTCTAGTATCTTTAACAAGAAAACCCCAGATGGGTTCACTAAGAGTCAACCATGACTAGAACAACAACAGGGGTAGAGATAGATTAACCAGGATAATTTGGAGGTCATTTTGCATTTAAAGTGACTCAATGGGGACTCTATATGGGACTCGGTGTTAGACACACTACATTGCAGAGATCCACTAGATAAAAATTAGCATTTTTTCTCTTTTACTTTAGACTGTACTCGAACAGTCTGTTCTGGTGTTTTCCCATCAAGTCAAATAAATTCCTTTGAGATAACTTTTGTTTGAATGTTTAGTATTATTATGTTTTTATTGCATCTATTTATTATGTTATTGTACCCTTACCTCACAGGATTGTTTTGAGAATCAGATGAGATAATATTTGTAGAGTGCTTAGCATAGTGCCTGGCCAATAGTAGGTACCATATAAATGCTAGTTTATTATTACTGTTGTTTATGTTACCACCTACATGTTCAGATTCACTCAACTATTTATTTGCACAAAATTCATAAATGTCCATTTTTTTCCTTTGGGGCTTTAAGCAGACTTAAATTGTTTGTGATATTATGATAGAGTCTAAATAGTTTGTCTGTTACTTTTATGGACTTCCAGTTCTTAGAATAAAGTTTACTGCCGGGCTTATAAACCCTGAACCATCAACCCCAAATGCTTAATTCAGTTTCAGAGATCTACAACACTTTGGTGCATTCTAAGTATATTTTCCTTTTTTAATTTGCTTGTATTAGTTAGGGGCAAGTTAGGAATTCTATTTGGATTGTGCTGTTCATTGGCAGTGATCTTTTGAGGAAATTTCCGGTGCATCATGGTGTAGTGACCCAAAAGAAATCTCTCTCTGGACCTCAAGTGGGATTACCTTATGTATGAAAAGGGAAATTGTGTGATATTTTGATGTGCTCTGTGTTTTATGGAGATATTTTGTCCAGTATTGCCCTTATAGCTAAAGCATATAATGGAGTAATTTTCACCTAGGGCATTTTTTTCTCTCACTTATGGGTGAAGAAGTGGCTTCTCTTTCTCTCAGGTCCTTAATCACTATGGAGAGAGTACTACATGTTCTAGAAAGCTCTGTAAGAGCCAACTTTTACTCAGAGGAGGAGATTCATTTTTCTTTCACTTTTATAGAATGAGATCAAGAGGGGTGGGGCGAGGGCAACCTTTAGTGGAAGAGTAAAAGAATAAGTAGCATAGTTCCCTCCTGAACCTAGTGTTGTTTCATTGTAGCACTTGATATCTGACTGAGCATAGAGCAGAGATGCTCCTATTAAGAGCAAAAGAAGGTGGGTGCCCGAGCTCCTCTTCCCTTACTCTCACTCCTGGGGAGAGCCGGTCAGTGTTGTTACAAAAGCACCAAGCCATTTTGGTTTGGTTTCTGACTTGGATGAATCCATAACTTCTAGCTGCCTCCACATTCCTAGTCTCAGTGCCTCTGCATTGTATACCTAATCTTTTCCACTGATTTGCCACTCTATTTCTTAATCAATATCAGATTGTTTTGATGATTAACACTTTGTAATACAGTTTGAGATCTGGCATGGCTAGGCTACCTACCTTCCCCCCACCCCCTTTTTGATTCCTTTGATATTCTTGAGTTTTTCTTTTTCCAGATGAATTTTGTTATTTTTTTCTCTAGCTCTAGAAAATATATTTTTTTATGGGTGGGGAGCTCTTCTGGGAGCTCTGCATGTTGATGGGAACTTCAATTTTATTTTCCTTTATTGATCTGGAGTTGGGGAAGACCTTTTACAAGCACCAAGCTAGTCTGTAATTTATGTGAAATTTGTAAAAAGATATCGTTTTGTTAAGTCGTATCAACATATATTTGGAAGTATGAAAGAATGGTCATTTCTTGATCATTTGAGAAATGTACTACATGCAATTTTTTGCGACTCTTTAGAAAAAGACACTGAATAACGCTTACATTTTCCCAAGGGGAAAACTACTCAGCATTTGGGTAAAGAACTTTGTCCAAAGGACAATAGTTGATTTGCTGCAGATTGCAAAAGTTTAACTAGGGAGAGATTTTCAGGCTAGGGTACCATTCCGCTCATCTCAATTAATCACAGATGGCTTAGTTATTTCAAATGAATAAATCAGCAAAAAATTCAAATGAGGTATAAATAAGTCTGTAATCAATTTAAGAGGATTACAATGCTTTGACTAGTGGAGGAAGGCATATGACTCCTCAAAGAGAACATCTTTTGATTAGCTGAATGAATCAGACTTAGGCTTACATTTAAAAAGAAGTCATTTCAGTGATAAGCTCAGTCAAATGTAGAAGGAGTCTACTGCCTATTGGTTACATAGACCTCTCAAAGCTACTCTCGCTATGTTAGGCTAGTTTTAAAAATAAATTTAAAAAATATATGGATGGAAGAGGCTAGGTTTGGACTGCAATAAAACTAAACTGTATTTGTTTTCTACTAATATAATAATCAGGAATCACAGTAGTATTGTTTATTTTTTGGACATTGCTTAGAGGTTAGTACTGTATTCTTTCACTATCATAGTCAAATATAAAATAACCTTTTTATATATGTTAATTTGTCTTTGAATGCAATGCTGTTTATCAAAATGAAATATTTCTTTTTCTGAATACATTTTCACAAACCTCAGCAACTGAAATCTCAAGTATCAAAGTCACAAGGAAGGTCCTGATCTGGAGTTGAGTGATTATAGACCTCTTTAACCTCCTATCAGCTAAGCACTTGAAGATTACAGTTGTGATTAGACTACTCACTACATAGCATTGTAGATTTCTCAAATGGATGATGAAACTTATTTCATAGAAATAACTTTCCCTTTCTGAAAAATCATCCCTGTGAATTAGTGAAACTCCTTAAAGATTTCTGTAAATTATAGAATAATTTTTCAATGAAGGACTCTGCTCACAAAATTCGTAATGCATCCAAACAACAAACTATAAGAATCAATCGTTAATTAAATTTCATAGTATGGTACAAATAGGACCAATCATATTACATTCTACTCTTTAAAAGCTGATATTGTTCTACATCCAGTTTCTATCAAACTGCTTTCCAGTTTTCCTATCAGTTTTTCTCAAATAGTGAGTTCCTGTCCCCAAAGCTTAGATCTTTGGGTTTATCAAATGCTAGATTACTATGGCTATTTACTATTTTGGATTTTGTACCTAATCTATTCCATTGATCTGCCACTCCATTTCTTAATCAATATCAGATTATTTTGGTGATTAACACTTTGTAATATAGTTTGAGATCCTGCATGGCTAGGTTACCTACCTTCCCCCCAACCCCTTTTTTGATTCCTTTGATATTCTTGAGTTTTTCTTTTTCTGGATGAATTTTGTTTTTCTTTTTTTCTAGCTGTAGAAAATATTTTTTGGTAGTTTGATTGTATGGCACTGAATAAGTAAATTAATTTAGGTAGAATTGTCATTTTTGTTATATCGGTTCAGCTTACCCATGAGCAATTTATATTTTTCTAATTGTTTAGATCTGACTTATTTATGTAAAAAGTATTTTGTAATTTCGTTCATATAGCTCCCAAGTATTTCATATTGCCTACAGTTATGTTAAATAGAATTTCTCTTTCTATCTCTTGCTGCTGGATTTTATTGGTAATATAGAGAAATATTGATGATTTATGTGGGTTTATGTCCTGCAACTTTGCTAAAGTTTTTAGTTATTTTAACTAGTTTTCTAGTTGATTCTCTAGGATTCTCCAAGTATACCATCATGTGGTTTTTTTTTTAAGTTTCTCTCATTTCTGAGAAAACCTTAGACTACAATCTGTTAACAGTTCTATAATTAGTAATTCTATAAGTATCAACTTTCCTTGGGAATCCAAAGTGGGGGTGGAATGAAGTATGGGAGAGCCTAATTCTCCTACTGGGAACTAAGAAAACCATGGAACTGAAGAGGTTAAGAAAAATGATGATGGTAGGGAACCATACGTTTCTAGGGGTGCTCGAGACCCCAAAACACTGACACACCGGGTCCTGCCGAAAGAATTCGACTCAAGCCTTCTCAGCCAAGGGAAAAGACAAAGTTTATTAGGGATTCACCATAATGGGTTGTCTTAAGAAATCCCACCCTTTGTGACACCTGTTTTCACAAGCAGGCCAGATTCAATCTAAGCTGAGCTAGATTGAATCTGAGAGCCTTCATGGAGGCAAGATGGAGATTATATACATAAAGATTGTGGGAGGGATTGAGGGGTGGTCTGGGGTGATAGAGGAGGGTTTTAGGGGTCTTGAGGAGGAGTCTTAGGAGGAGCTTGATGGGACCTGGATGAGGTCAGACTCCAGGGACTAGGATGAGGTCAGACTCTAGGGTGGGGAAATAGCTGATGACAGACAATAAGAGAGCTAGGATAACCTGGCTAGGGTATAGATATTTTGATCAGGATTAAGGGTGGAGTAGGCTAGGTGAAGATTTGGGCCTAATGCTAATGTAAGGCTTATGGCCTTAGGGGAAGGCTGAATATAGTGGAATATTCAAGGAGAGTTCAAGAGGGCTCCCAGAGACTGTATTCCAGATACAAGGGGGTTCCCAAAGACTGTGCCCTCATCAGAACCAGTGCAAAATCACATCACATGTCTGAGTACAGAGCTAGGAGGGGAAAGTACTCTGAGGCAATGCAAGCTCTAACAGTAGTTGCCTGGTTGCCTCTAGCCAGTATGTTAGAATCTACAGGTCTGGGAGGGGTGGGGAACAGGACAGGATGGGACAGGACAGGACAGGACAGGATAGGAAGACATGGGACAAATGAGGATTTCCTCTTTGTTTGCATCTGATACAGAACATTGTTTATAATCTCTTTGTATTATAGAAGCTGAGAGCTGGAAAAGACTAAAGAAGTCACAAATGTAACAAACTTCCTGTTTCACAAATTTCCTCTACAACATTCTCATCAAGGTGTCAACCAGACTTTTCGTGAATATTCCCATTGTTGGAAACTCATTAATTTTCAAGGTTTTACATTCACGCATAGCCCTAAATCCTATTTAGATCTCCTTATATCAAGCTAAAGTTTACCATCACGTAATTTCCAAGAATTCCCAGTTCTGTTGTTTAACTTCCATAGATCTAACTGTACATATTCAAAGCCACATTCACTTGCATGAGAGTCCTTCAGGACATAAACAATAAGTCAGTTAATCGATGATTGCAGTGACCAAAGATCAGTTTCTATTTTCCCATGGTAGTCTTGCTATAACCTTGATTTTCACAAATTACTACATCATAGTGTACTGATGTTTGTGTCATTCAATAACATTACCAAAAAAAAAGTCATTTTATTAAGGAAAAGGAGACCCTTAGGAACAACTCTAAATCACTTATACTCTCTATTTGTGAGAAAGCTATTTGTTTTTCTAATGAAACAGAACACTTTCCTTCTGAATGCTTTTTTTTAAAAAATGCTGTTTCCTTTTGCAACATTTTATGTAACTGAATTTCTGAAATTTTCTAAGTCAATGTCTCATGACATATAGTGATTAGTAATGCTGTGTGTGTGTGTGTGTGTGTGTGTGTGTGTGTGTGTGTGTGTGTGTCTGCATGGGAGGATAAGATTCCTATAGTTATATGTGTGTGCATGTATAAGCAACTTTAACAGAGTTAAATTACAATATATGATAAGAAGGCTTTTTTTTTAAACTGTTTGGATTATGCTATAATTCAGGAATCAGGAAAATAGATTTTCTGCATTTAGTTTTCATGCTAACTTTAATCTGTGTTGCTAATTGCTAAGTGGCTGTTGATTCTGCTTTTGTGGATTTATCTGTCTATTAGCTGTTAGATACAAACTCACTGCCAAAAAATAGTGGAGCTGTAAGCTACAGAAAGTTGAATTCAATAGAAGAATGAAAACAAATATGGAATCATATACTCAAACAAAAGTTGTCATACATCTCCTGCTGTTGTCGTCAGGAGATTCAATGTGTCCTCAATGGTTCATTCTGTCATGTACTCACCTGCCAAACCAAGTGCTCCTTTACTCCTTCTGTTGTGGAGAGACAGATGCTCAGCACAATGGTGTGGGATGAAGAGGTCAGTACACTGGCAATTATGGCATCTCTCATGTTGAAGGGCAGCATAGTGTATACCACAAAGATAATGAATAAAAAAAATGATACCTGAAAAGAGAAAAAAAATAGAACAGTCAAGGTCACATTAGTCAGATTCTAGAGTTTTTCTTCATGATTTTCCACATGAAGGAACCTAAGGCAATATGAAATTCTGTTCCCATTCCAAATTCAGCATTAACCTCCAAATAAATACATGAAATGCAATTATTTTAAGTGAACAATAATAATGGTCTCCACTATTTCAGAGCAAAACAATACTTTGTGAAGCTTTTATGTTTCAGAATCATCATAATCTGTTAGATTTATTTTTCAAATGCTTTGCAAAACAATTAGCACATAGCCACCAATACAGAAGATAACTAAAAAAGAAAAAAGGAAGAAAGTTACAGTCTATATTCAAAATTTGACAATTCTTTTCAAACCAATGTTCACAATTCTCTCTATTCATTTAATTAATGTTGAATAGGAATGGATGAACTTTGAATCATCCATACAATTGCATTTTCAAATTCCTAAAAGCAGTGGTAATCATTCCTTATTTGCAATGGAAAAGATACAGCTTAAATTATTCAGATCTTGACATTTCCTAAAGGCAATACTGTTCCTTTGATTAACATGAGACCAAAGTAATCATAAATAGCTTTGTCTAATTAATTGACTGCTCATAATTCATTTGAATTCTTTTACATGTAAAACATATGTGCATGGTCACTTATGATCTAAATTTAAGTGCATAAATTGGAAAGACAGAAATCTTGCTATTACTGAATCCATTTGCATATATGTCACTAAGCACAAAAATTTAAAGGCATCTTGAATCCTATATAAATATGTTTTAATACAAGTTTTAATCCCTATACCCCAGATAGATTGGGATCAGTTTCATAATTAATAACTCAAGAAGGAAAATCAATATTTTTCATTTACCAGTTATCAGAGTGGTGGTTAAATAATTGCTATCACATTGGCTTGAGAGGACTATGTATATGTCATATAATAAAGGAAAAACTCTCCAAAAATTAGAATCTATCTAGCCCTGGCCTTGCTATTTACTCAGCTTGATTTCTCAATGTCAGCAGGAATAAACATGTGATTTTCTTATGATAGTGATAACTGCTTGAGCCATAATTCATCTTATTCACACATCTTTGTAATTCAGTGTAACACAACAACTCCTATTAAAGAGTATACACAGATGTTGCCATGCTCACAACCATTCACTATTTGTTTGGACACTAGAGACAGTGTCTAGTTTCAAGTGGGTCCATTCCACTGTTCGACAATTCTTTTATTATTTTTTTTCAATTTTCTAACATATTTTCCTTAATAGCCGTTCCTTACTTTCTTCTCTGTTCTCAAGCTCCCAATGACCCTTTGAAACAGTCTCCGGGGATGATCTAATCTACTATCGCAATGGTAACCAAGGCATCTTCTGTGAATTTCCAATGTATGGTAAAGCACACAGCAACAAAATGTGTGTGTGTGTGTGTGTTTCTTCTCTGTGTGTATGTGTATATGTGTGTATAGATATAGATGTAGATATAGACATATATTCATGTCTAATCTCAGAAGAGAATGGATCTAACTTCTTAGATTTCATTTGCCTTCTTAAAACAAAACCCTCTACCATATCCCTTAATAGCATCAATTCTTGACTATTAAGAAGTCATCCTCCTATGGCTATTCCTTACCCATTCATTACTTTTAGCAATCACTTTCCCTATCTTCAATGATACACAAATGTCAGCAATCTTGGAAAGTAAAACAACAACAATAACAAAAAAAATGCTTTATTCTCTGCTGATCTTTGGATACAATGGATTGGCTGAGATACTAGATCAGGGGTGGGGAATCCAAACTTCACAGATCAAATCCCCTCAAGAAAAGGATTTGTTCAGTAAAAGTTAGGCTCACTCAAAAGGCTGCACCCAAGGACCTAGAAGGCCACATGTGGTCTTGAGATCACAGGTTCCCCACTCCTGTAGTGGATACTGAACGGACTTCCGGCAAATATAAACTATATAAAGATTTCTCATGGAGTTGGATTAATCGACAAGCCTTTCTTAAACACTGATTATGTGCCAAGCCTTGGAGATGCAAACACAAAACAAGAACATACTCTTTTTAAAATGTCTCTTTGGAAAGCTCTCTGCTAAGTTCGTTTTAACTGTAGGTGAGATGGGGAAGTTAAGGGTACAGAGGAGAAACTACAGAATATTAACCCTCTCCAAGACATACTATAGCTAAACTGAAAGCCCAAGCTCTGGTATGTAAATTTGTTACTCTACAAAGCAAAGGTATGAGAACAATAATGATTAATTAGGGATCCCCTGCCTTCAATGAACTTCCATTGTATCAGAGAAAATGTGTATACAAGTAAATACAAATTTCTCTCTCTCTCTACATATATATATATATATATATATGCATGTATACATATGTATATATACATATATATGTAGAGAAAGAAATTTGTATTTACTTGTGTATATATATATATACATATATACATATACATATACATATAGTAAGTTTAATATAATATCAATTAGTAGGCACGAGCACCTGGGAGGAATCAGGAAACTTCTGACATAAGAGGTGGTGCTAGAGCTGAGTTTTGAAAGAAACAATGTGGGGAGGGAGCAGCCTGTGTAAAGATGCTATGGAATTTCACAAGAGAAGAACAATTAAGTTAAGTTGGAATGAAGAATAAATAAAGAGAAATAATGTATAAATATTTTGGGAAGGTAAACTAGTGCTAGATAGTGATGGGATTTAAAGACCAAACAAAGGGATTTATATTTGAATCTAGAGGCAAAAGGGAGCCACTGGCAGTTTTTGAACAGGGAACTGCTCTGGTCAGACCTATACTTTGGGAACATTACTTTCATAGTTATGAGGACAGTAGATTGGGAAGACATAGGTTTAAAGACAGAGGAAGACTAGTTAGGAGGTAATTATAATACTGTAGGTGAGATATAATAAAGAATAAAACTAGGTTCAGGTTTTTGAGTATGTTGAGTGTGGAATGGATGTGACAGATTTTGTGGGGATAGTATTAAAAAATACAGCCAATTAAACACATATGGTAAGGGAGATTGAGAAGATCTAAGGATGACTTCAAAGCTGCAAACATTGTGAGTGGAAGGATAGAGAAACCCTTAAAAGAAATACATTACTCCTCTTTATGAAAGGAATATATCTATGGAATATATTATTTTAAAAATTATTATATTTCAATTTTTTTTCTTTTTACATTTTGAGTTCCAAATTCTCTACCTCTAATAATCACTGAGAAGGCAAGCAAAATGATATAAATTAGACATGTAAAGTCATGCAAAATATATTTTCATATTAGCTGTATCACAAAAAAGAAAGAAAAATAAAGAAAGCAACAAAACTATACTTCAATGTGCACTCATAGTTCATCAGTTCTGTCTAAAGGTGGATAAAATTTTTCCATCAGGAGTCCTTTGGAAGTCTCCAGGATTCACTGTATTGATCAGAGTGGCTAAGTCTTTCATAGTTGATCATCATTACAACATTGCTGTTACCGTGCAGTGATTTCTTGATTGTTTTCACTTGAACTTGCATCAGTTTATACAGGTTTTGCCATGTTTATTTTGAAACTACCTCCATCATAATTTCTAATAACATAGTAATACTTCATCACAAGCTAAGTCACAACATATTCTGCCTTTCCCTAACTAATAACCATCCTCTCAATCTCCAATTTGCTGCCACCACAAAAACAGCAGCCATAAATATTTTTGTACATATAGTTCCCTCTTTCCTTCTTTCTTTCTTCCTTCTTTCTTTTCTTTTCTTTCTTTCTTTCTTTCTTTCTTTCTTTCTTTCTTTCTTTCTTTCTTTCTTTCTTTCTTTCTTTCTTTCTTTCTTTCTTTCTTTCTTTCTTTCTTTCTTTCTTTCTTCCTTCCTTCCTTCCTTCCTTCCCTCCTTCCCTCCTTCCTTTCTTCTCTCTCTCTCTCTTTCTCTCTTCTTTCTTTCTTTGTTTCTTTCTCTTCTTTGGTATACAGACTTAGTATTGGGTAAAACAATATGCATAGCTTTATAGTCCTTTGGGCATATTCTAAATTCTTCTCCAGAATGATTGGACCAATTCACAACTCCACCAAAAGTTTGTGAGAGTACCTATTTTACCATATCCCTTCCAGCATTTGTCATATCTTATAGGTGTGATGTATTACCTCAGAGTTGTTTTAATTTGTATTTCTCTTAACAACAGTGATTTAGAGCATTTTTTAAAATATAGATTTAGAGCATTTTAAAAATGTAGCTAGCTCTGTTTTCTTCTGGAAAAAATGCCTGTTCATATGTTTTGACCATTTATCACTTGGGGAATGGCTCTTATTTTTATAAATTAGACTAAGTTCCTTATATATTTGAGAAGTAATACCTTTATCAGAGAAACACACTGTAAAATTTTTTAATATTATTACCTTGTTTATGGTACCTTTTAGCCAAATGCATTTTCCCTGATTATCTTTTAATCAGAGCTCTTTTGGCTTTTTTTTTTTTTTTTTTGGTCTGCGATCATGATTGCTACCCCTTGCCTTTTTTACTTTAGCTGAGGCATAATCCAGGCCTTTATTTTAACTCTGTTTGTGTCTTTCTGTTTAAAGTGTGTCTCTTATTAAAAACATATTGCTGCATTCTGGTTTCTAATCCATTTGGCTATCTTTTTCTGTTTTATGTATGAGTTCATCCCATTCACATTCACAGTTATGATTTTGCGATTTAGTCATTTTCAGTCATGTCCAACTCTTCAAGAACCCTTTTGGGGTTTTCTTGGCAAGAATACTAGAATAGTTTTCCACTTCCTTATTCAGCTCATTTTTTCAGAAAGGAAATTGAAGCAAATAAGGTTGAGAGACTTGCCCAGGATCACACAGCTGGTAATTGTCTGAGACAGTATTTGAACTCAGGTTTTTCTGACTCCAGGCCTATCACTCTATCAACTTCACCACCTAACTGCCCTTCACAATTATGATGGCTACATGCGTATTTCCAACCTATTTTCTTCTGTTTATCTTTTTCTCTCATTTTATCCTGTACCTTATCAAAAGTCTTTTTGCTTCTGACCACTGCCTCCCTTAATTGAATCTCTCTTTTATCATTCTCTACTTCCCTCCTTCTCTCTTTTCCCCTTCCCCTCCTATTTCCCAATTGGGTAACATAGATTTCTCTACCATACTGAGTGTTTATATTCTTCCCTCTCTTAACCAGTTCTGATGAGAGTAAAGTTCAAGCATTGCCTGCCACTGTCACTCCCATTTTGTCCTGCAATCTAAAAGCTCTATTTGTGCCTCTTTTATATAACAAAAGTTTCCCTATTCCACCTCTCACTTATTCTTACTCCCAGTGCGTTCCTTTTTCTCAACACTTTTTTTGGAGATCATTCCAACAAAATCAACTTATACTAATGCCATGTCTATTTAGATTCCTTCTAATTGCCCTAAAATGATGAAGTTCTAAGAAGTTACATGCTTCATCTTCCCATATAAGAATGCAAACACTTTAACTTTTTAAAATACCTTATGGTTATTTTTTCATATTTACCCTTTTGGCTTCTCTTGGGTCTTGTGCTTGAATGTTAGATTTTCTATTCAGTTCTTTTAGTTTCATCAGGAATGCTTGAAGGTCCTCTATTTCATTAAAGATCCATTTTTTCCCCTGAAGGCTTATACTCAGTTTTGCTGGGTAGGTTATTCTTAGTTGTGATCTTAATTCCTTTGCCTTCCAGAACATCATATTCCAAATCCTTCATTCCTTTGCTGTGGAAGCTGCTGAATTTTGATTAGTCCTGACTATGCATGATATTTGATTTTTTTTTCTTTCTGGCTGCTTCCTATGTTTTCTCCTTGAACTAGAAGCTCTTAAATTTGGCTATCATATTCTATGAAGTTTTCCTTTTGAGATATTTTTTGAGGAGATGATTTGTGGATTCTTTCAATTTCTCTTTTATCCTTCGGATCCAAGATATCAGGCAGTTCTTGAAAATATCATGAAGGATGATAAATAGGCTTTTTTTAAATCATGGCTTTCAGGTAGTCTAATAATTCCTAAATTATCTCTCCTCACTCTATTTTCTAGGGCATTTGTTTTTTTAATAAAATATTTCACACTTCTATTTTTTCCATTCTTTTGACTTTGTGTTATTGTTTCTTGATGTCTCATGGAGTTATTAGTTGCCAGTTGCCTAATACTAGTTTTAAGGAATTTTTTTTCCCAGTGAGTTTTTGTACTTCCTTTTTCCATTTGGCCAATTCTGCTTTTTAGGGAGTTCTTTTCTTCAGTGAAATTTTGCACCTCTTTTACCATTAGGTTAACTCTGTTTTTTAAGATGTTATTTTCTTCAGTGTTTTCTGTTCCTCTTTTTCCAAGCTGTTAATTTTAAACCTCTTTTCATAATTTTCTTTCATCATTCCCATCCCTTCCCCCACTTTTTTCCCTTATCCCTCTTATTTCTTTCTTTCTAGGAATTTCTTTCTTCTAGGAATCCTTATTGGGCTTGGGTGAATTAGCATTTTTCTTTTAGGTTTACTTGTACGCATTTTCACATTGTTGTCTTCTTCTGACTTTCTGTCTTGGTCTTCCCTGCTACAAAGTTGCTCCTTATGATCAGTTTTTGTTGTTGTTTGTCATTGTCATTTGCCCATTTTCTATTTTTCTTGATGTTGAACTTTATAGTGAATTAGTGCTCTGCTCACCTGTGGATGGTACCAAGGTTTAGACTTTTTCATGTTGATGTTTTCAGAGGTAGTTCTAATATTCTAGATTTTGGCTTTCAAGGTGATGTGATCTAGGAAGAAGTGCACTTACTGTTCTCCTTGTCTGTGCTCTGGTGAAGGGTCCGTGTTCTTCAGGCCCTATTGCTCCTCACTCTTGGCTTTCGAACTGTGATCTTTTTTCTTGAAGCCACAAGCATTTGTGCTCCTCCCTGCCCTAGAACTACAACCCAAAACTGCATATGGGCAATAGATTTCCCAATCAGCTCCATCTGTACCCAGTCCAGCATAGGGTACCTGTAATCTCTTTCTGATCAGTTGTTTGACTCCCTTCCCATTTCTAGGCTGAGAATCCCAGAAGCTGCCAATGCTGCTGCCATTCTCATAGTTGCTTTCAAGACCCACTGTTGCTGCTGCTGCTGCAGCTAGGCCTGCTCTAGGCCAGCTCCCACCCTATTGTCACAGACCTATCCTGCTTACTTCTATTTCAATAAAGATAAGAGTGGACAGTACTACTCTGTCTAAGCCACATTTAGTTCCTTCCGATTTCCCACCTACAACCTGCAGCCCAGTGACTCCTGAGGTTATAGAGTTCTAGATTCATCAAAGAGCATAGTACGAATCCCAGGAACAAATATAGCATTTTAATGTATCTATACTCATTCATTCTTTTATTTGACAATAATTTATTGAGAACTTCTGTGGAAATCAATCTATAGGGACTGTGTATTGCCCACAGTCCCTACCCACTTGGAGTCTGTAATATAGAAGGGAATATGCTACAATTTTTTAAAGCAAATTTTAAAATTTGTTACATTTACATGTGGATAGCATATGAACTCCTGCAAAAGATGGAAATAATTGAGCTTAGCATTTGGTAAAAATAATACTTTTAATAAGGAACTATCAAATGTTAATAACACCCATCTGAGGCTGAGTTTAGAATCTAATTCCTTTCCTATTCAACTAAATTTTTTTTCTAGCTTCTTGTATTATTTTTTCATTAGGAATTACAGAGTTGATCTGAGGCTACATGTTGTGTTTCTTGCCTTCAATATCAACATTGCTAGTTATGGCTCTGTAGAGGTATAATACATGTATAACATGATTAGTGCATTGGAAAGCAGTAAAATAAACCACAATGTGGAATTCAAGGTGGGGAAGGTCCCCTTTGAAGGGTCCCCTCCCCCATTAACAAGGATTGGGGGATCACAGAAGCTTCATGAAAAAAGGTGACATTTAACTGGCATTAAAGAATGAATAGGAATTCAATTTCTAAGGACCAGGATGTTCACTGGGTTTGTTAAGTGAGTATAGATGACTGTGCCTTGCACTGTGGGAGAAGACACTTAGGCAAGACACAATCTTTGCCCTCTTGGATTTTATAGTATACTGGGAGAATAAGACATAAAATGAGTAATTAAAATATAAAATATAACATTATTAACACATTATATGTATATACACACCTACATATATACGTACATACACTTATATACAGAGAGAGAGAGCAAAACAGAGACAGAGAGAGGGCATGAGGTCCTAGGGGGAGGGTATTTACTAAAAGGAAGAACAGGAAAGACTTAATGGGCTTTAAAGGTTGGGTTAGATTTCAATAGGTCATTTGAATGGATAGGGGAGAGTACAATGAGTTATGGTGTAAAGGAAAGAAATAGGATGATGTCAGGTTATGGAGAGTCTTGAATTCCAGGTGAAGGAATCCAAAATTTACTTGGTAGGCAAAAATACTTGATAAAGTGCAAAGGAATAATCTATATTCCATTATTAGAAACCTCAGAAGATACAGCAGGACGACAAAAGCTCTGAACTCCTACTGCTTGTATACATTATATCACATAATGGTTATTGATTTATTGCCTTTTCTTATAAAGCTACAGACCAGCTTTCAGCCTTGTCAAATATTCAGAATATTACCAACAACAACAACTTTGTGATGAAAGATACTGATAATAATAATTGTTTTCCTTGTCTCAATTCTCCTCCTGGCACTTCCTAGCTGTGTGACCCTGACCAAGTTAGTTATACTCTCTGGGCCTTAGTTTCCTCATCTGTAAAATTGGAGAGTCGGCTTCAATGACCTCTAAGTTTCCTTTCAGCTCTAAATCTATGATCCTATCATCCTTTTTAAATTCAGCCTTTACACAGCTCCTAAAATGATCATTTTAAAGCACAAGCCTAACCCATGAGACTTCCTTGCCCAACAAAGGCCAGGGAATCTCAATTGCTATGAGGATTAGGTACAAACTCCTCTGTTTCACATTAAAATCCTTCAAAACTGGGCTCCAATCCACCATTCTAAGCTTATTACTCATTAATCCCTTTCATGTACTAAATTATCCAGCCAAGTTGGCTGTGTTGGTCTTCCTATGTGGCATTCTATCTTTATTCCTTTATACATGCTCCCGCTTCCCCCTGGCCCCATATCTGGAAGACACCATCTAGAATCATTACCTTCCTTAAAGGCTAAGTTCATACTACAAATGTGTTTCCTATCTCCCCAATTGTTAATGCTCCATGCCAAAATAACCTGCCATTTACTTTATGTGTGTGTATATGTGTATGTGTATGTGCACACACACATACACACACCTGTACTTCTACATGCCATTTTCACTGATAAAATGTTAAGTTTCTAGAAGGCAGGGGCTGTTTGATTTTTGTTTTGGTATCTCATGCACTTAGCATAATATCTGGCATGTAGCAGGTGCTTGAAAATTCCTGATAAATTTGATTGATTAATAAAACAAATATCTTAATAAATTCTTGATGTTGTTCAGTTGCTTTTCAGTCATGTCTGACCCCATTTGAGCTTTTCTTGGCAAAGATACTGGAACAGTTTGCCATTTATTTCTCTAGGTCATTTTATAGATGAGGAAACTGAGGCAAATAGGGTTAAACAAGTTGCCCAGGGTCATACAACTAGTGAGCATCTGAAACCAGATTTGAATCTTCCTGACTCTAGGCCTGGAACTTTACCTACTATATCACCTAGCTGCCTCTTAATAAATTAAATAAATAATATTTATATTTTGGTTTGGCAGGCTGTCTAGACCTCAAAACAATTAGACTAAGCCTGAAGTAATTATTATAGATCCAAGGTCTGTCTCAGGTTGGATAACACAGGCAAACGGGCTTTTTAGGCATCTAAAATCTACTATATTCCAAATATCTTCACAATCAAGAAGGCTAGCATAAATACTAATTAGAAAAGTTGTGCCCTTTCTTTTTCATTTTACTTCTACTATTATAACTGACAAAAACAAATAGTCCTCTGTAGTTAAATACTATTATAGAATTTTCCCCCCATAAGAAACTGAAAATAAGAGCTTTCTAGTAGGTCAGTAGCATTAGTCTCCATTTATATATGAGTAAATGAAGGTAGAAGAGTTTAATCACAATGAAGGAAAGAAAACGAGAATTCTAAGCTCAGTGACTTCAACTTAACAGTGACTTTCAAACGCATTCGCTATGATATTCAATTGATTCCATTCCATAAACATTTATTAAATGTCTACTATG
>CM053622.1:283937206-283957214 GCA_028646595.1 Phalanger gymnotis
TGGGCCTGGGGCCTGAAGCAACTGCAGCTATAGTTCTGAAAGCAGCCTCAGAGCTGCACCACCTCTGCACCCCCCACCCCTCCCCGAAGTGGTGGCCAACTGCGAACTCCTTTCACTCTGTCCCAGCAGCTTTTCTCACTAACCTGCTCTGTTGTCTTTGGTGCTTGTGGGTTGAGAAGTCTGGTAACTGCCACAGCTCACTGATTCAGGGCCCTACAGCCTGTTCTGCCCAGCTCCTGGTCTGGTTGGTCCTGGCATGGCCCACGCTGGGCTCTGCTCTGCTCCACTCCCAGCTCAGTGTGATAGACCCTTACCATCCAGGCTGTCCTGGGCTGGAGCCCTGCTTCCCTCTGCTATTTCATGAGTTCTGCAGCTCTAGAATTTGTTCAGAGCCATTTTTATAGGTGTTTGAAGGGACCTGGGGGAGAGCTTAAGCAAGTCCCTGGTTTCCAGCCACCATCTTGGCTCCGCCCCCCCACTTATCCTTTCTCAGATTCAATTTAATGACCTTTAAAATGGGAATAATGGTAGCACCTCAAATAAAACTGCAGATGTAAAACATTTTATAATCTTTAAAGTACACATGCAATATTAGCTATTATTATTAAACTAAATTGTCTAGACTTTCATATATAAGACTGTGCCAATTTGTTAGAGGTATTATGAACTTCATTCATTCAATAAATATCAGTATACTGTGTCATACACTAGTAGAGATACAAAAATAAATTCTCTCTGCCTTCAGGTGTTGAAAGTTTTGTTGGAATAATTAGAAATGTTTATAGGTAAATATCCTATAAAAACAGGACATCAGGAGTTCATTAGAAGTATACAAGGGGCCATTGGATCAGATAAGAGGTTAAACACTTTCATTGGTGGAAATAGAAAAGATTTCATGAATAAGGTGGCATTTGACTAAGGCCTTGAAGGATGGCTTGGGTACCAAAGAGGGGAGGTGACAGAGAGGGCACTGAAGGATCAACAAATATCACAAGCAATGGCCCAGATAGCAAATAACAACAACAAACCAAACCAAACCAAAAATAAAACAAGACTGTGGATAAGGTTTGGAAGATAGTAAGATTTCTAGTTTGGCTATAGCACAAAGCGATTGTGAAGAATTATGAAATAAAGCTAGAAAGACAAGCTGTAGCAAACCTGTGGCAGACTCTGAATTGGGAATTAAAAGTATGGCTGTTAATTGATAGGTAATAGGAAGCCAAGTGAGGTTTTGGGTGATGGTATGCAGTGAACAGGCCTACACATCTGCAAGAACTTAAATACAATTGTATTTTGTTTTCCCCGAATTTAGTTTAGTTCAATTTTTGTACTGTTTCAATGCCCTTTCCATAGAATCATTTCAAAATTTGGTTCTTTTGATATACGTAGAACTTTGCCTAGGCAACCAGGTGGGCTCAATGGATAGAGTGCTGGGCTTGAAGTCAGAAAGATCTAGGCTCAATTCAGGCTGTGTGACCCTGAACAAGCCATTTAACTTCTGTATGCTTCAATTTCCTCAAAAGCAAAATGAAGATCGTTATAGCAATCACTTTATGGAATTGTGAGACTCAAATGAGATAATATTTATAGATTACTTGGCATGGTACTTGGCACAAAACTGGCACTAAGTGTTCATTTCCCTTCCCTTTAACCTATAAGGTTTTTAAAATATTAAGAAAGATGACTTTATTTCAAAAGGATAAAGGTATCAATTACACTGTTGTGTTATTTTACAAAATAAGGAAATTTAGAAGTAGATTAAATAAGTCCTCTGTGTAAATCAAAACAACAACAACAAAAACACAACAAAATTTAAGTTCCTAAACTAATAAAAGGATAGAACTAGAAATCCCTAACTCATGTGAATCTAAGATTTGGAAAAAGAGTTAAAAAGTCTTCACATTATGTACGATTTTTTTGAAATTTATCTATATCTATCTATATCTTTATCTATCTATATACATGTTTTATACATATATACATATATATACATATACATATATATGTATATTGAAACTCACAGTGGCCTAGGGAGGCAAATATTATAAAGATGTATTAAAAGTCTGTAGTTGTGGAATAGTGGTAACCTAACCTACCATCCTAGAGACTGAACACTCTGGCCTCCATTAACATGGCAGACAGGTAGGCAGGCAGGCAGGCAATAATTAAGTGCCTGTCATATGCCAGGCACTCTGGCAATCTCTTCATAAATATCTAATTTGGTCCTCACAACAACTCTGGCAGGTAGCTGCTATTAATACAAAGCAGGAAAATGAGACAGAGGTTAAATGACTCGTTCGGGGTCACATAGTTAGTAATCATCTGAGGGGCAGATCTGAACTTAGGTCTTCAAAACTCCAGGCTGAGTGGTCTATCCATTGTGCCATTGACTTTCTATAGCGCAAGAAAAGGTGTGGTCTCTGTCTTAAAGGAAATGATCATTTAAATTGTTCCAACCCTTTGGTATAGAGACACCTATATTTTGATATGTCTATCTTAGACCAGTCTTGATAACTGATCACTTCTAAACACAATAATAAATAATCTCATTTATCTTAAAAACTATTTCTTATAGATTTTACAGTATCCAGAATCAGTGCTTTTAGGCTGCTGCAATGTTAGAATGTATATAAAAAAGGAATTAATAGTGTTGGCCTGAACTAGGAGAAGCCAACTGACTTTTAGTTCAAAGCACCATATCCCATTTTCAACAACGCGGTTCTTACTTCCGTGGAAACCTAGAAGCTAGGAGTTGAATTAGTAGATAGATTAAAAAGCTAAGAGAAGTGATTGCCATTTTCCAACTATTTTTTGTCATCCTCTGAACTTTATAAACAATGATATCCAATAAAATCCATTAAATTTTTTTAAACACTCTAAATCTGTCTTGAGTTTTAAACAACTTTTCAACATATATGCTCAAAGGCTAAAAGCAAGGTATATATGGTAGAAAAATACAACTTTGCAATTTATAAAAGAGTAAACTGTTTATTGAATTGATACTTTCAACTCATAGGACAAGTATGTATATATTTTTTATTTAAGTTAAAAAAAATTTCACTGGATATGCTGATATGTCCTGAAAATAATATTACAAATTTTTACATTTTTTGGGAGAAGCATTGAAAACCAGGATGACCCAAATATAGAAAACTCTAGGTCCGAGTGCTGCAGTGTCAAGAATGCTGAACTTGGAGTAAGAAGTCCAAGGCTCATTTTCTGGTTCTTCCATTAATTATTTGTTCGACCTTATGAAAGTCATATCATCATTCTAAACTTTAGTTGTCCCATGTGTTTAAAAAAAAGGTAACAATATACTATCAACTTTACATACCTGTTGTAAGGAACAGGTGAGTTTTTTTTTTAATGTAAAATGGCTTTGTTATCATAAAATTATAAAGAAATATGAGGGCTTATAAGAGTTATATTTTTTCTAAATAGGAATTTCTTGTATCCACAGAGAAATCATTAAACTTGCTTTCTTTCTACCATAGTCTATTTATAAAAGAAAATTACTAAGGAAGTCTGACAGATCTTATGTAACTGAAAGACTTCAGAAATCAAATATTGTAAAACAGATGATAGAAATGATTCACTGTAAATATAGGCTCTTCAATCCCTGGGTCTACTGCATATTTTGTTACCATGTTGTATCCTCGAAGCATATGCTATTTCCATTTAGAAGAAAAGACTTATAGATAACAATAATATCTATAAGACTACAAGAATTTTACTAGGCTTTTTTAATTTTTATTTTTTCCATTGGTTATCTACTGCTTTATTTGTTGTCTTCTATTATCAGAATATATCCTTCTTGAGGACAAGGACTGTTGTGCTTGCTTGCATTTGTTTTTTGTGTTTAGTTTTTTTGTTTGTTTTATTTTTTAGAATAAGAAGGAACTCTTTTTAAATTAATTTTTAATTTATGAAAAAAATACAAGCCTTTCCATAACACAGTAGAATTTAAAAAAAAGATGACTGCATATGAAACTGCAAATTGATCATGTACAACTTGCTATTCTTTTTAAATACATAATAAAGTTATCATTTAATTTTCTTTTTTTTTCTTTTCTCCCCTCCCCCTCCCCATCCTAGAGATGTGGTATATGATCATGGTGGAATACTACTGTGCTATAAGAAATTACAAGCTCATTGATTGTAAAAAAAACATGGATAAGCTTACTTTCACTTGTAGCCAAAGATGGTAGCACAGTATGTGGCAAAAAGTGAGTTCTTTTTTTAAAAATTTTTTTTTGGCAGGGCAATTGGGGTTCAGTGACTTGCTCAAGGTCACACAGCTAGTGCAAGTGTCTGAGGCTGGATTTGAACTCAGGTCCTCCTGACTCCAGAGCCAGTACTCTACTCACTGTACCACCTAACTGCCCCCCAAAACACTCTCTCTCTTCTTCCCTCCCTCTCTCTGTCTGTCTCTCTGTCTGTCTGTCTCTTTCTCCCCTTCTCTCTTCACTTGAATATCCTGTATTTTTCCGAAGAATTATATAACTTTTCTGCTACCTATAATAATTCTTTACATTTGATTTACTTTATTTTTCACACTAGAATTGTGTCACTTTAATTATATACCATCTATCTATCTATCTTGCTCAGTGGTCTAAGGAATGTGTGAGAATTTTAAAAGGTTTACTTTCTTCAAATTTTTCAAATAAGTATTAAAATTCCTTTAGCATTATTGTGAGGAAGGCCTAGACTCTGCTTCTATCTCTGCTAAACTAGCTGTGTGACCATTACTAGTCACTTAATAACTCAGGGGCTGAACTCTTTAAAAGTCTAAGCCAAGTTGCCAATCTGCATAGGGAGAGGAAATTTCTACACTGAGCTAATGAAAGAAATTAATATTATACTATTATATTAATAACTAATTATTAATTTGTGATCCACCCTTTTCCTTCTATTTCTGTTAAAACCCATCTCCTATTGAGGTCAGTCAGAAGCTGAAGGGCATGGTTGATTCATAAGATTGCTACTAGCCCCCAAGGCATATGTTCCTCAATTTGAGTGGGACCTTACCAAAGCAGGAGGCCTAATTTCTTTTTAAAGCATGAACAAAATTCAGTCTGAGTGAGCCCCTTACCCTGTGGGAAGGAACCCTTGTCCTTGATTTCCTTCGTTAGAGTTTAGGGTGACCCACCTCATGCAGGAAAAAAATCAGCCAGAGAGGGCTAGATGGAAATGGCTTTCCCTCCACAGATTGCTGGAAGCTGCTGAGTTTCATGATCAAACCACATTGCCAAGAGAAAGAGCTGAAGACTTTTAGCCCACTTCCTCATTAATTGCCTACCAATCAAGGTTGATTTTTACTTGTCAGGGGAATTCACTTTCAAAAGGGATTTAAAGCATTTCAGAGTCTCCCTTGGGGTCTTTAGTTACTGAGAGAAATCACTGACAATCAATTTCTTGGTTGCTGGCTAGCCTAATTAGTATATTGATTACTAATTAACCAGAAACTGTTTCTCTCTTGAGGTTTTCATTTGTCACAACAAAAATCATAAGTCTGGAATTCTCCTTTCCTTCCCTCAAAAGGTCATTGTAATAAGTCCCGGCATTTCATAGAAAACTAGTTTATGGTTATAATTTTGAAATTTCTAGATTTTCTTTCTGTTACAGATGTCCCCTAAAGGTACTGCCATTAACCTTGTCAAGACATCTAATATCTAATTGCTGTTCTTGACACTGCTGCTTATGACGAACCTCATTCCACCATGACCAGAATTCTGTATTCAAGTTTTTTTTCCCCTTAACTCAGACAGGGTGCTAGATCCTCATTTTCATTCTATTGACATTTACTATGGCACAGCTGTGTTTCCCTCCTCACTAAAAAGAGGTGAGAATGTGGATTCCCTAGCCCAGCTAGCAGATGTTTTGCTAACTTGCCTTACTTGGTTGGGATTTAGTAGGGAAACATCTTGGAAGTTCTGTGACTCCCTGAAGTCAGTACCAAGCTTTAACCATCTGGAAAGAATGGATGATAACTGGGTGGTAAAATTAGCTTTTAAATATAAGTCATCTAATGGATGAACAGTCAGGAAAAAAAAAGATGAAATTCATTCTGAGAATTTAGAAATAAGATTACTAGATGGAATCAACATTTTACACTGGCAAGTCATTGATGGCCCCTGATTCTGTTGTTACTAGGAGGGAGAGGAAAAGAAATGTACTAGAATAAATGGGATTCTGAGGAAATAGACTAAAATCAACTAAGAGATCATACACTAAAATCATTTTGCAATGTGCAAATATGAATATAGAAAAATTAGAAGAGAAGCAGATCGTTCATAGTTATGAGTAGGAGAAAACTATTCTCCAAAAAAAGAGCAATTTTATCCATAAAATAGATAACTCTGATTAGACGAATTCTAAGGCTTTCAATCAAATAAAATAAATGCATCAAAGGTAGGCAGCTGTCCCTCCCTACAAGCTCTTCTTGTGAGATCAGGGTACAAGGAGAACTACCTGGCACAGTGCCAGAGGTTAGGCAGTTGCAAAACCTAAGGAATCAGAAAACTGATAAAGCTCAAAGGTTTATGTAGCACATTCTCATGACTAGAATACTTTGAGTAAGAGAAAGGATTCCACCAGGAGGGGTCACTTTTAGGAGTAAAGTGGTGCCAGAGATTTGGCACCATAGGGGTCATAGAGAAACTACTTGATCCTTAGTCAAGGGGTTAAATAAGGTATGATCAGAACCTGACACCAATCAGCCCCACTGTGGCAGGAGTTAATGGGGTATCATTGGTTGGTAATTGAGTGGGACACATCTTTGGTCCTAATATGCTGATTAGGCAATCCTAGTGATTTGTGGGGAAGGGCAGGCTATTATGATCACACTGCATCATGCCCCAAAGTAGTTGACACCAAAGATAACTATAAATGGAAGAATTTGACTATGAAAATATTTGTGTCAAATATGTCTGTCAAGTGTTTGGTATGGAAGATATGTAGATACCTAACACAAATACGTAAGACCAAAAGTCATTCCCTAATAGATAATTAGTCAAAATTTATTAACAAACAATTCTCAAATTTAGCATTGGAAACTACAAGTAATCATATTAAAGAATTCTCCAGATGACTAATAATAAGAAAAACAAAAATCAAAATGATGCTGACATTTCTCCTCACTCCCAGCAAATTGGCAAAGATAAAAATAGATGGAAATGGTCAATGTTGGAGTGTTGTTTAAAGATCGGCACACCAATGCATAGCTTGTGGAGCTATGAATTTGTACAACCATTCTGGAACAAAATGAAATCATGTAAATAAAGTGGCTAAAATGTCCATATTTGTCAACACAGGACTCTACTGCTATGTATATATCTCTAAAGAGGTCAGTGACAAAAAGGGAAGGCTCCCATATACATCAAAATATTTATAGCAACACTTTTAATAGCAAAGTAGATGCCCATCAGTTGTGGTACATGAACATAAAGCAATTTTACTATGCTGTAAGAAATGGCTAATAAGATGAATATAGAAAAGCAGGAGAAGATCTATATAAACTGATGCAATCAAATAAGAAGAGCCAAGAAACAATAAACACAATGACAATAACGTAAATGGAAAAGTAACAATTACAAAATGGTTAAAAAACTGTAAAATTATAAATAACAAGATTGGCCTCAAAGAAGAGCTATGAGAAGACACTCCACTTCTTTAGAGAGGTGTGTCCATATATGTGGAAAATTGTCCATAACTTTTTTTTGATATATTGATTGATTTGCTGAATTTTTTTTTTCATTTATTTGAAAATTCTTTGTTATAAAGGATTGCTTTCTGTGGAGTGGAGAGTGGGAGATATAGAGGGGGAAATCTAGATGCATTTTTTTCTTTAAAAATCTATAAAATCCATTTAAAAAGAAATTTGCAGATATAGATACCACCCTGGGGCTTCTCTACTAGATATGCGTTTAAATTTTCAGTGAAAAGAGAAAAAACAGTTAAGACAAAAATTTGAAATACAGATTTATGGATTACATGGGTATTGAAAGTATTAAATTCACATATGAGATAGGTGTAACTTTTTGTATAATGCTGAGTAGAATACAGGTGCTTGACATTAAATGCCAACTAATCAGAAAGACCTCCTCTGTGCCCAACCCTGCTCTGTGTGCTTTGGGGAGGAGGGAGGGAGATAACAGAAAAAGTGTAATTTGCCAACACATGTTCAAAGAGCTCACAATTTAGTTGAGAAGACAAGAAGACACACAAGTACGAAACAGGTGATAAATTCTGCAGTATGAAATTTTTAAAAAATCACTATTATAATTGGGAACTAGTACCCTTTATTTTTGAACCACACTGCATTTGTATCCATACAATGTCAAGAGACCCAGAGAAAGACCCCTAGAATTGGGTGAGCCCCTCTGCAAAATTTATGGGAGAACAAGGACAAAAGTTACACTGGATGAAAAAGTGATTATGGCTTGTGATATGCACTGTTGGAAGGAGGGAGTGCCCACATTGACTAGATCATGGATTTACCAAAACAACTTTTGCATACTATGATATAATGTTTTGTTCGGTTGTATCAGTTGTATCTGATTCTTCCTGACCCCATTTGAGGTTTTCTCGGCAAAGATACTGGAGTGGTTTGCCATTTCCTTCTCTGGCTCATTTTATAGATGAAGAAACTGATGTAAACAGGGGTACACAACTTGTCCACGGTCACATAGGTAGTAGGTGTCTGAGGCCAGATTTATACCCAAGAAGATGAACCTCCTGACTCTAGACCTAGCACCGTATTCACTGTATCATCTAGTTGCCACATAAATATAATGAGGACCCATCAATTAATCTGTTTTCAAATTTAATACAAAAATACTTTTGGGATCCATTATTTAGCAATTGCCAGATCTTTCCATTTTCTTCTTTCATTTTATACATGTTTCTAGGGGCTAATAATTGCTCTTGCCCTTCTCTATGAGATTCTAGCAAGGGGAAGGTGACTATCTTTGATCCATCCATATGGAAGGAGAGCTAATTTTAGCCAGTTAAAGGTGGCACCACAGAGGTGTATGAGCAGAAAGAATACAGGACTGAACCTAAGAAAGAGAGGGTAGAGAAACTACCCTGCTTCGATTTCAGAACAAAAAGAAGAAAGTACTTTTTTTTTTGGCTTCCTTTCTCACGTACTGAGGTATCAACAGTCAGGAGACACAAACTATTCAAAAGTCCCTGGCATTAAATGTGATTATAAGATGTCCTGTTTTATTTTAATTTAATTCTTTCTTCATCCATTGAATATCCAATCAATCTGAGACAATAATATAAAATATAAAGTTTACAATTTAACTATTTTAAAATTAAATATCTACCCTTAGAATTTTAAAATATATATTATTACATTATGGGACAATGGACCAATAAATCCTTAATCTGGTCACAGGGGACTCCAGGAATTTGTACTACTTGCTTTATTCATCACTTTGCTTTCCTTTCTTAATTCTTAATGCAGTACTTAGAATTCCATAGAGAAAATTTGCAAAGTAAATTTTAAAAAGGAATATATTATGCAACTAAAATAAATGTTTGAGAACACAGATATCATCTACTGTCAACAAAGTATACTAATTGACTGTATATGTGGACTAAGAATTTCATTTTTATTTTTGCTACTATATAGCAAACTAACTTGAAATAGCATTGAGAAGAAAAATGACTAGTTACACGTATTAGGCCAACAAAAAGAGTTTACTTGATGAAGGTATTCAAGAGAAAGAAAACCTTTTTTTAAACTATTGGAAATGACAAATTACAATATTTTTACCATAACAAAAATGAATATTGTTGTTAAATCCCAGCAGCTTGGGGTTCATAAATACCATACAACATGTAAGTCTTGTCAACACAAAACCTGTGCAGAAACATAATAAAATTTATTTAAGGGGGCACTTTTCCCAATTAGCATAGTCTGTTAGCATTTATTCCAATTTTCCCAATTTTATAATAAAATTTATTTTCCAGGGAGAATTTTTCCCCATATACAATTATTTTGTTTTGTGACATTCCCCTCTCATTTGTTCCCTTATTATCAGTTCCCTGTATTTACTCAAAAACAGATTTGCCTAATCTATATACTCTGACTTCTTATCTTTTATACCAGCTGGATTTCCTCCATAGATTCATATATATGCATATACAAATACATGCACATGTATGTATGAATGTCTTACATATGTTTCCTTGGTTAATCACCTCTTTTGCTCCTTGTACTTATGAATTTTCACTTCAAATCCCTAATAAAATTTGTTAAGAACTTACTGGCAGAAAATGAAATGGACTAAAAATTAAGAAAACTGAATTCTAATCTCATTTCTGGTGCTAACAAGCTATGTGAATTTGTGTATATGTTAACTAACTTTGCAGTCAGAGTTTGTTCACATGTAAAATGAATGGATTGAACCAAATGTTCCTGAAATTTTCCTAATCTAGCCCCAATTTCTTCACATTCACTTTGCCTAACATTTTTTATGAGTTTTTCAGGTGATGTAAAAGAAGTATTAGAAACAGTTCTCATGATCCTGAGCATCTTACCTTTTAGTTCAGGAGATAATACTAACTGAATTGAAATAATTTTAAAAATATGAATCCATAATTTAAGAATTCACTATCATCTTTCCCAAAAGTTATATTATGATTGTTCATAACACTATAGATTTAACTTTGGTTTCTCAAAGGTTATACCAGCAGAGCTTTAACTTGGAAGGTTCTATGACATTGGAATGCTAATAATGACATTATCTGCTTTCCAAAGACTAGATCTACTATGTCCAGAAAGGCTTATTTTTCAGTGTGCTAGACTGGTATGGTAATAAATTATTTGGCAACAACAATTTATGTCATAAAATAACTACAAATTGACCCTTCATTCTTGTGTGGCTTCCTTCCACTATTACAGTGATGGTAGAGAGTATGAAGAATCACAATTTTCAGATCATACACATTCAGAATGTTGGTATTCCAAATATGAGGTGGAAGTCCCATGACCAAAGAGGTAGCTATATGAGTAGAGCAAGCCTTCTTAAACTTGTTTTATGTCATAGACCCCTTCAGCAGTCTGGTAAAGCCTATGGATCCCTTCTCAAAAAGATTTCAAATGCACAAAATAAAATATATAGAATTATAAAGGAAACTAATTATACTGAACTATAGCTATCAAAATAATAAAACAATAACAATAAGAAATTCATATACCCTTGATTAAGAAGCCCCTTGTCCAAAAGGAACCGTCCTAAATTAGAGGATCTCAACTTTTAAGTTACTAGAAAGGTGATCAATCTCTTCTTCCTGATAAAAATATAAGCTTCTTGAGGAGAGAGCCTATTTCAATTTTATCTCTGTGTCCCCAGTGGCAAGTACAGTGTCTAGACCATACCAGGTACTTAAATTACTTTTGATTGCTCGACTGATTCTGCCCATTCCTAGAATGTATAGTAGCAAATACTTACTAAATAAATAGTTATATGAGCAGCATCTGGCCTGTGCCACTTGAGTATAAGAACTATCTCACTCATCGTAAGAAGGCTTTACTAGAGAATATGGTATAGTCAGATACCAGACAAGTACCAAGGATAGTTAGCATGGCTCCTGAAAGGCTCATTTAATCACTTCCTAATGTGGGTAAAAATTCTATCTGTTTGTAGAATTCTTCCATCCTGCCCTATTTTTTGACATAAAATGCGCAGGCTATGTGAAAGTTTATGGAGACGAAACAACGAAAACAGTGACTCAGATTATCTGCTTATATATTCTCGGAGCTCTTCTTTGGATATATGCTCTGATGTCATCAGTTGCCATTCTTCAAGCCCTCTACCTCAGGTTTGATTGGCTAAGACAGGGGAAGCTGAGACTGACTTCTATTAAGTAACTGGACACTACAGAAACCTTCCTTAATTCTACATGTCCAGGAATACTAACCATTCGTTTTCTGACCCAATGGTCATTTTCTACAGGACAAGGCTATTTTGGAGAGAGAGTCCTCTCAGGATGCTTAAGAAGGTAAACAAAAACAAAGGTGGAAAAGGTGCTATTGAACAGCTAAAAAGAAAGCAAAACAAATCTCTCTTGCTTTGTGTCTTCACATACATACAAAACACATATACATATATATGATACATATTAATTCTTCTTACCAATAAACAAAGATAAAGATTAAAAAAAAGCAAAGGCAAATATCAGAACAGCAGCTGGTACATATACACAGAAAAAAAAATCCATACAGGTGATACAATTTTTAAGGTACTAAGTGGTCAAATCATATAAAAGAGGGGAGGATAGAGGATAAGAAAGTTAGGGTTAAAAAAACCCTCAGATATTATCATTACAAAAAAAAAAGTAACTGAGGTTACGTAAAGAACTACTGACTGACACTTTTACCTCCCCATCAATATAAAACCTTTATGAGAATAACCTTTTTGAGAATAATACACTCACCTCAAGGACAGCTTTAATGATGATACTAGATACAAACGGCAAGCTTTCAAAAGCAATATGTTACTGGTGGATGACATTTTCCACCACACTCTGATTGAAAGATTTAGAGAATATAAAATTCTTCTGCAATTGTTGCTTATTGACCATTAAAAGAAAATTGAATCAACTGAAGATTCTGATCCAACAAAGTGTCTGTCATATAGGTCAAAATATTCAAGATTCTTTGAAAGATACAACAACAGAAAAACTTTATTGAGTGACCTATCGATTGTTAATTTCAAGAGAAGATTATAAGAAGGAAATATGCTTACCCAAGATTTTGGCATTAACATGGAAATATCCAGCACATAGTCTAAATTGAAAGGTAATTCCCTATAGATGGTCCAGTCCTCTTACATTTCTGCCTGTGGGTGACATTATATGAATATATCACAATCTCTTTGAGACAATACTGATGAGAGTAAGGTTCTAGCAATACCCATTGTCTCCCACTCATCTTCTCCTCCACTGTGCTAGGTTGCCTCTTCATATGAGATAATTTAGTCCATTCTATCTCTTCCTTCCTTCTGCACCTTCTGCATTTTACTCCTCTTTCTCATTCCTTATTTTTTATGTCATTCCTTCAAATATACCTTATACCCATACTATCTATGTATATTCCTTCTATCTGTACTATTAGTGAAACAATTTTTAAGAGTTATAAGTATCATCTTCTCATGTAGGATGCAAACAGTTTAACTCTCCTGAATTTCTTATGATTTGTTTTCCTTTTTTTAACCTATTTATGCTTCTCTTGGGTCTTGATATTAGAGGTTAAATTTTTGGTTTAGTTATGGTCTTCTCCTTATGAAAGCTTGAACTCTTTCTACTTCATTGAATGACCAAATTCCCCTTGATGTATGATGCTTAATTTTGCTGAGTAAGTGATTCTTGGTTGTATTCCTAGCTCCTTTGCCTTCCAGAATACCATGTTCCATGACCTCTGATCCTTTATCGTTGTACCCGCCAAGTCCTGTGTGATCCTGATAGTGACACACTGACATTTGAATTGTTTCTTTCTAGCTACTTGCAGTATTTTTTCTTCAACCTGATACTTCTCAAATTTGGCTCTAATGTTCTTTGGATTTTTTTATTTTGGGATCTCGTCCCTGAGGTGATCTGTGGATTCTCCCAATGCCCTCTGGTTCCAGGTGATCAGGGCACTTTTCCTTGATAATTTCTTGAAACATGCAATCCAGGTCCTCTTTTTGATTATGTATTTGAGGCAGTCCAATGATTCTGATATTGTCTCTCCTGGATCTGTTTTCCAATCAGTTTGTTTCCCCATGAGGTATTTTACATTTTCTTCAATGTTTTTGTTCTTTTGAGTTTGATCGATTATTGATTTTTTGTTATTATTACTGAATATGAGTACTAAGATCAAAGCTCATCTTCTGTAAGCTCTTGGGAAACATCTTTAGTGTAACTCAAAAAATAGGAGTTTAAATAAGCTTGTTATCACAAGCATTTTTTTTTCAGAAATATTTAAAGGCATTCCATTGTTCATTCCAGCATACAATTTACTATCTTGTTTCACTTTGTTAACTGTGTTCAATCAAAGCCATTAACTTAAATGATGAATTGACTCCTCTCTCCAGGATTGTGAGCTATGTATGTGACCTTGTCCTTGGGCTATACGCACTGTAGAGAATCACTTCTAATTTAAGTGCTGGACCAAAAATCCAAAATCTACGTTCATTAGGGAAACTTCAGAAAGGAAATACAATTTTCTGAGGATTTATACGTTTATTGAGTTGGATGAGATTGGATATGTCGGATGGGGCCAGTCATCACAGTATGACCATAGTTCTTTTTGTCTAAGTACAAGAAGATTTAGGAGAATGAAGAAGATGAGTGTAAGAAAGAAAAGGGAGAGGAAGGGAATAAACATTTATTAAGCACTTACTATGTACCAGGTACTATGCTAAGTACTTTACAAATATTATTTCACTTGATCCTCACAACCCTGTGAGACAGGTGCCATTATTCTTTCCACTTTACAGTTGCAGAAACTGAGGCAGACAGAGGTTAAATGTTTTGTCTAGGATCACACAGTTATTAAGCATCTGAAGCTGCCTTTGGACTCAGGTCTTTCTGACTATGTGCCAAACAAACTATGCACTGTGCCACATAGCTGGCTATGGAGATAAAGAGGAAAAGGAAAAGAAACTTTTCCATATGCCCTAATAAATAAAATAAGATTGAAATAAGTAAAGATGATAATAAAGAGTGATCTAAGAAGAGTAAGAAATAGTCTAATTTTAAGCTATAAGGATTCTGTACACTAAAATGAATTTGCTAATACTAGTTGCACAAAGGTACAGTATTAAGAAGAACTATAAGATATCTCCCCTGGTCCACTTCTAGCAATGCCCTAATTGTGATTTACCTATCTGTCATCCACTACATTTCACCATTCAAGGATGATTGAAGTACATATGCTTTTGCTTCCTTTAATACATTAGGATGACATCTCTACTTATCAAAGTGACTAATTCTTTCTCTAAGTAATTGTTTATTTAGTTTCACTTAGAGTTTATCTTCTTAAAGATCAGATATTCGGGAGGTCAAGAAAATCTTAACCATCTGGATATTTTAAGATAGATGGCTGATTGATTTTTCTGGCTTTCAACCAATGGTTTGTAATCTAGAGACCTGACAGCTCTCTATAATAGCTGCAATATATTGAAATATAGACTTTCATAATTAGACTGGACCTTAGAGATTATCCGATCTAACCTCTTTATCTCACACATGAGGAAACTGAAGTTCACAGAGGTTAAGTGACTTGTTCAATACTTAATAATTTTTTTAACCATACAGGTTTTAGTGGCAAAAGACAGGAATTTAAATCCTGGCTCTGCTACCCATGGGGCATTGGTCAAATCAATTAACATCTCTGTGCCTCAATTCACTTGTAAGATAATGGTATTGTACTAGAAGATTTTAAAGGTATTTTCAACTTCAAAACTATAAACTTTTGGCATTTGTTTTAATTTGTGAAAGGCATAAGTTGAATGTTGTAACCACTATATTCATGCAGAATAAACTTTCAAGTGGTGAGATGTTTTGGTTTGGGTTTTTATTTAAGGGAAAATAGAGTTTATTGTAATTTCATTGGCATCCTGTATGAAAATATTTTTACTTGGGAAATATATTAACAGTGGTCAACTTAAAACCTTCACATTTGATGAGTATATCAAATATATTCCTCAGAATTTACATTACTTATGGATTTATAAATTGAAACCTTTCAGTACATCAGTTATCCACATGAATACAACCTAGCACTGTTCATAAATTAGAAAAAGGAATGCTCATGTAAAGAGCTGGAGAAATCGAAATATTTTTCCTCTAAAAATAATCATCCTAAAGGTAATACTAGTCAGTCTGTTTCACTGATGAATTTCATATTATAAATAAATGAAGTGGATCTTATGTTACACACAGATTTAGTAAACTGTGAGGCAGCTAAAATTAGATACTTCCTGGAATAGTAGTAGAATTTTTTGGTCATTTATTAGAAAATAGCCTTATGATTCAAATACCAGAGACATAATGAATGGTTCTGGTTTAAGAAGAGTGGACACAATGGCTTGCTTATAAATCTAGATATATTATATATTACAGTTTATACACACACCCACACCCCCAACCCCCCACAAAAATAAAAAAAACAGAACCCTTGGATTTTCCATCCTCTGTATTCCACTAGTTTGAGATTCCACATGTGAAAAAAAATAATTTAATGTGCTCTGTTGCCACAAAATAGTTTACTTCAAGAAATGAAAACATATAGATGAAAACATATAGAAGTAGCATTTGCTACTTAAAAGGACAAGATTTTCTTACTTGACAAAGCTAAACTGCAACTTTCTTCTACTCTCGGTTCCATCTTTCTCATCACTACCCATTAGGAATCTTCGTAATGCATGACTTTAATAATAGTATTCTTGTATTCTAAAACCTTAAGTGCCTCCTCAGTACTTAGAGATTAAAATGTGAACTCCTAAGCCTGACTTTCAAGGCTTTCTGCAATTCAACTCTGGCTTACCTCTCTGACTTGGCCTCCTATTATCCATCCATCTTCATGTAAACTATATTCCAGCTGCCTGGACTAGTCTAAACCTTCTATTCTCATCCTTCCCTTTCCCATTTCCCTGCATGCCTATAATAAAGCTTACAACTCATATCTGTTCAAATCCCTCTTATTTCAAGTTTCAATGTAGGTGGCAGCTATTCCATGAAGGCTTTACTCCCTTGTCAAACTCCTCTAGCATTTTACTTGTATATACTGCATCTTTTCCCCTATGATGTTGTAAGCTTTTGTAAGCAGGGTCTCTGCATTCTCCATGTATGATATTCAATTGCCTAGCGCTGGGTCTTTCATATAGTAAATGCTTAAATGTTTGTTTTAAATTGAACCAAATTCACATCTAATTGTTCTAAGACTGATTTAATTCTGATTTAGATTTTTTCTACCATTTAGCGTATACAGATTATATATTAACACAATTAAAATTATACGCTGCATTTGATTGTGAAGGATTTTATTTTAACTGTAGTGAAATATAAATTATATGTATAATAAACACTGTACTCAGATGTCAATTGGAATGGATGAATTTGAAACAGACATGCTGGAATAGGGGTTATATACTCTGTGCAGAATCATATGAAAAAAATGTTATATTGGTTATTTATCATTATACTTTCTCCAAGAATTTTAATTTTTTTTCTGGGCTACTTTATATATAACACTTCATGTGAATAGAGCAAACACATTTCCAGTCTCAAATTCATATCAGGCCAGGCCATTTCTCTTCAAAAAAAACCCCTATTGTCAACATATGCTCTATCTATTAGTCTTGTTCAAATTTACTCAGCTTTGTTTGCTTTTAAAATATTTAGTTTCACTCTAAAGTCAGATTAGAATACAATATTAGGTTATCAAATTTGTTTTGGCTTCATTTTTAATCATGCTACTCCTCTTTCAGCAGTTTTTATGTAAATCCTGCTATTATTAGGATTCGCTCCCTCACCTCCCACATCTAATCAATTGCTGAGATCTATTGATTCTACCACCACAATATGTCTCAGTGTTTTGTGCTGGTAAGAGCTTGGATCCCAAGTTAGCACACTGGGGTTGGAGTCCCACCTCTGGGATTTAGAATGATCTGTTGTACAGTATCTCACTCCCTAGCCTCATTTTTTTTAACTGAGTCTAATAATTTCCTTCTGCAACTATATTCATATTCAAGTAACAGGTCATCTCAGTGGTAATTATGAATTCAGATGTATCCTCTCACATTAGAATCTCCAGTTTAACCTGTCTATTTCCATTCTTTTGCCTTTGTTTAAAGTCATATGACGGAGGCTATTGGCTTTTGTACTAGCTCTTATCTGGATTTGAATATCTGTCAATTTCATGCTTCCCTACAGCAATTCTTTCTATATTATTTTGTGTAACTCAATTTATAGATGAGATTTATAGATGGGATTTATAGATGGATGTAACCTCTCTTTCAAATCTCATTGTCTTGCAATCGTACTCCACTGCTAAATCAATCTTCCTAATTACTAGATAGCTCATATGACATCATAACACCAGTTTAAAGTATTCAGTGGTTTCCTCCTATGAATGGAATGAAGTTTAAACTCCTAGCCTAGTATCAAGGAGCGCCATAGTTTGGCTTCAAACTTTTCAGTCTTACCTCATACTCTTGTACTTTTCCTATTCACCACATTCAAAATGAATTCTTCCATACTCCTTGAGTACACCATTCCCTATACCTAGAGTACTCTATTTCTTATTTCTCCCTATTGCAATCCTGCCTCTAACATCTAGTTCAAATGCAGCACCTTATTAGAATTCTCATTTTGCTTTTTTTATAATCATTGTATAAAATGAAAGTTTCTACATTGAATTACAACTTTTGCCATATCTGGATCATTTACCCTATTCTTAGCTTCATGAAAGCAAGACTGTCTTATTGGTTGTTGACTTTTCCTAGGCCCCACTCCTCTATCTCTTCTATTATTTAATCCAAAATATATACATACATATTTAGTGAATTCTGACTGCAACATTAACCAAGTGGGAAAAAATGAAAAAAAAAAGATATTAAATGGCTAAACCTTAATTTAATGCCAGAAAGTTCTCTTTACTTATAAAAGAAGAAAATAGGAGAACTTGATTCTTAATACACCTAATAAATATTTGTTGAATTTAAGGGAAATTTAACATTGAATTTACCTGATCCTATAGAAGTTTTTAAAATAACGACAATAATAAGTAGGATTTACATAGGTCTGTACATTGTAGTACTAGTAACTGGGAAGAGTGAGCATCTTGTGGGAGGTAGCACTTGAACTGAGCCATGAAGAAAGCTGGGAGTCAAGTTCTCCCCTAAACCGCTCCTAACACCTGTAAAAAATGGCTCTGAATAAATTCTAGAGCTGCAGAACTCACGAAATAGCAGAGGGAAACAGGTCTCCAGCTCTCACCAAGAAGGGTCAATCACATGGTGCTGGGAGCAGAGCACAGCCCAGTGTGGGCCCCGCCAGGACAAACCAGACCCGGAGTCAGCCAGCCAGAACAGGCCTTGGGGCCATGAATCAGTGAGTTGTGGCAGTTACCAGACTTTTCAACCCACAAACGCCAAAGACCAAGTTAGAGAGAAACCATGGAATTGAGTTCAGAACGGTCCAATCAACAGCTCTGGGGGCCAGTGGCAGAGGTGGTGCAGCGGTGGCAATGGCAGCAGTAGAAAACTCCTGAGGCTGCTTCCAGAGCTACAGCATTAGCTGCTTCCCGAGTTCCTGGCTCACACTGAGGGAGGAATCTAGTAGTGGATCAGAGCAGAAGTGCAAGGAGCACTTTGTGGGCACAAAGGAAGATTCTCTTGCTGTACCCTGCTTGCATCTGTATTGGGGTCCTGGTTGGCGGTTCTTGGGGGAGGAAGAGCACTGTAGTGACAGAGCCTGGGGTGGCAGTGGAGTAGAAGTAGCCCTGAAAACAGCAGTGCTTGGACCCTAAAGCTGGGGACAAAGTACTCTCTACTCTACAAGCAGTCATACCCTGACAAAAAGCTCAAGGGTCAAGTAGTTGGCTGGGAACATGAACAGGCAGTGAAAATGAACTCAGACTCAAACTCAAACTCTAGATTCCTTTATTGGTGACAAAGAAGACTTAAACATACAGTCAGAAGAAGTCAACAAAGTCAAAGAGCCTACATCAAAAGCCTCCAAGAAAAAATGTGAATTGGTCTCAGGCCATGGAAGAGATCAAAAAGCAAGTAAGAGAAGTAGGGGAAAAAACTGGGAAGAGAAATGAGAGTGATGCAAGAAAACCATGAAAAACAAGTCAATGACTTGCTGAAGGAGACCCAAAAAATACTGAAGAAAATAACATCTTAAAGAACAGACTAACCCAAATGTCAAAAGAGCTCCAAAAAGCCAATGAGGAGAAGAATGCCTTGAAAGGCAGAATTAGCCAAATGGAAAAGGAGGTCCGAAA
>CM053622.1:283957714-283980390 GCA_028646595.1 Phalanger gymnotis
CATGTGTGTTCTATGTTGAATTGCTTGCCTTCCTGGTGAGGGGGGTGGGAAGGGCAGAGGGGAGAGAATTTGGAACTCAAAGTTTTAAAAGCAGATGCTTAAAAAAAAGTTGTTTTTTGCATACAGCTGGGAAACAAGATATATAGGGAAAGGGGCATAGAAATCTATCCTGCCCTACAAGAAAGTAAGGGGAAAGGGGATTGGGGTGGGGAGTGGGGTGAAAGAAGGGAGGGCTGACTGGGGAATGAGGCAATCAGAATATATGCCATCTTGGAGTTGGGGGGAGGGTAGAAATGGGGAGAAAATTTGTAACTCAAAATCTTGTGGAAATCAATGTTGAAAACTACAATATTAAATAAAAATGATAAAGTTAAAAAAAGAAAGCTGGGAATCTAAGAGAACAAGGTAAGCAATGAATGGATAAATAATAAACCATTATTAAATGATTGCCATGTGGCTGGCATCATGCTATAGTAGAAGATATAAAGACAAGCAAGCAAATAGTCCGTGCTTTCAAAGTTCTTATGTTTGAAAAAGGAGGAGACAGCACAAAGGTAAGCTAGAAGTGGTTAGTTGAGACACAAGAGGCGACATGCTTTGGAAATGGCCTGGAAGCAACGAGGAGGACTGGCTTCAGGCAAGATAGGGTCAAGGTTTCACCTATCAGAGCCCAACATCCCAGGGGTTGAGTCCATGGTTCTCATGAAGAGGTTGAGAACGGCCAGAATACAATCAGCATGATTTTTGAATGGCTTGAAGGTGCGGAGGAAATATAATACAAGCCTGGGGAGTTCAGGGGCAGAGAACAAGGGCAGCCTGTATAGAAGCATGTAGATGAGAGCTGGAAGGACAAGTATGAAGAAGAACAAGTAAAACAGTTTGGCTGGAATGTAGCATATATGCAAGGAGAATAATGGACATTAAGATGAGAGAAATAGATTGGAATCAGTTTGTGAAAGACTTTAAATGCCCTGCAAAGTACTTTCTTCTTTATCCTGATGTCTTCTGGATGCTACTAAAAGTTCTTGAGCAAGGCTGTGGCATGTTTGGACCTGTGTTTCAGTTATATAGATTTGGAAGCCGTCTAGATAATATTTTGGAGATGGGAAAGATTAAATAGAGATAAATCAGAAGGTCATCATTGGGTGGAGCCAAGATGTTGGATTAGAGGCAGCAACCCAATCAAATTGTCCCAACAGTCCTCTCCTAACAACTTTAAGATAAGTACTCAAATCAAATTTTGGCAGTCAACAGAAGGTCAAGGTGAGATATTTTCCTAGCCTAAGAACACTCAGGAGGTCAGCAGTCTGTGACACCAGGGTGGGGTTTGTCTCAGAGAGCAGGTAGCAGCAGCAGTAGCTGTGGGCCTTGGAGGTGGCTGCAACAGTAGCAACAGCTTTGGGAGCTCTCTACCCAGAGATAGTAAGAGGGGCAGACAACTAGTCAGAAAGAGATTACAGGGGACCCATTGTTGGCATTGGGTGCAGCTGGTGTTGATTGGCACCTCTATTACTCATACACAGTTCTGTGTCCAAGTTCCAGGGTGGACAGGAACACTAGTGCTTGTGGCTGCAGGAGAGAAGGGGACCTGGTCACAGTTCCAAGGCCAAAGGCAGTGCTAGTGCTTACAGTTGCAGAGAAGCAAGTCTTCCTGGGTAAAGACTAGAGTGCAAATCAGGAAAGCAATGACCACATCTCTGCCTGGATCACACAAGTTGTGAAGCACTGAAAACTTGCTGACCCTAGAACTACCTCCGAAAACAGTACCATGAACCAGTCTGAAGCTTCAGACAGTCCCTCCCCACCTCCAGGTGAGCACCTTTAACTTCAAGGTGAAAGTCAATAAATAGGCTGGAAAAATGAGCAAATTTTAAAAAAATTGACCATAAAAAGCTATTACATTGGCAGGGAAGACCAAGATACAAACTCAGAAGAAGGAAACAATGTGAAAACATCAACAACCAAAGCCTCAAAGAAAAAAACTAATTATACACAAGCCCAACAAGTACTCCTTCAGGAGCCTTAATGAAAGAGATGAGTGGTAGAAATAAAATTGGGAAAAGAAATGCAAGTGATCCAAGAAAATTTTGAAAAGAGAATTAACAACTTGGTAAAACAGGTACAAAAAATACTAAAGAAAATATCACTTTAAAAACCAGAACTGGGCCCACAAAAATCCTCAGCATTTCTTTTTATGACCAATAAAGCCCAGTAGCAAGAGAGAAAGAGAAATTCAGTTTAAAAGAATTGTAAACGATATAGAATATTTAGGAGTCTACCTGCCAAGACAAACCCAGGAACTATATGAACACAATCATAAACCACTTTTCACAAAAATAAAGTCAGATCTAAACAATTGGAAACATATCAATTACTTGTGTATAGGCTGAGCTAATATAATAAAATGACAGTTCTGCCTAAATGGATTTACCTATTCAGTGCCATGCCAGTCAAACTACCAAAAATTATTGGATAGAACTAGAAAAAAAAACAACAACATTCATCTGGAAGAACGAAAAATTAAGAATATCAAAGGGATTAATGACGAAAAAAGGAAGTTGGCCTAGCAATACCAGATCTCAAAGTACATTATAAAGCAGCAATCATAGAAACAATCTAGTGGTGGCTAAGAAATAGAGTGGTGGATCATTGGAATAGGTTAGGTACACAAGACATCATAATCAATGACCATAGTAATCTAGTTTTTGATGAACCCAAAGACCCTGGCTTTTGGGATAAGAACTCATTATTTGACAAAAACTGCTGGGAAAACTGGAAAAGAAGAGGCCACAAACTAACTATAGATGAACATCTCACACTGTATAACAAGATAAGGTCAAAATGCATGCAAAATGTAGACGTAAAGGTTGACACCATAAGCAAATTAGAAGAGCAAGGAATAGTCTACCTGTAAGACCTATGGAAAGAGGAAAAATTCATGACCAAACAAGAGATAGAATGCATTATACAATGTAAAATAGATAATTTTGATTATATTAAATTAAAAAGCTTTTATACAAACAAAAACAATTGCAACAAAGATTAGAAAGAAAGCAGAAAGCTAAGAAACAATCTTTATAGCAAGTGTCTCTGATAAAGGCCTCATTGCTCAAATATATAGGGAACTGAGTCAAATTTAAAAGAATACAAACCATTCCACAATTGATAAATGGTCAAAAGATATGAACAGGCAGTTTGCACATGGAGAAATCAAAGCTATCTATAGGCATATGAAGAAGTGCTCTAAATCATCTATAAGTAGAGAAATGCAAATTAAAACAACTCTGAGGTATCACCTCACACCTATCAGATTGGCTAATATGACAAAAAAGTAAAATGATAAATGTTGGAGAAGATGTGGGAAAATTGGGACACTACTGTACAGTTGGTGGAGTTGTGAACTGATTCAACCATTCTGGAGAGCAATTGGTAACTGCCCCCAAAGGGAAACCAAACCGTGCTTACTTTTTGATTCAGCAATACCACTACTAGGTTCATATCCCAAAGAGATCACAAAAAAGGGAAAAGGACCTACACGTACAAAAATATCTATAGCAGTCCTTTTAAGGGTAGAAAAATATTTGAAATTAAGGGAATGCCCATCAGGAATGGATAAACAAGTTAAGGTATATGATTGTGAGGAAATACTATTATAGTATAAGAAGAAACAAGGAAAGTTTTAGTAAGACATGGGAAGACATACGAAAGGATGCAAAGGGAAGTGAGTAGATACAGGAGAACACTTTACTCAGCAACAGCTGTATTATAACGTTGATCAACTGTTAAAGATTTCCTACTCAGACCAATACAATGATTTAAGACAATTTCAAAGGATGCATGATGAAAAACACTATCTCCAGCGAGAGAACTTATGACCTCTGAGTACAAATTGAAGTATAGTTCTCTCACTTTCTTTGCTTCTGTTTTCTTTTTTTGTAACTTTGCTAATATGGAAATACATTTTCCATCATTTCACATGTATAATTGATATCATACTGTTTGATGTCTCAAAGAGTAAGGCAGGGCCAAGATGGAGGAGGAGAATTTGGAATTCAAAATGAAAAAATATTAAATAAATATATATATATTTTTAAAACAGGTCATTGCCATCACACAGGAAAGACCGTAATAGTGTTATGAAGTAGGATGGTGGCCATGAGAAAGGAGAGAAGGGGAGAGATGATCGAGATGTTACAGGTGTAGAATTCACATGGTTTCACAACAGAAAGTATTCATGTGTCATGGGTGGTGTAGTGGTGAGGAAGAGTGAAGGGTCAAGATTCTGAGGTTGAGAAATGAAATATGACACCCTGAACTGAATATAATACTCCAGTTGTAGAGTGACTTGGCCAGAGTACAGAGGAGCTTTTATATCAATATGCCTGAAGCTATGCCTCTGAATGCAGCTTGAAATCACACTCTCATTATTAGCTGCCACACCACATTATTTACTCATATTAAGCTTGTATTCTGCTAAACTCTCAAAGCTTTTTCCAGATGCACTTCTGCATAGTCATGCAGCCCTCCTCCATATTGTACATATACTTTTTTTTTTTACATAAGTGTAAAGTTTTACATAAACTCCATTAAATTGCATCCAATGTAAGCAATAGTCTAACTAGTCAGGTTTTTATCTCAATGCCGTACTGAATTCTCTTCATTTTTGTATTAATCTTTTGCCATTTACTAAAGCTCCCTATGTTAAAGAACCAATAATTATTTGCGAAGATGACATAAAAATCAATATATTTGACCCTGATCTTCTGTACAAATTGTATTTCCATCTACCAATTGAATATTGCCATTTCAATATCCCTATTAAATTTCATCTTATTTGATTTCATGCAATGTTAAATCTACTCTCAAAATCTTTTCTAATACTGACTCATCCAATGTGTTAATTCACCCTCTTTTTTGTGTCAGCTTCAAATTTAATGAGCATGCCATCTATCTCTTTATCGAAGCCACGGATAAAAATGTTATAGCACAGTGCCAAGCACAGATACCTGGGACACTACTAGAGGCATCTTTCCATTTTGTCATAAAACCAAACTACTCTTATTTAAATAACCAGTTCCAAGTCCACCTAAATGGACTATCACCTGGCTCACTCTCTTCCTCTTTGAAGTTTAGAAAACCTATAAAGGAATGTGAAATATTGTCACTGGTTAATATTTCAATTTTAGAGCTTCTTTAAAGTTTGTGTACTTTGTGAGGCAAGATGCTTATATAATAAACCATAACATAAATGGCCTTTTCCAAACATAATTATACAAGGTAAAAACATCTTTATTTTGTAGATACTATATTCAATCAATAAACAAGAAAGTTCTAGAATCCCACAATGTGTCCACCAAAGTCCTAGGAACTAGAAGAAAAACTAAAGAAGGATCCTTGACTTCAAGCAGTTTATAACGTAGCTATAGAAACTAAACTAAAACAAAGAATATAATTAAAACTTTGTGCTACCCAGCCCTTTTTTGGGGGAGATACATTAGACAGTTGCTAGTTTTCTTTCTAATTTTAGGCCCCGAAAATGTTTAAGCACTATGAGATGAAATGGTTACTTTTAATCAGATACATTAGTTATTTATTATTCAGTATTAATTTAAGAAAGTCTGTTTCTATATTGATTAATGGGTTTTGAAAAGGTAAGTTTGATTCAAATGTGGTTTGAATGTCAAATCTTTTCATATTCTAATTAGATACATATGGCCACAGAATTTTTCCCTACTATGTTCATGAATTGATATAGATAAATATTTTACAGGTGTTTTTCATTTAACAATTTTCAAAGGCAAGGCAACATTATGTATTATGGGCTCAATCTCCAGAAAAATAAGTTGTTCTACTAGCATCCTCTTCCAATGTTTCATTGCCCTCAGGATGTAACACCGGTTTCTCAAGTCTATGCAAGATAAATGAAATCCCCAATAGGTCTTACTAAACTTAACTGACTTCAGGTGTGGACCAAGTACCATGTGACTTCAATAATCTATTAGAAGGACCTTCTGGCAGAAACTGAAGTTTAAAAGAACAAGCATAGCCTCAAAAAAGAAGTAAGAGAAGATATCATACTCCATTCCTTTTTAGAAAGGAAAGGTCTATAGGTGTGGAACATTGCATATATTTTTAGATGTTTTAATATCTATTAATTGTTTTTGATGATCATTTTTCCTTTTCTATCTTGATTTTTCTTTTAAAAAAAAGGTCTTATTTTTTGAGCTGTCTTTCAAGATTGTGAAAGGGAAAATTTAGGAAGTATGAAATCAAAATATATTAATAGAAATTATTTTTAAGTAAGCAAAAAAAGAGAATGCAATGTGTTCCTCCTTGAATAAACTAGTTCTAATGATTCCATGTGTGCCTATCATTCAACAACCAGCCAGTCTATGGAAGGTCAGCGAGGTTTATCACCTGAATGCTATATAAAACATGATTAAGTACTTTGGCTATGGTAAGTCAAAAGAAACTATCTATTCAGTTCAAATATCATTTGCTAAAGTGTTATGGGTTATGATCTGATTTAGTAGAAGGTATCTTTAACCACAATCATGGAATCGCAAATCGTCTAAAGTACTGAAGTTAGTACAGCTTAATCGGTTCTGAAGAGAAATGTTTCAGTAGCACAGACTGCACCCTGGCCAGCCATTTCACAAACGTGTGCCCTTATAGTATATGATTTGGTTTTAATGTGAATGTCACTATTAGGGAATATAAGGGGAAAAAAAAAAGATGTACAAGATTCTGTGAGGGAGTGTTGATAAATGTTGTAATGCAAATTTTGTGACTAACAATTTCTGGAAACTACTTTTGGTTCACATTAGGATTTAAGGAAATATTAGGTCAAAGAGGTTTTTTTTTCTTTTTCTTGTTTGTTTCTTGAAAGGTAAGTAAAAATGATGAGTTCTTAATTCTCCCTTATGCTATTCCATGAAAGTTACTCTTTTCCTCTAATTCTGAATCTGGCATTCACACATTTAAAATAGTTAAAAAAAACCACAGCAAAGAATTCAGCCATTGGAATAAATGCTTACCCAGGACAACCAGTACTTTATCCTAAGCAAATAGTAAAGAATGCTGATCTTGTTCATTCTCCTACTTTTAACTTCTGTTAGGAGAGTAGACTGGTAAAACAATTTGTGCAAGCCAATAGAACATCGGTATGTATTTGCAGGGCTGTGTAAAATGATATGTCCTTTCCCACTTGGATTAGAGCCTAGACATGAAATGAACAAACAGTTTTAAGGTTGATATTTATTTAACTATACATCTTAGAGACAAGATCTGGTTCCATATGAGATTCTATTTAGAGACATAAATAGTTTAAATGACTGGCAAGAGGTCACACAGTAAGAGTTTGTCTCTAACATAGGTCTAAAACTTGCTAGCTTCTTGATTTTTTTCTCCAAATTTCAAAACCTTGAAACCTTAAATTCTAAAGAAGAGATCAAAATAAGGCAGCCAGATATCAGAGTAAAAAATTACATTAATTTTCCCTTAACTATCCCTTCTGCTTTTCTTTTTTCAGTTGAACAATCTTTTCTCTTTTTGTACCATCCCAATGTGCTTTCATTAAAGACTGATTTTAAAGAACAAGAACAACAAAAGAAAATAACATTATGAGTAAGTAAATGTTCCCAGTATCATGCTTGTTTTTGACCACAAAAGAGCTCAATTTGGCAATGGGATTATTTTTGCTTCATCACTTATACTGCCATTATCATTTACAAATACTTATTACTCTGTTGGGCCTTTAGGGCACAGAGAAAATCATCCTGCTCTCTCTTACCAAGTGACTGGTGTTTTATTTCTCTGACTGAAATGCTTATTTATACATAAAGATAAGTTTAAGTACCTAGAGATAAATTCTGGCATGACAGTGCTGCCTCAAATTTGGAGGGGGGTGGGGAACAGTGCCCTAATACTATTTATAATTATGTATTGAATAGCCTTCTTCATGTTTGTGATGCCCTTCTTCACTCACATTTTGCTATATGTCATCATAACTCAGATCTTTATTAGCAAGAATCCTTTAGCAATGCACTTAGTAATTTAGTCTCATGAACATATTTCTTGAGTTTGTTTTTCTTAAATTCCCTAGGATTACAAAATTCTTGTGTATTTCTTATTTCATGGATATTTGCTGTGCTTTCATTTACTCAATCCATCAAATATATATTAGGAGCCTGGTACACAGTTGTGTTCCAGATAGGATTCCAGGCACTGGAGATAAAAATACAAAGAATGAAACAAGCCCTCTGCACAAAGAACTTACATTCTAATGGGGGAGACCACAGGTACATATAAAATATATATCCAACATAAATTTAAAGGTAATAAAAAGAAATGCATACAAAATTGTTTTATAATGATAGTTTTTAAAGACAGGTACAATTAGTTGAGAGAACATTAACAAGAATGGCATAGAATTGCAAGACAAGAATGAGTTGTGATCTGCAGTATGGAGGGAATACAAATATCCATGAAATGAAGGAGCCATTGCATGATGGATATATAGGAAATAAAGAGATATACATACTAGTTGGAAGAAGAGGAGAGAGGGAGGTTCATTATAGCTTGAAAACTAGACCAAATAGTCAATTCTACCACATTTTTCATGACACCATTCCTGATGCCAATCATAAAGCTACAAAGTGTATGCCTTATACAGAAATTTAAATTAGATTTAAATGATAATTCAAGGTAACTTTTAGATGAAAAAATTGACCAACATCCCTATTTTTTGTAGAGTCAAAAGTAATTTTACATATGTATATATTTACCTCACTATCCATTTATTTATTTTTATTGACTTTACATTGTTAGAGGAGAATAAGTTCTATTCAATAGCTGTAAGTCAGGATGTAAGGAGTAATTTTATGCAAAGTTGGAAAAAAGAAAAGGTTGGTCCTGTGGTGAAGTGGAAAGAATGCTCGAGGTAGAATCACATCTTGGTGGCTCTATTTATTACTTGTGGAACCTCGGAGACATCATTTAAGCTTTGAAGACCTCAGTTTCTTCAACTGCAAAATGAAGAAGATAACTGACCTCAAATGTCTTTCAGATACAAATCTATCAATACGTAACACATTGCTTTCCCAAAGTGGCCTTAAATTATTATTGTAGGGTTAGTCCAGAAGCTCGGCTCCCTCTAAATAAGGATTCTGATTTCCCTATCTAGAAAAATAGTCGGGGCAGAGCCAAGATGGTGGGATAAAAGCAGGGACTTGTGGATTCTCCCTCAAACCCCTCCAAATATCTGTAAAAAAGTACTCTAAACAAATTCTAGAGCAGCAGAACCCAAAAAATGACAGAGTGAAACAAATTTCCAGCCCAAGACAGGCCAGAAGGTCCACAGGAAATATGTGTTGCACCAGTCTGAGAGAAGAGCGCAGTCCAGCATGGGCCACACCAGCAAAATGAGGCTGCAGCAGGCCTCAGGGGACTAAATTACTGGCAGCTGTTATGGTTTCCAGACTTCTCAACCCACAAATGCAAAAGACAACTTAGAAGGTCAGGAGGAAAAGTCTGTGAGACCTGGGTGAGAGAAGAGCTTGGTATAGCCCCACCCCCAGGACAGAGAAAGGAGCATGGTCAGGCCTCAGTCGTGGGGTGGGTGGAGGCAACAGCTGCTCCTGGAGCTCTCAGCCCACAGACAGTGGGAGGATTGAGTGGCTGAGCAGAAGAGGATTGCAGGGATCTCTTTGTTGGTGCTAAGGCAGGATTCTCTTGCTTTGTCTGTGCTTTCATCTGGATCACAGTACTGGGTGGTGGTCCCAGGGTGAAGAGGAGCACTGATGTGTCAGAGCCTGTGGTGGCTGTGGAGAGGGAGTCCTCCTCACACTTCCAAGGCAGAAAATAGTGCTCGTGGTCTCTCACAGACCAAAGCATAGGCCAGGAGAGAAGTAAACACCTCTCCCCTGATCATACCACCTTAGATGAACTGAAAATTTACAGGCGCCTAGAAGTATCTCTGAAAACAGCTGCACAAACTCCTGAAGCTTGGGACTGTAGACCTCTCACACTGGAAGCAGTGTACTACCTTAACAAAGAGTTAAAAATTTAAGTAATTGGCTTGGAAAATGGGCAAACAGCATAAAAAACTCATACTATAGAATCTTACTTTGGTGACAAAGAAGATCAAAACTTACAACCAGAAGAAGACAATGAAGTCAAAGGCTCCTACATCCAAAGCCTCCAAGAAAAATATGAATTGGTATCGGAAGGCTTAGAATGTGATATTCTGGAGGTCAAAGGAGATAGGATCAAAGCCAAGAATCACCTACCCAGTAAAACTGAGTATAAGCCTGTAGGGGAAAAATGGATATTCAATGAAATAGAAGCCTTTCAAGTATTCTTGATGAAAAGACCAGAGCTAAATAGTACATTTGACACATTTCAAATGCAAGACTCAAGAGAAACATGGAAAGGTAAACAGGAAAGAGAACTCATAATGGGCTTATTAAAGTTGAATGGTTTATATTTCTACATGGAAAAATGATATTTGTAACTCATGAGACCTTTCTCAGTATTAGAGTAGTTGGTGTAAATATATACATATATACATATAAATATATACATATATGTATATAGATAGATAGATGGATAGACAGACAGAGAGCATAGGGTGAGTTGAATAAGAAGGGATGCTATCTAAAAAATAAAATTAAGGGGTGAGAGAGGAATATACTGGGAGAAGGAGAAAGGGAGAGGTAGGATGGGGTAAATCATCTTACATAAAAGAGGCAAAAAAAAAAGATTTTACAGTGGAAGGGAAGAGAGGGGGAGGTGAGAGGGAATGAGTGAACCTTACTCTTATCAGATTTGGCTTGAGGAGGGAATAATGTTGGGTATCTTACCCTACAGGAAAGTAGGGGCGAAGGGGATAAGAGGAGGAGATGATAGAAAGGAGGGCAGATTGGTGGAGCATAACTATAACAGCATAACTATTATGGAAGTGTTTTGTGTGACTGCACCTGTATGCCCTATATTGAATTGCTTGCCTTCTCAATGAGAGTGTGTGGGGAGGGAGGCAAGGAGAGAATGTGGAACTTAAAGTTTTAAAAACAAATGTTAAAAATTATTTTTACATGCACCTGGGAAACAAGATATACAGGCAATGGCTTATAGTAATCTATCTTGCCCTACAGGAAAATAGAAGGGAAGGGGATAAGAGAAGAGGAGGGGTGGTGTTAGAGGGGAAGGCAGATCGGGGAAGAAGCAATCAGAATGCACAATGTCTTGGGGTGGTGGGGAGGGGAGAGATGGAGAAAAAATTTGCAACTCAAAATTGTGTGGAAGCAAATGTTGGAAACTAAAAATAAATTAATAAAAAAAATAAAAATTCACTAATATGTACATGAAGAGGCTTGCCCAAGTAACCTTAATGGCTTTGAATGTTTCATTTAATTGCAGTTTTAAATATATAATGTCACCATCATATGATATTCTTCTAAAGGAATCCCTAAGAAAACTTTAAAATTGGTATAATTAAAAACAACAACCAAAAAACAATTCAAGCCTAAAAAATAATACAAGTGTTTGAATACTCATTGTGAATTAGCAAATGCCATCAGCAACCAGGTATTCAAGGCCTTATATTTACCTGTGATTGTTTCTGTGAAACAACAGGTATCTGCTTTCTTTAATTTTTTTCAGATAGGTTTACTTAAGGCAATGCTATCTAACATTACTTTTTCTATACTGCCCTCTAGCAACAGCTATTCAGATGAAGTTGAGTTAATCTCTAATCTGAAGTGTGGATAAGTGGACAGAAAGTTTGGGGATGGGAGGACCAAGAGGCAGATTCTACAGAGGTCATCTACTCTCTATGTGTATGGAACATAAATTCTGTCTTCCAGTACCTATAAACTCATGAAGCTTGCTCCTAGGTTTTTATTTGATTAACAGAACACTTCAACATCACCCCCTATCATATCATGACTAGAATTTACAGAGTGTGCCAAATTGGGTGGATTCAGAAAGACATGATAGCTGGAAGACCTGAATTCATACCCTGCCTCTGGCACTTTAGCTGTTGGATGAAGGCCTAATCACTAAACTTTTCTGTACCTCAATTTCTTCATAAAATGAGCATACTGGCTTTTAGGTTCCTACTTCATAGAATTGTTGAAAGTTCCAAAGGAGATCACTTACATAAAACACTCTGTAAACCTGAAAGCACTATATAAATTTCAGCAATGCATTAATTGGGTGCCAAGTTTCTTCAGGTCATGACTTCCAAGGAGACAGGTATTATTTTTCTTTTGATTATTAAAGTATTATGTAGTATTCATTGGACTTCAAAATCACTTTCATGATTCTTCCTGAAAACATGCATTGTTTATAGTACAGATTATAGTACAGCATTACTAAAGTACTATGTGGAATCTTGCAATACGTCAGCAAAGCATAAAAGATATAACCTGTCCAATCAAATATGTAATTTAGGGGAAAAGAATACTTTAGGAAGATATGTTATTATTTTTTTCAAAACATGTTTCAAATTTGCTTTCATAGAATTGGAAATAGGATATTAGAGAGTGAGTTCTTTAATTTCAAGATATACCAATACAACAGAGTAAACTTAGGATCCTAAATTAATAAGGAATACTTCAAATCTAAGGATTTATATTTTTTAAAATAAAAAAAAAATTAAAGACTTAGTTGCCTATGCTTGTACCCTAGATGTACTACAAAGCACTATATGGACAGGCTGCACTTTTCTGAGTCAAGACTTCAATGATATCAAGTTTAGAGGACCAATGCCATATTATAAAAATCCCATTTACTTTACAATTAATCATGTGATGTAGTATTATTTTAACAAACTATTACTTAATATTTTAAATTAATTTTAAATTTTTAAATCTTTAATATAATTTTATTTATTATTTAAATTTAAATTTTTAAAATAATTTTAAATCTGCAAAATTTTAATTTTAAATAATTCTAAATTCTAAATTTTACAAATTTGTGCCCCCAGTCTTCAGGACATAGTAAGCATACAATAAGTGTTTATTGAATGAATAATTTTATTCCCAATATATAAGCCCCTTGGGGGTAGGGACCATGTGACATATATCTTTGTAATGTTTATCATGCACAATGCCATACATATAGTAGGCGTTCATAATGTTTGATGACTGATTTCTTGGTGATAGCTTCTACTAGGAGAGATGATTAATTGCAGTTTAAGAATGCAATATCCCAAGAAATCTACACTACTTCAAACCAATGTTTCAAGAAACCTAAAGCCTAACTCTGATAATGATGTTAAGAAAAATTTGGTTCGATATCATTTTGTAATTATATTTTATCAGCTTCAAAATATTAGCCTTTATAGATAATCTATTATTGACCATATGTTTTCCACTTGTTGTTATTCACTATATTCATATATTGCAAATTGTACCCCAGAGGCAGTGTGTGTTTCAGTTCTACCTCTGACATCAGCTATGTGAGGCTGGAAATATCATAACTTCTATGTGCCTCAAGCAACTCTCTAGAACTTATCTACTAAGTTATAGATGGATTGGTCTAGGGGGCTCCCACATTAGGAGTTCTTGACACTCAGGAAATTATAGAGGTTTTGTTTAATGAACATTTAAACCTCTGCCAGGAACAAGCTGTACTCCTGTACTCTGACTTCCTATACTGTATCCTAGCTCTTCATCTTAAGTCTTATCATGCTCCATTTGTTCATCATGGAGCCTTACTCCAGGCCTGGAATTCTCACAATTGAAAGTACCCTACCTATCTCTTGCCTCTCACTCTGATTGGATGGCTTCTCCTAGATTCTCTATTCAGGGATAATCTCATTCCCCATGAAGATTGCACACATAACTTATGACTTTCCAGGCTGGATTTTGAGAATTCCTCTACCATGCTCCCAGACAGGTTGTCTTCCTTCTACCTTTTTCAGCTTCTTTCTATGTGTTGTCTTCCTACATAAATTAAGAAGCTATCTGCATGCAGAAAAAAATTGATAAATAGAATGGATAGAATGATTTATACACACATATATATACATGCGAATATGCATATATACACATTTATACACAGACATATGCGCACACACATATATTTGTGCCTAATGATAGCTGTCTTTAGGTGGTAGGTGGAGGGAGGGATAACAAAAGGAAAAAAAAGAAATGTACATGATAATTTTATTATATATTTAAAAGGAATAGCAAGTTATATACACTAGATTTGCAGTTTCATGTGCAATCTTCTTTTTTTTCTATTCTACTGTTATAGAAATGCTTGCTTTATTTCTTAAGGGTTTTTTAAATAAAAAAAGTAAATTCCTTGAGAGCAGGCATTACATTTCCTTCTACTTTGTATTTCTAGTGCTTAGGGAGGTACTTAAAAATAGTAAGAGTTTAATACATGCTAGTTGACTAACTGACTTGCTTTTAATTACCCTAAGTTTACTTCCTGTAAGCTTCAGATATTATCCTACTAATCCTGGTTCTCTAGGATTTACTGAATAGTATTCACCTTGTTCATATTTTGTGTTTTTATAACCTTTGACAAATTACCTTCTTAGATTTGTCTTTTCCACACTGGAGAAATATTTATTTATTTTTAAAAAGTACATCTGGAGTCCTCCATCTCCTTGATTTTAGTTGCTATTATCTGAACCCTTTCCAAGTCACAGCAATTGAACTGTACAGGGAGTACCTTAGGTATCTATGCACCATTGCATTTGTACAAGGGTAAGCTTATGCTTTCTTCTTTGTTTATAATATGTTTCCTTGTGCAGTTCATCATCAGTGGAACTTTCTGTTCTCAAATAAACTAAGGTGATTTTTTACTTAACCTTAAAAACTTTGTCTCTTCCCTGGCCAGTGAAAAATCTTTACCTGAAAAACACCCTCACAAAAGCAGCTAGACATTTGAGCAGACCACAGAATATTATGGGAAACGTGACATATCTTACTGGCATCAAGATCTAGCAACATGTAATAAAGAGTAGCTTTGAGGATTCATGGACTTGTTGTATGGGTAGATTGAAAATACATAGGGCCAAGTCACAACACTGAAATGGATTTGAATATTCACTCCAACAATATAGCTAACCATCCATCTTTGCTTACACAACATCCTGTCCAATTCTTGTCCACGTCTTTCATAATATCCACCACAGAAGGTTCATCCAGCATGTTAGGGGACTTAGGTGTTGGTTGGGAAGACAACAACACATTAGGCTTTCACTGTGTGACTTTGCCATCTTCTTTTTCTACCATATATTTTTGAATGGCATTCTTTAAACTGATTCTTCTTTGTAATTCTCTATTTATAATGTCTGTTGTGGGATGTTCATGCCTCTCTATCACACTTTCCGTGTGTTTCACTTTCATGTCTTTGCAGACTAATATTCCATGATAGTCACTCATAGAATATCTCAAGAAAAATATGGGTGTTAAAAAGATGAGTCTTTGCTTCAAGAAGCTTAAGATGTTAAAAAAAAAAAAACTTCACAAGTTCCCCAAACAATTCAGTCTTCTCTCTTCTGTTCTATTCTTAGCCCAGCTCATTGTTTATCACACACACACACACACACACACACACACACACACACACACACACACACACGCCTTCTTTCTCTACAGATTATTCATCCAATTGCACATCACAGTGTGGGTTCATGCTTAAGCAAGCTCATAAAAGCTTATGAAGCTAACTGTTTAACTTTCATAGTAAGCATTTGTATCTTAGAAATCAGAACTGCAAATCATGGTTGGATTTATTATTATTATTGATTGTTTGTACTTAAAAAAGTAATAGAGAGAATATTAACAATGCAGATTAAATTTAAAAGTATGTCATCCTTAATTTTTTTCCCCCAGAGAGTCAGTTGTTAAACATTTACCAGCATATCCCTGGGCACAGGCATTATTATTATACTTATTTTTCTTTCCCTCAGTGGTTCAACTTATTTGAATGATTGTAGAACTAGTGGAGTAGACTTTGCAGTATTCCTGGACTATTTGATGTAATCAGCATGATGTCATACACAGACATGAACACGTGGAATATTTCGCCATCAATTTGGAACTCCTTTTCAATTTGGATTCTGCATTAACTCTCTTCCACAAGTGGCATGTATTTATCAATCTTACACCCCATCTGGTATTAATAATTAAATTTTCATGGAGCAAAGTTACCTCTGTTGTGATAGCTTTCAAGGTATAATTTGTCATAGATGTGTGACAACACAGACCAAAATTTGGAAGTTCCACAGAACTTTCAGTGAATGATTTCTTGCTGCAAGCTACTGTAGAAGTTTAAAATGTAAATCATGGAACAACATGATTTCAGAAGAATGAAAATTTAAAGCAATTATATATATTATGTATAAAGATTTGTGGAAATCTATAGCACATTAGCAATGGTGACTGGTACTTAGTAAGAGTATTTCAAAAGCTTCCTAATTGATTTCCAAGCCTCTGGCTGTTCCTCTTTCCATTCATCCTCTACACAGCTGCTGATTTCATATTCCAACAATGCAGGGCATTTCTCTGATTGAGAAGTTTCAATGGCTCCCTATTAAGTCTAGGATAAAATAAAACCTCTGGTCATTTAAAACCCTTTAAAATCAAGGTGCACTCTATCTTTGCAGAATGATTTTACATTGTTCCCCTGTGTACTCTATGCTCCAACCAAAATAGCTTACTTACTGTTCCACAGACACACTTAACCTGTTTTCCCCTCCATGCCTTTGTACAGGTTGTCCCATATGCCTGGAATGCCATCTCTCCTAATCTTGGCCTGCTGAAATCCTTAAATCCTTTGAGAACTTAGATCAAAGGCACCTCCTGCAAGGTGTCTTTCATGATTCTTCTGCGTGCTATTCCTCCCCTCAATACTTTCTATACATTAAATACAATTATTACATATTATTTTCTGCAATTAGAATGCAAGACCATTAAGGGTGATGGAAGGAAGCTCTCCAACATTTTGGGGAACTGAGCCATTAGACCCAGATTCTCTTGGGGGCTCTATTGGCTCAGTGGAGCAGATACTGTGGGAAATCATTCCCTTCAAACTTTCTCCCAATAACTCCTTTTCTTTTGTTCTTCCTGGATGGATGTTGACACTCCTCTAACCTAAAAGTCCTGGACTATTCATACTCTTTGACCTACTCCCCTCTTCACCATCCCATCATAACCCATCAACTGCAGTCTGCCCTAATTGCCTCTACTCCACCTCCATATAGTCACTCTTATTTCTTAGACAAGTGAGGAGCTACTAATTAGAAACTTTCTGGTAAGAAAGATCACCAGATCTTACCATCTGCCCTACCTGTAAAGCCTTCAGATCCCTAGCCTTTGCCATCTGACCTGCTGATTCACCCTTAGATCTTTCCAACCTTTCTACAGCAGAACCTTCCCACATACATCATCTTCTCTAATTATAACATTATATCTTTCAAATAAATTTGTGTCTCATTTTTCTTTTTAATATTTACACAAAATATTTAGCACATTGTTAGTACTTAAGGAATATTTTTTCACTCATGCATTCAATGACCGTTTTGATTTTGTCTTTGTTTTCTAAGTGTCTACTACCATGCTTGGTAGAAAGGAGGGGCTTTTGTTTGCCAAATTGTTCAGTGGATGAAATGACATAAAAGAAATCATGTGATTTATGTATGTTGAAAAGGAGATCCTGTAGTTAGAGCGAAGATTAAGACAGACAGCCTATGTGTTGCATAGGACCCATGAAATATTCAAAACAAACAAACAAAACAGAGGTAGGACTGTTATTTTATCTGATGTTTATATAGATCTTGAAGATTTGCAGTGTGATTTACATGCTCATTTGATTCTCACAGCAATCCCATGAGCTTGTTAATCTAGGTATTCTGCAGATAAGGAAGTTCTGAGTTCCGGAAAGTTAAGTGACCTGAAAAGAGTCATTCATCTACTAAGCAGAAAAGGCAAGATTTGAACCCAGGCCTCTTCTGTCCCTAAGTCTCATGCTCTTTCTAGTTCACCATGTTGAAAGATATTGACCAGAATCACACAAGGTAAGAAGGCGCTTGAATGGAAGGGGATGGAATCAAAGGAGGAAAATCTTTACTTACATTGCCAAAGGGAGTACCTACATAGTAGTGATCATAAATCCATGGGTTTCATAGGATTAGAGCTTTCAGGAACTCTAGGAATCATCTAGTCCAAACTCTTCATTTCGAAGATGATGAAATTGGGGCTCATAGAAGTTAAGTGAGCCTAACATTCTTACCTGGCATTGTTACTGTGAATAACCAACTTTGTAAACCTCAAAGCACTCTAAAATTATGAAACATTATGATTGATTGGGTCATAGTATTATAGGTTTTAAATGGGGGAAAGTAGAACTTGGATTGTTTAATCTTAACCAAATGCTTTTCCCATTATACAACAACGTCTACCATCAATAGATTATAAAGTGCTATCAAAAGTATGCACCATTTCATTAGAGGAAGATGATTTTATGATCTCAAATATACCCCTGCCAATATTATACTCAAATTGAACTTATTGATTTTGTTTCCTCTAATAATGCAATTTAGAACCAATCTATGCCTGCTCATCCTTTTCAACTTTTTTTCTAGACCCTGCCATAAGTTCACTAAAGATAGCCAACCTAAGGCCTTCTGAATTGATAATTATTTTATGAAATTATGAGATTATGAAATGGGGACAGGCACATCTGGTTCTTGTGCACTTGCTGGGAAAGCCTGTGATGGCAGCAGAAAGTGAGGCTACCACCATGCTTTAATAAGGCACAGAGAGTACAAAGATAAGTGGCAAAAGGGGCACAGAAGCAGATGGTCTGGGAATGAGGGTGGAGATGGGAAGGTAAAGGAAGCAGGCAGTAGTGGGAAGAGCATGGGGATGGGGAGAGGCAAGAGAGTATCACTCATGTAACCATGGATTACAGTTGGGAGCACTTGGCAGCATGGACCCAGTAGAGATGGAAAGGTGCTGTGGGGCAGGAGTCTGAGGTCTCATTTTCATATGGTTTTTAGGAGAATAGATTAACTCTTATATTTCCTACCTTAGGGTTAGTTCATTAACATAGCCAATTCATCTCAAAGTTATTGATAAAACTTTAAAGCTAACAGGTCCACATCATCTCAAAGTAATCAGCATTTTTTGATGTACTGCTGGTCTGGAACCATGGAAGCCTAGAATTTGTTTGGGATTTATACATCACAGGCCCAAGAACCCTGATGGTAGTGCCTAGATAGCTTTTGCTGTTTCAGCACATATTACCAGGATGTGAATTTTGGTTAATATATGTTACAGCTTCTAAATTGTGCTACTATGATATTTGAGATGGTTTGTTCCTGACTTCCAAGTCTATGCAATCTTATTTTCTGCTATTGACCTTTCCTATTGGCTACTTACAAACTTATTTACTATACTGAAAAGAAGGGGGTGGTGGTTGGGGGGGACCAGAACAAAATACACTTTCAACATGTCTTCCTTACTTTCTCCTCATATTGAGAGGATACCAAAAGAAGACTCAAGCTGGTAACCTGTTATCCTTCTCTCTCAGCATATGAGCCACCCATCTTCCTTTTCAATCATATAATTCCCCAGTGATAGTCTTACTCTGGTACGTTATTTGTGTCATGTTGACATCCACTCACCCCTTCCTTCTGGCTCTTCATTGTACCCTCGTGATGCTCATTTTTAGTCTTCTTTGAAAATGGTGTCATATGACTTAAATCCACACAGCAACAGGGCAAGGATATTTATGTTAAAAGCACAGACCTTGTTTCTGAGAGAAAGTTGGGGTCATTACAGAGATTTTTGATTTTCTAAAGACAGTTTAGCCCACTTTCTCCTGCTTAATTCTGGGCCCAACTTTGCTTGCGCACTGTCTATCTCCTTCCTATCACATCTCTCACACACGAACATACAATCTGAGCCACAAATATTTTTCCTCTATTTAGATTTTCTTTTGTGGATGATTAGGGCAACTCTTTCAGTGGTTATATATTTCATTCAGGAGACTTTAACACAATCAGCAAAATGTCATTGTAAATAGGATTATATAAAAGACTTCACCGATTCTTATTCATCTTAGGCTCTGCAATGTATCTCCTCCATGACAGTAGCTTTGGTAAGAACAGGCCAATCCGTGAAACAACAACAAAACAATGACAAAAATAACCAAACAAAAAGTGGTTCTCAGAACTACATGCCCCTTTGTGCTTTTGAAGTGATGATGGTAGAAAGATGGAAAAAATAAGTTTATGAGGTGTTGAGTCACATGATACTTATATTATTTGTAAAGACTTTCTGCATACAGGCAACATGGCATAGTAAACACAGAACAAGCTTCAAGCCAAGAAGTTCCGAGTTCAAATATTGTCTTTGAGTCCTACTGCTACGTGAATTTGGGTAAACAGCTTGGTATCTCAATAAGGTAGGGCAAAAATGTAAAACTGGGGCCTGTTCTTGAGTGCTGTCAGGTAAGATGAAAAGTAATTGAGAAATGTTTAACAAAAGAAATACAAATATAATACAACATAGATAATGAGTGTTTTTCTAAATCAATATGCATCCCACTGGGATGGTTTAGTGGTCCCTGTTTCTGTTGAAGTTTGACACCACTGCTCTTAGGCAACTCTAAGACTATAAGCTGCCAAGAAGGCACAGACTTAAAATGGTAAGGGGATTTACCCAGCCAGAAGTTCCTTATTTTAATGAAATCATAGGTCATCTCATCCCCAACCACTAAAGACTTTAATGGAACCCTCAGAACACTCATATTCCTGTCCTTTGAAAAATGTAATAATGATTACAAATGAAATATTTTGGTGAGTGCCTTCCTTTCCACTAACTAGCTATTTGTATTTTCCCTGATCCTACAGAGAGTACGTGGCAACCGATACTGTCACAAAGGGTATATGAAATATGATAATTCTTCCCTAAAATAAAGGGCAGTTAAACCAATTTAAGCCAAAGGGCATAGAAATCTTATGTAGTATACAATATGCTTAAGAATTTTAGAGTGATTATTGACTGTTTGAAACATATGTGTTAGATCAGTAATCTATTAGATGTCAACTTGGGGTAGTAAAATATATTTTGAAAGATAAAAAGTGAGCTACTTATGATAAGCTCTAAGATACATAAATAAACCAACTTAGATAACCCATCACCTCCACAAGTTGGCGATTGTAAGCCAACTTAGGTAAAGGCTTTATCATTGCTACTAATGTAGCATGTGAAAATATGGAACTCACTCTTCCACATATGCATTATGATATAGGTTATCAAGTGATATAAAAAAATGAAACAGTAAAAATTTTGCCATCTGACAGCCAGAGAATAGGATTCATTGGTTGGTAGGAAATTGGTGCACATAACTTAAATGGATGCTAGATTAAAAAAAATAGAATACAATAAAATACGTGGAACTTTCAAAATTTTGCTTATCATAATCTAATTTGTCTTTTGTCATTCTGAAGGTATTAAAGGATCTTACATTATTCTGGTTACTATCAAGAACATCTGTCACAACTACTTTACATGTGAAAAACCATCAGTTAATAGAGCTAACTCATTAACTGAATCCTAAATAATGTAATAGAATTTGTGATCTTCCATCTGTAGTTTATTTTGTATTGGGGAAAATCTCTCCAGAGATTTGAAGAGATCAAGAGATTTAAAATATCCCAGATACTACACATTAACTCTGTTACCTATGAATACAATATTGTTCATGCCATTTAATCAAGAAATCAAAACTTGGCCTCTGACCTATTATAAATTTGTGAGTTAAATATCACAGTTTGAGGAGATGACATGTTACTAGCTTCATGTGCCAGTATTTTTTAAAACAGTTCCATTAATTAGTAAAAGAGATTCATGACTTTTACAAGTGTTTTTTTAATGACTGCTTCAAAATAAAGTTACATATACCAAAATTCAATGTTTAGGCTCTTGTGCTTTCATCAATTGAAACCCATTAGACTAATGGCACTTAAAGGCATTGTCATGCACATGGTTACTTTCAGCAACTGATACTGGATCATTGTGTCAAAAGGGAGAAAAGGTGTAGGAATAAATGTAATCACCAACATTTGTAGGAAAGAGAGCCACAAAAGAGGAGCAGCACCCTTGAATTTTTCTTGTCTTATTTTTAATCAAAATATTAAATTATATTATCTATAGAAAGCAAAAATGTTTTCTTTTATAAAAAATTATTTCACTCCACTCTTGATTTTGACAAATATAAATGGTACGCAATGAAGTAAAAAATTTGTGGCAAATAGTCCTTTGATCTACAAAGATACCAGAAATTTTAATAATATGTTACACAATCTCTCTATTTCTTTTCCCCAATGTACAAGAGCATACAAAGTCTAATAAAAATAACACACTAAAGTAAGAAATCTAGGTTCAAGTGTTGGTTCTGCCATTTACAAATGTATGTAACTATAGGCAAATCACTTAATCTAGTTTTGGTTTCCTCATCTATAGAATGAGAATAATAATATTTGCATTAACCTGCTCACAGAGTTGTTGCAAGAAAAGCATTTTGTAAGCTTTAAGCTTCTATATGAATATCAACACCAACCGAAGCATAAAGGTAAAGAGAACTTTTCATTGGCCAATATTTGGGGAGCAGCTAAAATCTTCTCCGATGGTGGGCGGAGCCAA
>CM053622.1:283980890-284007065 GCA_028646595.1 Phalanger gymnotis
TAGAATAAGGAAACAGTGAACACGTAAAAGAAAGGATTTACAAAGGTAGAATGAAAATCTTGAACAGATCCTTATGCTTGTCATTACAGACACTCTCATTTTGAGATACTCTTATAAAACAAACCATCCATGATAACTCAATAATAAATGTCAAAATAGAATACTATGAATATTTATAATTATTCCAATATCTCAAGAATAGACTATCTCTAATGCTGAAAACATACAATGAATGTCTTATCAATAGTATACTTTCAACAAAGAAAAGCCCTTTGTAGTCATTTTTCCCCTTTACTCTCTAAAGCTGGGTTCTACAAATTGAAACTTTGAACTATATGAACCCCTTTCATTAGGTATGTCTTCTTCCTATAGATGATGTAGATCAATGATAGGCCAGGGTGAAAAGGAAAGATAAAGAGGAAAAATGGAGACAATTTTAAGAGTAACAATAGATTAAAGACCAAAATTGGCTGATAATATACTAGACAGTTCGTTAGTTATCTGCATAATTTTCTCATTTTCTGTTGAAGATTTTTACTGCTAAAACAATAGTAGCAGGGAAATAGGAACAGTTCAGGAGTAAAAATGATTTGGGCATATTATTCAAATAGAGATGGTCTGGCAGTCTCCTGCTGGAGTGTAGAACCCACAAAGTCACTGCATCAATGCAGATAATCTCCCCCCTAGCAGGCTATTGTGGTTATCAGCACCACATGTCTGTTTCAGAGTGGACCTCTAAAAACCTGATAAGAGTATTTGAAAAAATGTAGAAAATGTAGAAAATGGTTATGCCTGCTGTTTTTTTTTTCCCTGCTGAGTTTTCTCTCTTCCTTTCTGTAGTTTTTCCTCTCTACATATTATTTCCAATATGACTCAAATATGCTCAAAAACCCAAACAAACAAATCATCCTCATCGACAACAAAATCAGAATTTTGATCTTCCTTGGAAATGTGTGAAGAGAACAGCAAAATAAATTCCACCACCTCTCTGTCCCATTATTTTGAGTATCAATCAGATTTTGCTCTTTAGCTCCTAAGTGGTGAAATAGTACATGCTGATTATCTTTGCTCATCAGAATTGCATAGAGCACAGCTAAACATGTAAATGTAGTGGGGTTATGCTCCTCTTTTTCCAAAGGAGAGACAATGGTTTAAATAACTATGAAAGATTTTTATGGATATTTAACAACTAGATGAGTTTCAAGACAAAATTTTTACATTCAACCCCAAAATTTTCTAGATAGCATCAAGAACACAAAAAAAGATACCCCCATCTGCACTCTTGTCTCAATGTCTTCTCAAGATAACCCAGGGGGAGGGGGAATGGGTTTAAATTGTACATTTGTCTTAGATTCAATAGTATTAGGAAAGCTTTAAGAACACCTTTTCATACTCAACTACTTTGTCAATATGTCAATACAGTTTCACAAAAGAGAGATAACTTTATTTCCAAAGAACAATGGGAAATGCTACATTTAATACTATCTTATATTTTTTTAAATTCTAGAAATAATACAAATGAGAAAATGTTACCATTATAATATTTGAAAATCCTATATTTAAGTTTCAGTCACTAGTCTTATTGAGATTTCCCAGGGTCGGGGCTGCTTCTATTGATTATGGCAGTCCACTGAGGGAAAATGCTGAAAAAATGGGAGGGGGGAAAGAAAAATAATGTCTTCTTCCTCAAAATTGGAACAAAGAATAGTGAGAAATTATAAATGCAAATATAACATTTGGCATATAGATAATGTAAAAATTATAAAAATAGTCATCCTGGTATTCAAGATCCAACATCTCCCCCTTTCCCAATTAGCTGGTTCTACCTATCATATCTAAATTTTTTCTCCCAAATAAATCCATAGGTCCCTAACACAACTCCTCAGTCAGGCCACTCTCATTACTTTCACTAATATGTATTGAGAGTATTCTTTGGATTCTTTGGCCAGAAATGCCTTTTCCCTTTTCCTAGAAATGTTATACTTCTTTCAAGGCTTAGATCAAGAATCACCTCTTTGAGTTATACTTCTATTTAATTATACCCAGATTTCCATTACTTTGCTTCTTTTTGTGCTATCATAGTATCTGGACCCCATTTGCAAATTCAATTATTTATTTCTTTTGGAAAGTATGAGATGCAATATTTATTTCTCTTTTAAACATTCCTTTTTTCCTGGCAGGGCAATTGGGATTAAGTGACTTGCCCAAGGTCACACAGCTAGTAAGTGTGTCAAGTGTCTGAGGGCAGATTTGAACTCAGGTCCTCCTGACTCCAGGGCTGATGCTCTACTCACTGCACCACCTAGCTGCACCTAAGCATTCCTTTTAAAAAATTTTAGTTCTAAATTCTTTTCTTTTCTATAACCCTTCCTTTCACCCTTGAGAAGGCAAATAATATGACAGATACCCCTTACACATGTGAAGTCATGCAAAATGTATTTCCATATTAGCCATGACACAAAACAACACAAAAGAAAAACAAAGAAAGTGAAAAAATATGCTTCAATATACACTCAAAGTTTATCAGTCCTCTCTCTGGAGGTGGATAACATTTTTTTATCATGAGCCCTTTGAAATTGTCATGAATCATTTTATTGATAAGAGTAGTCATCTTTCACAATTTATCATCATCATCATCATATTGCTGTTGTATATAATGTTTTTTTGGTTCTGCTCACTGCACTTTCCATCAATTCATATAAGTCTTCCCAGGTTTTTCTGAAACCATTCTCTAAGTCATTTCTTATAGCACAAAAGTCACCCATCAAAACCATGTACCACAGCTTGTTTAGCCATTCCCCGATTTATGGGCATCCCCTCAATTTCCAATTCTTTACCATCACAAAAGGAGCTACTATAAATATTTTTGTGGATATTGGTCCTTTTCCTTTTTCTTTGATCTCTTTGGATGTAGTCCTAGGTCAAAGGGGATGCACAGTTTTATAGCCCTTTGGGCATATTTCCAAATTGTTTTCCAGAACAATTAGAAGCACTAGTTCACAACTCCAACAACAGTGCATTAATGAACCTTTTTTCCCGCACCCCTTATTGCATTTGTCATTTTCCTCTTTCTGCTTACAAACTTATGTAGAATTGTTCTCTAGTTGTTTCTTGAATATCTTGTCTATCCATACAGACTGCAAACTTCCTGTGAGCAGAGATTGCTTCTTCTATCACTATGGATCTTTGTAGAAATTACTCAGTAATGCTTAGTTAATTAAATTTATGACACTCTCATTTCAATAATATGGACCTCATTTAATGGAATTGGATTGGATATTCATTAGCCTACATCAGTGAGTCTTATTTTTTTCTAAACATAAAATATCAAAGAAAAAATGTTATCATTTAGAGCACATAAATGTTATTTCATCATTTAAAAACATTTGATAGATCAATTGACAAGCTTATTAGACTGACAGATCGGAGAAATGTAATCGGATACCTGGATTTTGACAAAATGCTATACAAAGCCTTTTGGAATAATCATGTATACAAGGTAGGAATATGTTGGCTAGCTAATAATATAGTTAGGTTTACTAAAAAGTGGAGTCAATGTTGTCCCAGAGAGAGTCTCCTAGCAATACCTTGATGTTCTGTCCTCTGTTAAACTTTCTGAGCAATGATTTAGATGAAGCCAAAGATATGTAAGAAAAATATTGCTCTATCATCAGCATTTGGAAGACAAGATGACATGCAATCAGGGCATTACTCTGCATAGACTGGACTCCTTCTCCAATGAAATTGTTGGGGTATGGAGGAAGGCATCAGGCAGAAGCAGCTAGAATGTCTGGTGAGTCTGTTTAGCTCAACTTCTGCTATAAAAAAAGAATTCTATTGACACATGTTTATTTTTATCAGCCTGTCCATGGTCAGTGTTTTCAAAGGTGGATTCTGTGCATTCTTCGTTGGTACCTTTGCAGAAGGCTCAAACTTATGTTGTATACTTCAGTATAAATCCCAACTAAACCTAACTACCCCAGGCCACTCATAATCACCCTGCAAAGTTTGCGCAGAAATGTTTGCCAGGATCTATCTTCTGAGTTGTTTTGTTTCTCTAAGGGAGAGGACAAAGACTGGACCTGGGATTGCATTAGTATAGGGAAGGGAGTTTATTCTCCCAAAGGAGGTCAGTACCTTCTTTACAACTTTAGTCTTAGAGACTTTCCTAGAATGCTGAGGGTTTGTAGAACTTTCACAAGGGACACAAAGCAATTATATTCTTCATATTTGGAGGCAGGATTAGAATCTAGGTGGTCTTGCTTCTGAGAGCAGCTTTCTTTTCTGTATGGGAAAGGGAAGAATGGAATAAGTATTTCTTAAACACTTTCTGTTTATGAAGCCAGGCACTGTGCAAAGTGCTTTACGAAATCTTAATTGATCCTCACAACAACCTTAGGGGGTAGAGGTTATTATTATCCCCATTTTACAGTTGAGGAAATGGAGGAAGAGAGATTAAGTGCCCAGGGTCACAGAGCTAGAAAGCGTCTGAGGCTGAATTTGAACTCAAATCTTCTTGACTCCAGGCCCAATGTTTTATCCCCTGAGTTACCTAGCTGTTACATTGACTGTTCATCTCTCCAAATCAAAACCAATCTCAGGACCAAAATGGGGCTAAGACAGCAAGGGCATATACTTTGGCTATGACAGCATTGTGTATACAGGACCTTCAAGAAACTCTCTAATGCCATCACATGAGTATAAGGCTCTATCTCTGTACCTTGAAAACCTGGACTGAATTGATAAACATGTATAATTTAATGGAAATAGAAAGGTTTTCTCCCTCTGACTCTAGTAGTCTTAAAAGGGTAATTCCTAGAATAAGCAGAAAATTTAGCTTCTCAAGTTGGTCTACAATTTTGCAAACGTTATTTTAAAAGCAAATGTCATCATTCAAAATATACACATAACTTTCAATCATATCTTCATAACATTCATTCATATCTTGCTTCAGAAAATGTAAAGAAAGTTTCATTATCTTCACTTTAGCAAAAACGAAATTATCAAGAATATAATTTTAGGTCTGTTGGATGTAAATTTCATTATTTTGGAGGTACAAGAATTTTCTCAGGCTATTATATTTTGAAGAGCTGGTTACCTTTACAGACACAATAAGTTAAATATGATTAGTCATGTTCTTCATAAAAGCAAGTGGTTTATTTATTTTATACAATTTAAACATCATTCAATCACCTTTAGTTTAAACATATTATGTCCTCTTGTTCACTTCAAATGAATAGTTACTGAATTATCAACCATTCTCCAATGGTAGATTTCATAAAACATCCTATTTTTTAAAATTACAACTTTGCTAGAGGTTAATCTGAAAGGAAATATTATATTGTTCTTCTTGGAAACTATAAAACAAGTACTTTATTTATCTTGCATGCTCTTTAATTAAATAGAAGTAAATATCTTTCACCCTTTGTCTAAAGACAACTTCTACAAGGTATGGACATAAATAAATGGAATTACTGCTCATATTTATAAAATCATCCAGAGATTTATGAAGCTTTCCTCACAACCTTGTAGGGTATGTAGTATAAGAATTATTATATTCTTTTAAGGGAAATGAGCCCAAGAGAAGTTAAAACACTTACCGAGGGTCACGTACCTAATAACTATTGTATGCAGGACTTAAATTCAGTACTCTTATTTCCAAAAATTGTTCTCCACCCTAATCTATTCCTCTAACTGGAAATAATGACATACATTCATGATTTAGGGCCTCAATATTTTTTTAAATTGTGAATCGAGAAGGGTATAGTGGAATAATTTAAATTTTTGAGGGGTACAGAGAGATGCTTGACATATATTTCTGTCATACTGGCAGCTAATTAGCTTGAAGTAGTTTACAATTTCAGCATCATATTGAGCTATATTTCTTTCAATGATCTTCAATGTTTGAGATACATTTTGTTTGCTTATACTTTTGACTATGCCAATAATTTCTCTCACTTTCTCATTTGTGATATTTCTTGGTAAAGCTGGGTTTTTTTGGCAATTGCTGTGATAAAGAGCAAGACCTGTGCAAAAATCAAACTGGAAGAGTAAATACATGTGTTCCCAGGGTCTGAGAAGTCATACAGTGTCCAATAGGCACACATATCTTTTTAGTTTATAATTGTGGTTATTTAGAATGAAATATAAATATTTTCCTTTCAATTTATATGTTGTTTTTTTCCAAACTGCTACTAAGTTTTTAGGGTACAAATATATATTAATTTTTTGGACCTAATTAATAAATGGAACTGTTATATTTAAGACACTAAAGACATTGTGAACTGAGAAATTTTGGCAAGCACCGATTTAGAGGTTAGCTTTATTTGCCTTGTCAAAACTCCTTAGCTCAGCAATGCCTGTGACAGTATAGATTACTGTGTCAATAGGGCACTTCCTTCATGGTATGTTCAATATTATACGATAATAAAAAAGAATCAAGAATTCAATGACGAAAGACATTTCCATAATGTGAAAGTACTCCCTTAAGCCCAGTGGAAAATGTTTCTCTTGCTTTCCATCTGTGACAAAGATATTTAATATTTCCTCCATCCCATGCTCAAAAAACAATAAAACAGCCATAATACTTCAATGTTTTAATGACCAAGTTATTCTTATTATCCCACGCAACTCCCCAAAACAGAACATATGGTGAAACCAGCATTTCCCATGCTCAAAGTATTCTAAATTTCTGGTTTTAAAAATGCAATGTAATAAAATTAGTTACCTCTCTCTCTCTCTCTCTCTCTCTCTCTCTCTCTCTCTCTCTTTCTCTCTCTCTTTCTCTCTCTGTGTGTGTGTGTGTGTGTGTGTGTGTGTTCAGTTGTTTCAGTTGATTCAGTCGTATTGAATTCATTGTGACCAAATTTTGGGTTTTCTTGGCAAAGATACCAAAGTTGTTTAACATTTCCTTCTCTATCTCATTTTACAGATGAAGAAACTGAGGCAAATAGGGTTAAATTATATGTCCAGGTTCACACAGCTAGTAAGTGTCTGAAGCCACAATCGAATTCAGGTCTTCATGACACCAGGCCTGGTGCTCTAACCCTTGTGCAACCTAGCTGCCCCGTACCTCTCTAGGGGTTAATATTTTCTTGTTCTTTTGATCTCTGATGCTGAGATATGTCAAGGAAAAGGGAATGGCCCAAATTATTCTGTTAAAAGGAAGACTAGAATTTTAGAATACTTTGAAGGACCAAGATGCACTAATCAATTTAGTGCATTTTTAAAATCCAAAAGTAAAAGAAAAATATATAAATATATATATATATATAAATTTTATATATATAAATATATAAAAATAATAAGAGGATGAAAACTTATTTCAAAGTAAAATTATAATATCTGCTTTTAATTATTTGTATTTAAAGTACATTTTCACCTCAAGGAGAAATTATAATAAATTACAGTAAAATTGTAAAATAGCATTTTAAAAAATTCTTGCATCAATTGACACAAATGGTCCTTCTAAGGAAGTTGTTCATTACTTGTGTTTTGACACAGTTTCATCACTTCCAGTCTCATAGGTATTCTCTGTGCCTCATATGTGGGCTACAAATTCTTCCAGAGGAAACCTACTGCAAAAGGAAGCATTCATAGCCGACAGCTATAATACTCTGTTGCAGGGATGTCTTCCTACAACACTTGCTCTTTTACTCCAGCAGTATTGGGAAGATAATGTTAAACATAATGATACCCTCTCCCCAACCCCTTCCTAATTCCTAACCACTCTTCCTCTGCTTAGCTGTCTTGTATTTCAGGATCTAGTAACTCAGAAGGGGATCATGTTAGAATTAAGGTGAGTGGGAGAGATGAGGAACATATGGAAGACATATCTGGCTAGTTATAGGGAGGATATATAGGAAAGGAAGGTAGGAACCTGGGAGGATGAATCTGAAATTTAAAAAAAAATTCTTACACAGTCATAAAATGAAAACAAATTTGAAATGAATTAGAATCCAAAGGAAACTGACCCATTTTCAAAACAGTGACATTACATTTGCTTTAGCTTAGGAGGCAGGAATAATCCATAATAATTGATGCATAAAGAATATTGACTGTATTTTTCCATTCACCCATTGCCTGGGAATATGCTATGACTTTTCTAAAATCAAGAAGAAAAAAGAAAACAAAACAAGATATTTCATTCAAATATAGTAAAAGTGAAGACAGATAAGTCTTGTTTGGGCAGTCAAACAATAAAAAGTGTAGCATCTAAATTAATTGAACTTCAAATAAACTGAAACACCTTAAATACTTTCACTTTCTTTTTAATTTGTTGTTAAAGGTATTTGATCAGACAGTATTTTTTTTTGAGATGGGGTCTCCCTATCTCACCCAGGTTGCAAGTACAGCAACCAGTCAAGGGCTTAATTACACTATTGACATATGTAACCCATATAGAATTGCTTGCCTTTTCAATGGGGGTAGGATGAAGGAGGAGGAAGGAAGAGAATTTGGAACTCAAAGTTTTGAAAAAGAAAGTTAAAAATTATTTTTACATATAATTAGGGAAAAATAAAATACTAAGTAAATGAAAAATAAATAAAAGTGTTTAGAGATTACACTATTGATGGGGGAGAAACTTTGACCTGCTCCATTTCCAATCTGGGCTTGTTTGCTCTCCTTTAGACAGTCAGTCTGGTGACCGCTGTGCTCCCAGGGACTAATGACATTGTTCTCAGATTAAACAAGGACATTTTATTGACCACTCAGAACTCCTGAGCTCAAATGATTCACCAGTCTCAGCTTTCCCAATAGCAAGGAATACTGCACTTGCATGTACCATCACATCTAGCCAAGTAACATTTAAAAAATAAAGTAACATTCATAAGAATCCTTGTGAAGGAGTAGTTGCCAATGTCCTCATTCAAAATAGCATCAGTCTTGTTTGAAAAACTTAACCTTTTCATCTATTAGACATTTTCAATACTACAATTCATCATTAGATAAATATCTATTGACAACTTACTTTGTGCAAAGCACTGTGCTATGAGCTTTGAGATAATCTGGTAATCTAGAACTGAGAAGGCAATTTAAAAAAAAAAGTTAATTTCATGTTAGCCATGAAAATTAATGGCCAAGATCTGATTAAGTTCATAACAGAACCACACAGATATTGAAATAATTAAATTGAACAAAATTTAAATGCCTGTATGTGCAAGGTGGGGCATATAAGTGGCTCAGCGGATAGAGCACTGGGCTTACAGTCAGAAAAATCTGAGTTCAAATGTGACCTTAGCCACTTACTAGCTTTGTGACCCTGGCCAAGTCATTTAGCCCTGTTTTCTTCAGTTTCTTATCTGTAAAATAAACTGGCTAAGCAAATGGCGAATCGCTCCAGTACCTTACACGAGAAAACCCCAAATGGGGTCATGAAAAGTCAGGCGGGACTGAAAAAATGAGTGAACAATAACTAAACATGCAAGGCAATACGGTGGGCACTGGAGATACAAAAATAAAAGCAAAATATAGTCCCTGTCTTTAAGGAGGCTACATTCTACTGAGATACAGCATATACAATATAAGTCAATAAAAAGTAATGAGGAGGAAGAAAGCCCTAACGACTAGAGGGATAAGGGATAAGTAAAGTCTCCCCTTAAAGGGAGGGGCCCTTGAGCTGTGACTTGAAAGAGCTAAGGATTCTAAGAGATAGCAGTGAACAAGAAAGATAGTTTAGGCGTGGGCATAGCATGGAAGCTGGAAAGTCAAGTTTAGGGAGCAGTAAAAGGAATAGTTTGTTTGAAACTTAAAACATGTGTGAAGGAAAATTTTGTGAGTTGAGTCTGGCAAGATAGATTGTAGTCATATTGGGAAGGATTTTAATTACCAGGTTAAATGTTTGTATGGGACACAAAATGATCTTTTTTTTGTACTTAAGAATGTTTTATCAGCTATAAGGAGGATAAATTAGAGATGGGAGAGTTGGATGTGTCAGAGAGTAGTTGGGAAATTATTAAAATGGACAATTTCCAAGTCAAACCTTAAAGATATGAACAGTCAGTCAACAAGAATTTAAGGTGCTTTCTATGTGCTGGGCATTGTTACAAAGTACCAGGGATCCAGATAAAGGCAAAAACAGTCCCCACTCTTAAGGAGCTCTCATATTGCAGATGGCAGGGATCTAGAGAAGGGAAGGTACTACCACCAGATGGGGGTGGTGTGTAATGCAGGGTAGGGAGAACCAAGAAAGGTCTCCTCTGTCAAAAGTATTTTTTTTTTGAGCTGAACCTTGAAGGAAGAAAGATATTAACATAGTTGGAGCTGAGGAGGTAGAGCATTCCATGCAGGGGGAACAGCCAGAAGCATGAAGTTTGGAGATAGAGTGTCCCATGTGAGGAACAGCAAGCGGATAAGTGTAGCTGACTTACAGAGTTAATGGAGGGAGTCAAGTGTAAGAATGCCACAAAAGTAGGAAAGAATCATGTTTGAAAGTCACTCAGTCAACCAATAAATGTTTGTTAAGGGCCTATCATGTGCCAGGCAACATGCTAAACATTGGTGATACAAAGAAATGTGACAGATAATCCCTGCTGTCAAGTTGCTCATAATCTAAAGGAGAAGACCCAAGTAATAAATTATGTACAAACAAGCTATATATATGGGTTAAATTGTAAATAATCCATAGAGGAAGATCACTGAAATTAAGGGGGGCCATGTAAGGCTTCCTTTAGGAAGTGGCATTTTACTGAGGACTTTGAAGAAGCCAAGGAAGGCAGTAAGTGAGGTTAGATGAAGAGGGAGAGAATTCCAGGCATGAGGTACAGCCAGTGAAAATGTCCAGTTGGTAGATGAAATGTTCCTTTGAGGAATGACGAAGGGGAAGTGACACTAGATCACAGAGGAAGTTGGAGGGAAGTAGGCTGCAAGAAGAATAGAAAGGAAGGGTCAAGCCATTCTCAAATGCCAAATGGATGATTTCATATTTAATCCTAGAGGTCATAGAGAGACAATGGAATTTACTGAAAAGGAGAGTGACGTGGTCAGACATACACTTAAGGAAATATCACTAAGGGTACACTTGAGATTGGGAGATTAACCTGAAGGCTATTCAAGGGTCCAGGTCTAAGGTAACAAAGTCATGCAGCAGGGTAATGTCAGAGGAAAGAAGGAACTACCTATTTAAGGTATTGTGAAGGGAAAAATTGACAGGACTTAGAAAGAAATTGGGTATAGGAGGTGTTAGAAAGAGTGATGAGTCAATAACAACAAACATTAAATCATATACAGAAGACTTTATATTTTTTCCTAGAGTTAATAGGGAGCCACTGTTCTTTATTGAGTGAGAGTAATATGTTCAATCCTATGTCTTTGGCAAAAATGACAAATTGTTGTTATTCAGCCATTTCCATTGTGTCTGAGTCTTTGTGACCCCATTTGGTGCTTTCTTTGCAAAGATACTGGAGTGGTTTGCAATTTTCTTATCCTTCCAGCTCATTTTACAAATGAGGGAACTGAGGCCAACAGAGTTAAGTGACTTGTCCAGGGTCACACAGCTAGTAAGTGTCTGTGGCCAGATTTGAACTGAGGAAAATGAGTCTTCTTGATTCTAGGTCCAGCACTCTAGTAACTATGCCACCTAGATGTCTCAAAATCACTAATACTACTAGATTACATTTCTTTAGACAAAATATCACATTGGGCAAACCACCTATGGTTAATTTGCCATAGGATAACAGATGTGGGACTGGAAGGGACTTCAATGTAGGAATGTCCATCTACTCTATCCCATCACTTTATACATGAGGAAACTGAGGCTCAGGGTGATTAAGTGAACTTATCTAACAATTCGTAGGGACTAAGCAGCAGATATGGATTTGAGTTCCTCTGATTCTAGAGTTAACACTCTTTCTACTATACTATATATACTATGCAATATATATATATACATACATATATACATATATATTATATATCTATATCTATATATCTATATATACTTTCCACTATAAAGCCTCTTAATGGACAAGAATAAAGAATAGGACAGAATAGGCAGACAATAATGTGTTACCATCTGGTATGAGAAACTACTGTGCTCACATTGCCAGATCCAATGGAATAGATCCCTTTCTTAGTGCATTATATATTTTAAAGTGCTTTCACATTCATGACAAAGAGAGGTCAATTATTTTCCTTCTTATTTTATCTAGTAGATAAGGAAGAAAAAGCCCAGAGATTTTAAATAGCTTATTAGTTATTTAAGTGTCAGAGTCAGGACTAGAATCCATTTCTTTTCTCAATACAATGATTTGTAATCTAGATGTCTGAAGAGCAGATTTATTTTTAAAAAGAATTGGAAACACTGTGGAGCCTCACTATATCTTGGTCTCTTTAGTTCAATACCATGAACTATATTATATCTAAATTATAAACAGTATTCCAAAAAGATCACTTTTTCAAGGGCCTCTTCCATGAGGGAGTATGTGCTGAGGCCAGGAACTCTCTAATATGGAAGAAGAGTCATCAAGATTCCATACAAAGTATGCCACAGTGGGGGTACATCAAGTAAGCATTTAGATTCTAATAACAAACCAAAAAAAAAAAGAAAATAGAAAAAATTATGACTCATTTTTTTTTCTTCTAAGTGACTTGAAAGTTTTGTAAAAAGTCAGTAAAATTCCAGTGGTTCTAATCAGTTCTCAAAAGAATTGGAAACCATTAACAATCATAGGAAAGAATAATAAAAGTAATAATAAGAAAAATGTAAATTAAAGCAAACATGAAATTTTACCTCACACCTAGCAAATTGGGAAAAAGGACAAAAGGTGGGGATTGTCAAGGTACCTAAAATATGAACAAACCAATGTATGGTTAGTGGAGCTGTGGCTAAAATGTCCATGTACTTTGACCTAAAAATTCCAGTATTAAGTAAGTCTATGTTCTCTGGAGGTCATTGACAAAAAAACAAGAAAATAAAAAGCTCCATAGTACTTTTGCAGTTACAAAGAACTATAAACAAATAGACAGCCATAAATTGGGGAATGGCTAAGCAAATTGTGTTTTGTGAAATGGAATGTAAGTATGCATCTAAAAATACGAACATGGTAAATACAGAAAATAGAAGCAAGGAAAACGTATGATTTAAGTAAAATGAAGTAAGTAAAGAGAGCCATGGAAATAATATTCACAATATTTAGAGCAATGGAAAGAACAGTAATCACTGAACGAGTGAAAATGAATGCTGAAAAATTTCAAGGAACAAACTTTTGGTTTCAATGAAAGTAGAGGAGAAGTCTTTACCCTGTCCCTCCTCCACCCCCATGGTTCTGATCCTTCACAGAGGGGAAGATTTCATGGGTATAGAACACTGATACATTGTTGAATTTCTTTCAATGTATTTGTCATTATTTTAAATGACTTCCCTTCTCCCCCCTCTCTCTATACATACATACATAAATATGTACATATACATACATAGAGAGAAAAGTCACCACAAAAATAAAAAAGAAGTTAATAAAAATCTAAGTTTCAAACAGCCAGAGATTTTCATCAAAATCTATCCACCTCTCTGCATTTCAAAATCTATAACCATCCTAATGAACCTAATGAATTAAATTCAGTAGGCAAGAAACACTAGGGAAGTCAACTTCTCCCTGGATATAATCAGTCACTTCAGAAATTTAGACATACCTTGGTAAGAAAAATAAATAAAACATACGCTTCATAAACCATATGAACAGAGCTGCCTGGGCTTGCGGCTGTATAATAAAAATACCACAGAGTACTTACTTTCTATATGGCCTGGTCTTATTGTCTGTAAAAGGTGTTTACTACAAGCAAAGTCCTAAAGTCAGAGAAACTCGTCTTCTCTATCCCTCTTTCTTTCTCTCTTTCCGTATCACTGTACCTTAAAAAAAACAACTCTTCTCTCACTTCAGGGGCCTGGCTCTTTCAAACTTCATTTGAAATCAGATAAGGATCAATAGGACTTTAAAAATTAATAATTTAATCCTGCTAATTAACTTCTGAGGGAACCAAGCTAAAGCATTACTTCAATCAGAAATTTTCATTTCAAGTCAATTTCCTTTAATTATTGAAAGATTTCTCCCCTTCTTAAAGGAATGTAAGGTATCAGGAAACAAGTATGGAGATCTTGGAAGACAGAGGAGCCCCCTAATTCCCCCAAGGTCTACCTAAAAAGCAAAATTGGCTCCAATGAAAGAGCTTTGGTTTGGTAGTCTGGTAGATGGGTTATATAGGACAGTGTGATTTAGGAATAAAGCCTTCACTGGCTCAAGTCAGAAAACCTGGCTTTAAGTTCAGCCCTTGATACTTACTAAATGTGTGACCTTGGGAAAGTTGCTTAACCTTGGTCGGATTCAGGTTCCTCATATGGAGGATAAGGAAGTTGGATTAGGTGAACTCTGAGGTTCTTTCCGGCTCCATCTCTATGATCTTGGTTGGGACTAAACCATTTCCTAGCTGTGTGACCTTAAGCCTCTTTATTTGTTTCCTGTATACCTATAACACCATTTTCCTGTACATTGATGGGGTTTACCTAGATGATCTCTGTATATCTCTTCAATTCTAAAAGTCAATTCTAACTGACCAGCAAGAGAAATAAGATTTTGCTAAGGAACTGATAGACACAGTCATAATATTTTTGTCCAATGGCCCCATGCTCTCTCTCCTGGTTAGGTGGCTAATTAAGGTAATACTGGGAAGCAATACAACTTCCTTATTCTTGCGATTCTTCTAAAACCAGAATATCCCCTGACCTACTGTAGATCTGCTAAAAAAGGCACCTTCTCTATGGATCTTGTATCTTTATTCCTCTCAGGTAACCATTGGTTAGGTCTCCTTCCTCCACTCTTGAAACCTTAAAATCCTACCCTTACTTCTACGCTGAAATTTGGAGATATCTATGTCTATTTTTGTGTAACTACTATTTTGAATGATGATTTAATGATTTTTTTATTACTTTAATGCTATTCATTCATCATCTTAGACCACATTCTTATTTTCTTCCATTCTTCCTACATCCTGCTATGCAATTTCCCACTGAAATGTGAGCAATCACAATATGTCTCCTTCCTTACCAGGCAGCACCTAGCAGTACTTACCAGAAATGTTGTGCATTAAATGTTTTGGGCCCCCAAAGAAACTCTGAGTGAATGTAATGTAAATGGGAATTGCTACATAAAGTAGAGAATAGACTAATTAAACCAATGGATTAATTCATTGATATTTAGGTTAAAGTAGTCTTAAATAATCATTTACTTTAATAATGATTCATTTACAGAGTTTCTTACTCTGAGGTATATACAAGTTTTTTAAGAACATATTTTGACAATTATTTCTGTGTTTAGGTTTTTTCATTTAATAACATTATTCTGAGAAGGGGTCAATTGCTTGACTGCCAGAGGAATTTATAACACACACACATATGTGTGTGTATGTATGTACGTATGTATGTATGTACATATAATGTTTAGAATTTCTGATTTAAATGATGGTTGGGGGAAGGGGGATTAAACAACTTGCATAACTAAATGTTTGAAAGCATTGTTGTAAGGTCTACATAACTAACAGTCAACTTTAATCAATCCATTTCTCTGCAATGGAAATTTTAAAAGCACCCTTAGTCTAATAAAGGCTTTTAATGGCATTGGTGCAAGGAGTCTGGAAAGCAGAACTTAAAAACATATTATTCTGCAGCATAGATACTCAAGCTCTTCCCACTTCAGTTCAAGTTGAACACTCAAGAATGAAAACAGCCATTTCTCAGGCTTAGTCTCCTTGATCTGCTTCTGTAGCATAGTTAACTTCATCTTCCTTGAAACTCTTTTCTTGTGGCTTCCCATTGCGAGCCATCCTCCCCACAGCTGCAAAAGTGGTTTTCCTTCAGGATAATCCCTGAAGGTTCCATTGAAATTTCAAGCTCTTAGTATGATGTAGAAGAGGCACCTAATACAAAGCAGTGAAGCTGTAGAGGACAGAAGATTTCTCAGATAGCACCTCCTTAAATGGAAAGAGTTCAGCCACTTCTTCCTCCCTTCTCCTGAGTGGTCATGCAAGCTTTCCTTTTGCCTCCCTGTAACTCAACCTGTTATTCTCCCACCCCTAAATAGCATCTCTTTCCCTTAAATCATTCCTTAGTTAAGACACAAGGGATGTAGTTCCTATGTGGTAGCAATAACTACCTCTTCCCTTCTTCGAATCTTGGAAAAGCAGCCTCTCTTTGGACTAGCGTTGGGGGCGGGGGGAGCTCTGTGGGACAGAGGTACAAGAAAAAGTATGATTCTGTTCTTATAGGTGATGCGTTGTTAGCGTGTTCCTTTGCACTTATTAAGTGATTAAGCACTTGCTTCATGTTGAGTCCTGTATGCTAGAGTCTTACTGTGATACAGATGTGGATAAAACAGGGCCTCTGTCCTCATCAAGCTTAAAGTATCCTGTAATTATGGTTTTTTGATCCTAAATCAGTGATGGCTTCTAAAGCAATGGGAAATCCATGTCCCATGCACTTGATATGTCTTGTGTGACCCTTTCTCTCTCCTCTATCAGACCTTTCTTCTTGTCTTTCATGGATTTTGGGGGGTAGTTGCCTTCAGGGGAAGGGGAAGTAGAGGCAAAATCACACCTCTTTTATTTATTTAATTTTAAATAAAGAGTCAACAGCTTAAAGATTAATTTGATTAAGATGAATTGTAAAGTTGGGAATTCTAACTTTTATTATGGTTTATTACTTAATTAATTTAATTCTTTCTCCTGTTGGCTGGCCCTTCCTCTTCCCATTGGTGAGTTCCTCTAGGAGATTCTATTTTTTGGAGGGATTCAGGATGACCTGTGTTCATTCTCCCTCCAGCCTTGCTCCTGACTTCTTCTAGACTTTAAAATCACATCTCTGTGCTTATTACCTTCATCACCATTCTCTCCCCTGTTCCTATCTAAAATTTTTCCTCAGTTTCCTCAGTCCTCTTTTTCAGTATCCTGACGTGTTCCTTCACTGGAAAATAATGACTTATTATGTTTTTTTTTCCTTGGATTTCTCACTGAGGACTCACTGTCATGCATTTTCCAGATCTCTATGAAGAAGTTCTAAATGAAGACTTTGATATATTTCTTCCTCCTCTTCTGCCATCAAGGTCCCACTGCCATTAAACTTTAAACTCTGTGAGGGCAAGGGCCCCATGTTATCTAAGATTTGGAATATACTCTAGGGCTTATCACAGTGCTCTGCACACAATGAGCTGTTAATATAACTTCGTCAAATGAATTAATGTATACACACATGAATAACTCATGGCACAAAAGAACTTTAATAAATTCTTGTTAATTAATTGAATAAATATAGGGGTGAACTTTATATCACAACAGAACTAATTTGAAAACTGTTCTATGGCCTTCATGAAATATTCATGAGAATAAGTAAAATCCATTCATTTAATTTTAGTTTCTCTAGGAAACTTTGAATTAATAATTCCATTTCCACGGTACCTCAATGACAGGAAGTCAAAACCTTGGATAACTAGCATGTGTCTTCAGTTATTGAAGGAAGGGTAAATTTAATTGTCATTCTGGCTTAAAAATAAATTTATTTGGAGTTTTTTCTTTATTGAAAACCAAATCTACAAATCCTGGTCACCCCTAGATGAATGGATATCGTCCTGCTTTGGAAAATGCACAGCTGAATGATTCTACTCTCTAGACCTGGGATCATCAAGGTGGGGACACTTCTGGCAGTTTGACCCCAAACACTTGCAAGGTTATAATCTTTTAGGTTAATCACTGTAACTACAATCTTGTGCAATAATTTAATAGTTGTACCCTAAAGATCCCCCAAATTTTCTACATATCTCCAACCAGCTTACAATAGTCAGTGTGAGGCTTCCCACATGTGATGCAAAGTTTGCTCATACAACAAAAGAATGACCCTAAATGTTTTTTCTTTGAGTTAGGAATAAACAATCTAATACTTTATATTTTGTTGTTTAACTATTGCAAAAGTCAAGTTCTTCCCCATGCAGACTATTCATTGGCACCATTTGTGCTACTCAAATATTATGTGTTGCTTCTTAACTTTTTAGATCCTCAAAGGTAATTCTTTGCTTCCTCTAGAGTTCTGGAATTCCTTGTACTTTTAATAAGGAGAAAAGGAAATATTCAGTAACATAATTAAAATAAAGTAGTAAGACTTCTTAAGAGAAATACTTCTCTGGATAAGGAAATTATTTTTATGTTTACCACAACTTGCTGCTTGATGAGGATTTATTAAGCACTACCATATACAGTAGGAACTCCTTTAAAACTTGTTCAAGCTAAGGAGAAGCTACAGAAGTGTTAGCCAGGTATAGGAACAATTAATTGGCATTAAATTAATAAACTATCTTTCTAATTAATCTAGATCCTTGCCATGGATTAGTTATACCAGGGCTGTCCAACCTTAGGTTTTTATTGAAACAATAAACAATATATTTTGATTTGCCATTTTAGTGAGAGCTCTGTAGTAGCTTGGCTTCCTTTACTAAAGCATTTATGTAAATTTCTATGCTTGTAGGCAGCTGCAGAAATCACACTTTGGACTACATTTAGGACAGCCCTGAGTTATACAACAGACCTTTAGGCAAAATAGTTACAAAATGTTATCTAATCATAACAGAACTATTCTATTAGCATATATGTCAAAGATATGACTAAAATTCAACTATGAAAGAACATCAACATCCAAAGAGTTTTTTTTTTATCTTTTATCATCTTGGATTTTTTTCTAGCAATTCAAAAAAGCAAAATGAATTAAAAACCAACAATTTTTCCATCAAATCATAGAAACTTTCCACATTTCAATGTTAATTCTATAAATAAAATCCAGAAATAGGTTTTTTAAGAAGTTAAAAAGGTATTTCCCCTATAATGATTAGTCTAATTTAAGTACATTTTTAGACTACTTTACTGGTTGATACTCATGTAGCCCTAAATATAGTTCATAGTTACAAAATCTGATACTCACTCTTTACTTTGATTAAAATTTTGCTCTGTTTTGCTCATATCATATCATATTCTTGACAGGCGATTATCTAACTTGTGGTTAAACATTTCTGTGCTAGGCTATTCCTGCTCTTAAAAAGCAATCAGAGGTGGTCAACTTTACTTTTTGAAAATGTTTGCTTCTTTGGAGGTCAGAGCTTTATACCTGTAACTTTCATCCATTGTCTGTACTTTTATCTTCCCAGGCTGCACAGGATAATCCAATTTAACACATAGTTATTGAACACCATTACAGGCTATTTAAGGGCTATATATGGTTCCACTAGAGGATACAAATAATTGGTATTTGCCTTCAAGGAGCTTATAAGCTAGCAATTTAGTATATGGAAAATGCCATTTCCTTTCATTTTCTTATATTTAAGATGAAGGGTTGAGATAGATGACCTTTAAGGGACTTCTATTTCTACATCTAAAATGAAATGATACTCATACAAAAATTAACAAAATACCTCTGGGTAAGTTCCCCTATGAGAGTTCTTTAAAGAGAGGAATTACTTCTAGCTAGGCCTGAGGTAGGGATGGAGTAGAGAAAGAATTGTTTATGAAGGAAATGACATGTAAGCATGACCTTTATGGGCTCCAGCTCTGGCTAAATGAGATATGGAGAAGGACATTTTAGGCATAGGCATAAAGGAATAAAAGAAGACTGTCAGTAAGCTCTGGGAATGGTGAGTAGAACAGTTTATCCCTTTGCTAAAAGAAAATGCCAGTATTTAAATGGATTAATGGTTTAGGACAAAAGGAAAATAAGTTAAATAGTAGTGTTAAAACTAGTTGGAAGCAGTCTCTGCTTTCTACCAAGTCAAATTTGTTTCAGCAGTAAATTTATGGGACTATACATCAATTCGTCCTGCCTTTACCAGTGGTTTTTATTATTGTCTAAATAAATGAAGGTAATAGCCCTTTACCTAGTGAGGATACAATACGTGATCAAACAGAATATTTCCTGATAGCACAGAACAATGCTAGACTTGGAATTATAAAAAATACCACAGTTATGGCATAGGAGTTAATTTAGGTTTTTAGCATATATGGTCCAGGTATTACCACCCAAAGGCTGTTCTAAAAGGGTCACTTTTAGTGGCCTTTCCCATTTGTCATGCCTCTCATTTTTAATCTTCTGCACAGGGTCAAAAAAGGACCCTAAAACCAATAAAGATATTAATTTACATATTATCTAATAGCTAAGTAATTGTAACTCATGATTAAATCCTATGTCTTTCACAGATTTATTTCTGATAGCAAATATATTTAATGCAAATTTTTCATATTGCTTTCATAAACTAAGGACCAAGGTAATGTACAAAATAGAAAAAGAACCATTATCAACTTTCTTAATGCCTCTCTTCTAAGCAATTTTAATCTTAAAGCTATTGCTTTGTTTTAAACTTTTATACTTTTTGTCTTAATCAGAGGAGTAATCCCCAGAAAATAGTTCTATTTAGCATATATATGCATCTATATATGTATTTATATGTGTGTACATATATATGAATATATACATAACACAGAACCAATCTCTAGGCACCTCAATCATGGATTGTTTTGACAGCCTTCCTCCTTTACATTGGTTTGGCTAACCAAATATTACTTGTCTTTCAAGGTGCAGTCACCTCAGTTCAATAATTTCAAGAAACTTTATTAAGTATCCATGTAGCAGCAGACACTACACTAGATACTGGGGACACAAAGACAAAGTCCAATAGACCTTTCCCACAAAGAGCAAAAAAATTCAATTACTCCTGACCTCGAAAGCATACGCTCTTATGCAAGCTCTACCTGGTCAATGAAATTTTCCTGATCATATCAGTCCCTAGTAGTCTTTCTCTTTACTGAATTCCTCCAGCATATGTTTCTATCACTCATTTAGTGACATCTTCATATGCTTCTTTTAGTACTATTATTTAATACTTTCACGTTGTCTTCCAAACAAGATGATATGGTCTTTCAGGATGTGCCTTATACTTACGTATCTCAGTCTTCTCCTTTCCTACCTCCCACTGTGCCACACAATAGTCAGTTACAATGTGTGTGTCTACTACCTACATGTTTGAAAGAAATATAGATTTAGAGCTGCCAGGGATCTTAGAGGTAACATAGGGCAAGTACTTCACTTTAAAGATTAAGAAACTCAGGGCCACAGAGCTTGTTACGTGTCCAACATCACATAAATAGTAAGTAGAATAGCCAGAATTCAAATCCAAGTCTCCTGATTCCAGCTTCAGTGATTTTGTTTTACTACATGATGTTGTAGAATTAATGACTCAATAACAATTAGTTTCTTGCTTTTTTTCCTCTGTTGGCATTAGACCATGTTTCATTATCATACTGAAACTCAGTGTATATCTACAGCAGAGAACACTCACCAAACCATGTTATTCTTTTGTTTATATCTTCATTCTGAAAATCAAATATTTATTAATTGCAAAGAAATATTTTTCTTTATTGGCATTATTAGCACATGAAGTATTGACTAAGCTTAATTTGTGTGAAATGCAAAACATGGGTTATTTAAATAGTTTCTTTTGGCTTCCTGGAAAAGGCTATAAATATAAAAAAAATAAACTTTCTGCTTAAAGTATCAGTAGAAATGATGATTTGGGAATATTCTAGTTATTCCCTGCTGAGTTCAAGAATCTCCCATAGCTGTTTTAAGATGTTCTTATTCACAATGATTTGAATATCAGTATACAGATGAAATGATAGGGACCAGGATCTTTTTCATGCTATTTAAGTGTAGTAGATAGTAGTGCACATAGTTGCTACAGAAGAGACATTCTAGTCTATGCTAGAGTCTTTATTAGCCAACCTTGTTATTTAACAGATGAAGAAATTGATGTCCAAATAAGCTAAAGGAAATGTTGAAATTCATGAGGGTAATTGGTAATACAGCTGAGGCTAGAATCTAGGCCTTCCAGGTGGATGCTATTTCTCCTATGTGATATTGCTGTAATATTTGTATTACTATTAGTGTGAGATTTTCCTCATTAATCATTATACTCCACAGTCCCAGTCTTCCTTCCCTCCATTTTTGTTGATTTCTTTCATGGAATCCTTTTCTCATATTCACTCCGTTGTAGGATGGCACACATCCTTTAGGCGCATGACCAAATACTGGTATAGTTTGACTCTTGGAATCATTTTTACCCTACTCCAATCTACCACGCAGGCTCCTCCATTTTATTTCCTCAATAACTTTCTTCTTCATTATCTCTTTTATATTACCCTGATGCCATACTAATTGTTTCAGTGCTCCATACCTGAATTATGCACCGCCTCCAACTCCTATCCCTCTTTGATAAATCATTCAATGGTTCACCATTGGCTATTGAAAAAAAGTAAAAATTCCATAGTCCATAATTCAAGGTACTCCACAACCTGCCTCTGAACTGCTTTTCAAAACTCATCTCATACTATTCTCTTTCATTCACACATTGACCAGCTGAATTATTCTGCTCACCATTCCCAGAGGTTACAGACTATCTCCTTTTGTTCCTTGATGCCTATGCCTAAAATGTCTTCATCTATCTGGAGCCCCTGAAGACCATGCTTACATTTGATTTCCTCCATAAGTACTTTCCTCATATTCCATCCCATCCTGGGAATTATGTCTAGATGAAAATTGACTTTTGAAAATTGAAAATAGGAGACTATCACTTTTATACCTGGCAAGCAATATAAAAGGTTTTTTTTTTAAATAGCTACTTTTGATATAAAGCTTTTTGTACTTCATGCTGTATTTTTGTTTTATTAAAAGGACAAGACATTCTAATTGCAGTTAGAGTAAAATGTCAAGTTTTAACAATCTTGCTGGTCTTTATTTTGTCTTAGTGAAAAATTTAAATGTAATTGAAACCCTGACCTAAACATGATTTCTTTTTCATAATATGTAAATTCAATATACTACAACCAGCTTAGGTGGCATAATTACAACTTTTAGAGTAAAAATTAAGTTTGAGAGGTAACCTCATGCATATGTATTCTAAGTAAGCTCTTCAACCAAATTTCCATTCCCACTGCTCAGTTTAGTCATCAGGGAATGGCTGCATCTCATCTTCAGAGTCCTACAAATACTCCTCTAATGCCTTTAACTTGTGACTCTCATTGGTGTTCTTTCCTCAAAGATTGTCAGTCAAGAATCATTTAGTCAGTCAGGCTTAAGGAGCTTTTAGGAAGAGGGATATTTAGTAAAGTACACCTTAGTAAATAAAAAAGTGAATAAGACCAGTTAGTGCAAAACTTCTCCCCAAAGGTCTATGACATACTCTTCCACAAGTGCATGTGTCTACGGTTAAGTGGACTCAAATTTAAAGAGCTCATGTGACAAAGAGCTTACACTTCATGGTTTCTGGGTGTCATTTTACCCAATTGTGTAAAACCTCTTAAGCATGATGTAATCTTTTTGTTGATGCCTTGTACAACTGGGGGTCCAGTCTGTTGTTTTATCCAAAATAATGTAGACATTGCTACCAGCTAATCCAGTGACACCATTTAGGTCACCGACAAGAATATAGGAAGTACAATATCTCCTGGAACCTTCAAAGGGGAAAGTCCTCTTCCAATCAAAAGCAGAGAGTGGGAGAAGAAGATTTGAACAAAGTAAAGGTCTCTCTTTCCTCAGCCCCACTCCAAGGTAGTTCTTCCTCAGTGATATGCATGAAAGCCACACTTGCTCTAATTTCTGCAAAAATATAGCACAATGCTTGGTTCATTGTAGGCTGTTAAGAAATTCTTATTGACTGACTGATAAAAAAGCCTACCATTCCAATTAACTTTATGGTGTTATACCAGAGCCAGAGGGAATAATAAAATCCCAAGGCCAATTAGAACAGACTTATTTAGTCTGGTATCCTTTCACTTCATCAAATGGCTTTCAACGATTTTTCCAACTTTATTTAAAGTCTTTTGATTGAGTGAGTGTTGTACTTGCCTAGTTAAAGCATCAGGCTAAAATGACATCAGGTTGTTTCATCCTTGTCCTGTTGTTCAGCAGCATGTTGATGTCACTTATTTCTATAACAGAGCACTAAACATAGAAAATTGACTATCCAATGTGTTCTCAAATACCTAGAGTTATGAGAAACTCATCAAATATCATAGGAGTTCATTCAGTTTTTGGATATCTATAATTGATAGAAAGTCCATTCTTCCATTGGTCTCTAGCTCCATACATCCTCACTGTATTTCTTACCTCACCACAGCTAGACTGTGTCTCTGCTCTTCAACACCCATTCAGTGACATATTAAAGTAGATGGAACTTTGGATATTTAGCCAAGACCAAGACTGGGGTAGTGGCAGAAATAGCTACATTCACTGATTTGGAGAAATAGGATAGAATAAGAATTAGAGAATAAGAGTTATAGTAAAGATAGTATCAGTTCAATAATAAGACCGACCTCTTTCATGATGAATATTGTCATTGGAGGTGAGGAAGAGGAAATAGAAAGAAGACCCACAGGAAGGATGGTAAGAAAAAATGACCTAGCAACCCCTGCACCATTCCTTTCACTTACCTATACCTTCTACTCTAGTGGTTTCAAACTCAAATAGAAATGGGAGTCACTAAACCATGCACAAAGATCCCAACATGCTGTATATTGACTATTTTAAAATGTAATGTTACCTATGTTTTATTTTTATCTTAGTTTGCTAAATATGTCCTAATCATATTTTATCCTGGTTCAGAGTACACTGAAAGTGTTGTGGGCTATGTATTTGACACATTTATTCTACCCATCATCACATTCCTATTCAATTCAGTCTCTACTGCCTTTCTGCCAGAACTAATGCAACATTCTACTACTACTTATTGAAAACTGAAGGATTCTTCACTTTCATTTAATGGCAGGTGGGAGACACTGTGTAGAGTGAATCTATGTTTGAAATGTTTGTACATTAATTATCAAAATTTAGACAAGTAAGAAAGCTAGAAGTCCAAAATTTTATCCTGAGGAATGTATACTCTTATGTTTATTAAAAATTAAGAGTTTTTCATGTCTATTTCTAGGCCTTACTTAGACTGTTATACTTCTATACAGTTTTCTCCCTTATGTTGACTATATGTTAGTATGATGATTACTGCTTTTTAGAATTATTTGGGATCTGGTTGTACCAAATCACCTTCTTTTTAATTATATACCCTGATGTTCTTGAATTTTGAGTTCTCCTGATGAATTTTTCTGTTTCAAACTATTTAAATGATTGGAGAGAGGATTCTGGGAAGATGGCAGAGAAGGTGAGAAAATTTCAGGCTCTCCAAATTTCTTCCACAAAAAGACAGAACATCATCTCAAAGTGAGTGTAGAGCAGCAGAAATAAACAAAAGTTGGGATAAGGCAGTTGTCCCCCTAAGCAACTTGAGAAAACCCCAGGAAAGACTTGATCTCCAGGGGTAGAGGTTTGCCTGAGTGAAGTGTGGAGGAGAAAGAGCAAGTACACATCTGCTGAGTGTAGTATCAGAGTGATGGGGACCCTGTTGTCTGTGGGCACTTCCAAAAAAAGCAGTCACTGGTTTCAATTCTAGTGCATAGAGGAGAATTGAAATTTGCAGTCAACAGAGAGACCACGGAGAACAAAGTTTGTGGGACAGCATGGCTGGGGGCCATAGCTTTGCTTAGCGCTGGAAAAGAGTGCCCAAGTTTGGACTACCTGAAAGTTATTATAAAACAAAGAATCGGGGGGCGGAGCCAAGATGGCCACATGAAAACAGTGTCTTGCCAGAGCTCTCTCACGGGTTCTGTTGGATTCCTATAAAAAAGTGAATCTGAGCAGATTTGAGAGAGTTAGAAATTGCGAGCAGTCTGAGTGGGGCAAATTCCCCAGCCGGGAGAATCTAAAAGGCTGAAGGAATGACTCTGTACGCTAGGAGAGCGCTCGGCATGCGGAGCTGCCCCAGATGGCACCAAAGCAGAAGGGGCTGGCCAGAAAAACCCACGTGGGAGACAGGCTGGGAGAAAGCCGGGTGCCTGAAACCAGCGCAGATCCCCAGGCCTCCCAACACAGGACGGCACTCTGTGGAAGCGACGAGCGGCAGCACAACGCCATCGACGGTGAGATACCAGCTCCTGAGGCTTGCAGCCCAAAGTTTTCAAACACTTCTTGAGCTTCCGGGAGACATAATGGCCAGGTAAACGGCTCTAATCCCTCCCCTCCCCACCCAGAGAATTCCGCGGGAGAAAAAAAAAAAA
>CM053622.1:284007565-284063225 GCA_028646595.1 Phalanger gymnotis
AATGCCTAGTTATACCTGGAAGTTATATGGGACTCCATGCCTTCTTGGGGAGGGAGGGGGGAGGGAGGAAAGAAAGTCTGGAACCAAAATTATGTAGAACTGTTTGTTGCAATCTAAAAATAAAAAAATTAAAAAAAGAATCTTAATACAACATTATAAGAAATTATTGAGTAAAATCCTCTTGAAGTTCTAGAATAATAAGGTAAAGCAGAAATAGAAGCTATCGAATGAATACCACCTGCAAGAAATCCCAGCAGAAAATTTACAGGAATATCACAATCAAGTTTTAAAGTTCCCAGATTAAAGAGGAAATATTGCAAGAAACAAGAAAAAAAATTAAATATTGTGGAACTATACAATAGGATTACACAATATCTAGCAACTTCTACATTGAAGGACCATAAGTCTTGGAAGAATATATTTCATAGAGCAAAAGAGCTGGAGTTATGTACAAGGGTAACTTACCCAGAGAAGTTAAGTATAATTTGGAAAAAAAAAGGATATTTAACAAATTGAAAGACATTCAGGTATTTGTGACAAAAAGAACAAAACTTAATGGAAAATTTGACACATAACATCCAAGAGAAATACATGGTAAACATTAAAGACATATTATAAGGAACTCAATAAAGTCAAATTATTTACTTCTTATGTGTGAAAATATTATCAATACTCTTATGACTATTATTTGGTTAGCTTAAAAGAATGGCTTGGGCTGAACTGTGTATGATGGAATGATTGTAAAAAAAAACTTGTAGGGAGATATAAAAAGGAGTAATTATCTCATACAAATGAGATATGAAAGGAGGAACAGATACAGGAGAAGTAAGTTGAGTGGATTGGTAGTGCTGGTACCTCTCATTGGAAATGGGTTAAAGCGAGAACAACAGACATCTAGATAAGTATAAAAGTCTTCAAATTTAGAAAGAAATAAGAGAGTAAAGGGGTAGGATAAGGGAAGGACATTTAGAAGGGTCTGTAGATTACAAGTTAGGACGGGGAGAAATAAGAGAGGAACTTTTAGAAAGGTGGATTAAAGTGGAGGGTGGGGGGACAGAATAAAGGGGGACTCAGAGAGGTGGGTAGATTAAAGAATAGGAGAACAAGGTAGAGGGAAGAAGTAAATTAGACAAGTAAGGAACAATAGCATGAATAGGGCAAGAGGAATAGTGAGCAAAAATAGGATGGAGGGAAATGTAGAATAAGTAATCATAACTTAGAATGTGAATGGGATGATTTTATCCATAAGATGGAAACAGATAGCAAAATGGATTAAAAATCTGAATTCAACAATATGTTGCTTTCAGGAAACAATAAAAATGAGATATGTACACAGAGTTAAAATAAAGGATTGTAGTAGAATTTATTATGTAAAAAAGTGGGAACATTACTCATGATCTCAAAGGTAAAGCTAAAATAGATTTAATTAACAGAGGAACAAAATAGGGAAACTACAGTTTGTGTCACCAATGTAATTCAGTATTGTTTGAGATCATTTAAAGTAACTAAACAGTATAAAATATCTGAGAGTATACCTACCAAAATAGACACAGGAACTACATTAACATAAACATAACATATTCTTTATACAAATAAAGTCAGATTTAAATATTTGTAGAAATATTCATTGTTCATGGGTGGGCCAAGCCAATACAATAAAAATAACAATTTTATCTAACTAATCTGTTTATTCAATACCATCTGTAACCTGCTGCTGCTGAGCAAGTATTTGATAAATTTTTGCTTCATGCCATACTGTGCAATAAGAAAAATACCAACTGGCCTTTACTTATATAAGGCCCTTTTCAGATTCTGCAGTAGTAATGGTAGAGTTACAGAAAAGGGGATAGTGAGCAAAGAATCACATGGTACTTGGGGTGTTGATAAACTTTCATCTATCTGTTGCAATTTTAAATGGGAAATCCTTACCCAAATATTGAGTGGAAATATTGCTAGAGGAACTGAGTGATATCAGTCTTAACAGTCATTATAAATAAAATCAGGAGAAGGAAATGGTATTCAGATTGAAGGATGGGTCATAGATTCTCTGTGAAAAGGAAAGAGTTTTATTGTGTACTGAAGAGCAAAAAGAGAAATTATTGCCTGCCATATTTGGTCATTTTGCAGTTTTTCTGAAAAGAATTTGACAAACTGACCACTAAAAAAATAATGACACCCTATACATCAGCATCTACCATAAAGGATGAAGAGGGAGGGACATTCTATGAAGTACTTAAGAAGACAGTAAATATATCAGTATCTACTAAGACACAGGGTGAATTCATTGCAAAAGAAGATGGTGAGCAAATAGTTGAAAAACAGTATGGATCAGAAGTAAGGAGAATGATGGAGATAAAAAATTTGTAGACTACAAAGAAGCCTGGGGTTTACAGGTCATGGATACTTAAACAGAAGGTACTGAATGTGGTGAACACCAAATATTTTCCCCCAAAATAAAACTGATTATGTTTTAATAGGGAATCACTGGTTACTGGTGTTGGGGTAATTTGTTAATCAGCTGCCTGTGTATAAGGTCACCAATTTGAGAGGAGAAGACCAAGGTTAATAGTAAGCTAGAGAAATGAATAAAAATGTTAGAAAAAATATAATGCATATGTTTAACTCCATCCTGACTTTTTAAAAACATCATTTATTATGAAAAATGGGATATGGACAATAGAACAAACAGAGAGATTGCAGTAATTTCATATAGGTATTACAGTGATGTAAATTATTTGTCATACAAAGAGACTAAAAGAATCTAAACATGGCCTTGATCAGTAACCACTTGAGTGAATTTGACAAATGGAGAGATATGACAACCCAAGGCAACACTGGTTTAAACACATAAACTTGTTAAAATATTATGGAGGAAAATGAATAAAGACAATGGCCACTGTCTTTTCATTAATTAGAAGTGGGAACTTTCTGTTATAAAACAGACAGAAATAGAGGACAAAACCATCACTTTTAGTGAGGATCCAATTTAATGTATAATAACCCAAACCCAGAGCATTTAAAGATAAAAGCGGAAGGAATACAATAATCATAAGGAAAATAGAAAAAGATTTTCAAGGATTTTTATAAGAATTTTTTAAATCATCAGGAACAGTGGAGTGACTTTAACATCACAGTCCTGGGTTGCTTAGAGAAGAGGGAGAGATTATGCTATAAAGAATAAGATATCTATTTACTCAAAAAATTGAAGAATTCTAAAGACTAAAGTCTGTGTTTTAGAAAAGTTAGTGATGAGTCACAAAATTCACTGATTTGAATTTCAACATTTCCTACTCATCCTCTCTACTTTCTGATGGAATCACTAAAAGAATGAAGAAGCTCTTCGCAGCTGGCATTGAGTAGCATTGAGGGTAACAGAGACCGAAGGTCTTAAGATCTATAAATTATATAATTAGTACCTAAATTTTAAGAGCTGCGTATCCATGAGACTTAAAAAAATAACAAAATGTTTTGTTTTGTGGTAGTTTTAAAGAAGACTGGAGGAAGGAACAGAATGTGATTATAGTAATATCTCAGAGTAGCTGGAAAGCTCATAAAACCATAGAACTAACCTGAAATCCAACAAACCAGAATTCCACAAGGTCCTGGAAGTTTATTTTCCCCTGTTAGAAACTTTTCAGGACTTTTTATCTTCTTGTCTACCAAAGAATGATGTCAAAATGATGCAACAAAAACTCCATGGGTATCCAGATTTTATTACATTTCTTAAAAAGGATTTGCTCTTTATTATATAAAGATTACTATTAAGTTCATGAGTTATAGAATGTAAAACAGCCACAAGAATCACTTAAGAATATGAAAGTAAAGAATAAGTTTTTCACCTCATGCCTGAACTTGTAAAGTATTATGATAAACAATAAATAGAGAGGCCACTGTAGTTTACCTTTATTGAAAAAAAAAATTCTGGAAGTTCAGGGATTGCCCATCAACTGGGGAATGGCTGAACAAGTTGTGGTATATCAATGTAATGGAATACTATTTTTCCATAAGAAAATGATGAGCAAGTGGACTTCAGAAAAAACTATAAAGACTTACATGAGTGGATGCTAAGTGAAGTGAGCAGAACCAGGAGAACATTGTACTCAGTAACAGCAACATTGTGAATGAATAACTTTGATAGACTTAGCTCTCCTTAGAAATGCAAGTTATCTAAGACAACTCTGAAAGACTCATAATGGAAAATGCTGTCTACATCCAGAAAAAAGAGCTAGGGAGTCTGAATGCAGCTTGAAGCATACTATTTGCTTTCTTTCTTTTGTTTGTTTTTTCTCTTTCATAGTTTCTCCTATTGGTTCTAATTTTTCTTTACACCAGGACTAATGTGAAAATATGTTTAATATGAATGCATATGTATAGCCTATGTCAGATTGCATGCCATCTTGGGAACGGGGGAGCGGAAAGAGGGGGAGAAAATTTAGAACTCAAAACATTACAGAAGTGAATGTGGAAAACTAAAACTAAAAATAAATTGAACAAAAGAATCCATCAGTCTGTAATAATCGGAGTTCAAGTGAGAAAACTTGAATTAAAGCTCAAACTAACCACAGTTCCATAGACAAAGTTTTGATAAAACTGGCTCCAGCCTACGTTATAGAGCATGTATGATTATATATTTCTCAATACCTTTGCTCTAACTTTCATGAAATGCATCTGGGAAAATGAACATTCTTTAATATCCAGGCTTTGTTGTGGTTCTTATAATAACAAAGTCTCATTTGGTGGTAAAATGAAGGGAATACTTAGCTATTCCATTTTTAGCTAAAAAATTCTTTAGTAAAGAACCTTCCTTTCCTCTGTACTCTAAGGGAAGCTTTTAGCATTTTAAAAACCTTGAAGGATTAAGGAAAAATGTTTGCCCCAGGGGAAGCCACAGGGAGGAATACTACTAAGGTATTCTCTCCAATTACCTGAAAAGACCTTCCTTCTGGTCCTATTAATGACATTGAGATTCTTTACATTATTTCTACTGATTCATCCACCTGAAAACTCCCACTCTGCAGGGGAAAATGACTACTAGGAAGTTCAGTTATATGAGTAAGTCAAGTTTTCTGAACAACACTGAATAAGCCCTTTGCCTTAGTCTATTTTTTAATATCTGGGAGGTAAACTTTCTTCTCATAGACACTTTTATTTGTTTCTCTCCTACTAGAAATATTAGTAATCCTTTACACACAAGGGTAAACAGTGTTATTGTGAACAGATGCTAGAAAACTAATTTAAAGCTTAAAAAACTCCGTAATAGCTATCACATCTGTGAAATGGTTTTCCATCTCTTCCTGATGACATTACTGGAGTGATGAATGATTCAAAGAAAAGTATGTATGGCAGAAGTAATGAAAGTGTCTGGTGGGAGATAAATTTATTCTGGATGACCACCAATTCTTTTTGCTCGTGTGTTTTGAAGAGTAGAAAGCACATTAAGAAGAGCTAAAGGGAAATTTAAAAGAACTTCCTGTGGGAACTCTTAAGAAGTATATTAAACAATAGCAAATGAAGCTCTTTAGTCCAACATCACTTTGAAGGGAGGAGATGAGTGCAACCTAACATTTATTAGGCTTCCACTGCCTGGGAGGAGTTACACTGAAGAATAAAACATGAAATTGTTATCCACCAGCATTTTAAGTAATAATCTATCAGTCAGACAATAAAAATGCTCTTTATTGAGTACTTAAACTATGCCAAGTACTATGGTAAGGAGCTTTGGGAATACAAAGAGATAAGTACACAAAATATAATTAAATTCAACAATCATTTATTAAGGGCCTTCTGACCACAAGGAAATGAGCTAGTGGATAACACTGTGGATAATAAGACAAAGATGAAAAAGTTATTGCCTTCAAGGAGTTTATACTCTTCTAGGAGAGAAAGATGAAAGCCTAGAAGAGAGAAGGGTAAAAAAAAAAAACAAAACTAAACCTATTTAAGAATATAAGTAGTCCACAATGAAGGTGAGGGATGAAAGGAAAGATATATTAGTTGCAAGATATTTTTAAGGAAGAATTTCCTTTAATCTTAGAGCTGACTCATGAAAAAGTGGGTGAAATTTCATTATTTGGTTACCCTAAATATAGAAATCAAGACTTAAAACTCTTCCATGAAAATGTTTTTATTTGGTTTGAAGGTCTGTACTTTGCTCCTTATTTTATGAGGTAGGTGGGGTTGATATTAACTGCTGCTGAGAAAAGGAAATTTGAAATACTAAATACAGGTGAGGCTGAGTGAGATGTTGCTTAGCAACTCTTAATGGGAAATATTTTAAACTCTGGATTATTCCTTCCTGGGAAGTCGTTGCTGTACCCAAAATTTCCAAATTTCTTCCCTTCCTCCTTCAACCTGGTTGGAGGTTAAGAACACTTTCTTTGCTTCCCATATTGTTTAATCTACTCACCCTTAAGTCTGTCTCCCAGACAGTAGTTTCATCAAGTCACTTGCTAAATGTAAGGAGTAATTCACAACAAATCCTAAAGCAGTCAAACTTTTGCTCTTTAAAATGGGTTAGTAACAGATGTATAAGAAGCCTAGAAAACACTTTCCCCCCATCTCCTGCCAAACCCTTGATAGTTCAGGAAATCACTGTGAAGGGAGTGTGTTCTAGTCGGGGGGGGGGGGCAGTTGGTGGCAAGTGCAAATACTCATGGGCAAGAGAGGATCAAGACCACATTGGAGAAAACAGAATTATAGCCTGTCTGACATGTGGGGGAACTGTGAAATAATACTAGAACGAAAGGGCTTGGTCAGATTTTAGAGGGCCTTAAATGGAAGGAAGCATTTATTAAGTTGCTGCTGTGTCACAGCAGGGTGCTAAGTGCTTGAAAACATAGCATTTTATCCTCACAACAACCCTCAGAGTGAAGTTTTATCAATGCCAGCCTAAGGACATGGTTTTTCATTCAAATCCCTTATAAGTTAATTGATTATTTGTCTTCTCAGACTAGAAAGTTGACCTAATTACAGAGAGTTTAAAAAACAAATACTCAATTTTGTAGAAATTCATCTTCAGATTCTTCTCACTTTATTCTGCATGAGTTCATTCAAGTGTCCCCAGGCTTCTCTAAATCTGTTCTTTTCATCTTTGCTTATAGCAATCTGATTATAAATACTTGTTACATCCCTCCAGCCCCCAAAGGGGAGGAATTAGTAAGAAGGGAAAATAAAAGTGGTTAATTTTTTAATGTTAATAAAAACATAAAAAAGATCATTATGAGCCAATGCCTTTCAACTCTTTTTTCTTGCATTCCAATCTAAAGAAGCATTTCTACAATTTCCATAATACAAAGGTAGGGGCAGGGAAGGGAGAGGGAATGCATATAGCCATTAGGAAAAATAGTGCATAAAGATAGACATTGTATTGGGATACAGAGAAAATTTCTGTCACTAAAAAATATAGGGGAAAATGGAGATAGAGAAGAGAGAAACCTACACATTTATGGTTTGTGTTCCATATACTTATACTATTTCCTTTGTAATTTTTGGATTTGTTGAATAAAATGTTTAGTCAGAAATAAAAATATCTCAGCATTAAGTTCTTAGCAAAGAAAGAGTGCTAAAGATCACCATATAAATACATTTATAGTCATTAATGATGACCATCATTAATGAAATTATCACTAATCATGGGTAAGCATGGGGAGGAAAGGTTGCAAGAACTACAAGTAGGACCAGACTAATTCAGGCACTGACAAAAGGTGAGTGTGTCATAAACACTGACAGCAATGTAAATAAACTGAGAGAGAAAGAGAGAGAGAGAGAAAGTTTAATTTTTCTCTTATTCTCAACACCTAACATAGTGTTGAGTACACAGGAGGGGTTTAATACATGCTTATTGGACTGAATATAGCAGGATGGTAAGAAAAGTTCAAATGATCACTTTTTTATTTCATTGTTAATTATCTCATGCTATACAGAACATATAAACCAAGTTCACCTTTGGCCAAACATCCATATTTGTGATACGTTTGATTTACATAACTTATATTACATGAAAAGCACATCCTTTGTGTATAAAATTTAAAAAAAAAACTGACCTATTTGCTTTGGTTTCTTGTCTCTGAAAAACGGTGATTGCTCTGTTATAAATGATGGTATTCTTGGAGGCCAAATGATAACACCTTTGGTTGGCTTTCTTCCTCTTCATTCAATTTATAACCAAATTATTCAAATAGTGAATAAATATACATATGGTATTCTGAATAATTTCCTTAAACAAAAGCAAACAAGTCCTTCCAAATGCTAGTAGAAGCCTACATTTTCTTATTGAAAGTTTGTATTTTTTTCCCCCAGAAATACTGGATCTAGAGAAGCAGGAGGCCCTGAATGTGTCAAGGACAAAGCCTCCCACATCTGACATAATTTGTTGTTTGCACCCTAAGCTGAACTCCTTGTGTGTCCTTAGGAGTCAAGACAGGCACCAGTCTGTGCTAGGCTAAAATTGCTGGTGCAGTTGGGACCCATGTAGATAAGCAGATCATCTCATATTCATAGTCTAGCAGTTCCCAAGGGAAAAGAATGCAGCTTTTGCCATCACCTTGCTCCTCCCCTTCAGGAAGAGTTTTGTCCTTTTTCCACCTTTATTGCACTTTTCCCATGCCACTTTAGGTGGAGATTTCTATTATCTTGTCTTTCCTTTGTCCTGTTGTCATAAAAATGCAAACTTCTGTATGAATTGTGAATTCTTCACTTGACTTATCAAACATATCATATGGCAGTGTGTGTAGGCTATGGATTTGGGTTCAATTCTTAGAATAGTACAACTTTCAGAAGGAAAAAAAAACCCTTCAATAGTAATGGCTGTACAACCAGCTGCTTCAACTTTTCCAGAATAGAGCAAACCAAGAAGAACAAAAAATCCTCTGGCTACCAGAAAAGACTTCCCAAAAGACTCTGCTCCAAGAGTGTCTACTTTGTTCCTTAGCTCTCCTTTAGAGACCTACAATTTTACATACAATATAAAATGGGTAGTTATGATGATGCCGATATCAAACAGTATGAAATTATATTTGCTCTCTTCTATTTTAGAAGATAGGAAAGGAAATAATGTATTTAAGGAATATTTTCTATTTTTAAAAAGTTGAAGTAAGCATTAGAAGATGCCTAAATTCATTTGAAGCTTAAGTTATCTGAAGGAAAAAAAAATCACTTAAAATATCTCATGGCTGAATAAATGCCAGTGGAATGAGGCAGTAAAATCTATCAGTTTTTTACTTATTTGTTACTTGAAAATATAAAAGATCTGTGTTTTTATACACATAAGGAACATTCTCCCTAGATGTAGATTGAAACCCCCCTCCCATTTAAATAGAAAAGGCCTAGTCAGTGGCCTGAGGGACATAGAATAAATGATTTGATGAGGGTCCTGTAGTTAGCAAGCATTAGAAGTAGCATCTGAATCCATGTCTTAATACCTACCTCCAATCACTATGCCATTGGTTCTTATTTTGTTATTGGTTTAAATTCTAAAACTGCTTTCTCATGAGCAAAGTCTATCTAAATTATGGCACTTTTATAAAAGTAGGTCATCAACTTCAAGAAAATTTTAATGTCAACACTTGCTTTTTTGTTTCGTTTTGCAAGTTCTCTTACCCATTATTTGTTCATCTCCCTCAGGTAATAAAGTATTAACAGAATTATTGGGTCTCGAAGTTGGAAGGAAGCTCAGAGATCATCTAATTCAACTCATACTTGAAGAGGAATCTGTTTTATGATCTCCTGAAAAGGAATATTTGGTGTTTGATTGAAGATCTTCAATGAAAAAGAACATACTGCTATCTAATTAAAGCTAAATTAATTATCCAAATTGCTTAAACTTAGCCTTTTAACTCCTGAAACATAAGTTAAATTTTTCATTATTCAAGACTATATTAAATACTTCCCTGATTTTTGAAGTGGAACATATCAAATATACCAGAATCTTTTAAAAAGAATGATTTAGGGAAAGACAATCCAGTCTCAGATACTTTCTAGCTGTCTGGCCCTAGGTGAACCTCAGACTGCCTTAGTTCCCTCAACTATAAAATGCAGATAATAATACCACTTACTTCCCAGAGTTGTTGTAAGGATGAAATGAGATTTTTCTTTTGTAAAGCATTTTGCCCAGTGCCTGGCATGTAGTAGGCACTTAATAAATGCTTGTTTTGTTTTTTTTTTCTGTCCTGTATGAAGCAGCACTAGACTGGTATTAGTGATTCTTCTCATTCTTCATCTCCTTTTCAGCTGTAAATTTTCAGTGTATTATCAGAGAGAAGGTGTTGTTTTCTTCCTTTTAATTTTCAGTCTTAGGAAGAATTAGGGTGATAACAAGGTCACAATTAACTAGCAAATTTGGGCAATTATTAATCAAAATTAACACATAATTCTAAATCAATAGATTCTAGACTACTCTTGACAAAGTACATAGACTTAATTGAAGCTATCCTCTTTAAAAAATGTTATATTGAAACTTAAAAAATTTTTACATTGATTAATTCCTGATATGCACCCCTTATCTCCAGTAAACTCTCCCTTGGAACAAATAAAGATGAGCAAAATCAACTGACAAAATAATCACTTCTGAAAATCTATGCTGCATTCCACATTTATAACCCTTCACCTCTCTACCAAGAAAGGGGAAATGCTTCATCATTTGTTCTTTTGCACCAGATGAATGTTTGTTATAATTGATCTGAGCTCTGCCACCTTTAAACATTACTTCAGTTATTGTGAATCATTGTGTATATTGTTTTAGTGGCTTTTCTCTCTTCCTTCAGCAATATTTCCTACAATTCTTTCCACGATTGTCCGAATTTCTTGTGTAGGAAAAATAGTAAGGCTTGTGTTAACCAGAATGTGCCACAAAAGTACAGCAATTTTATTACTGGCATATACTCAAAAAAAAATGGTGGAGTGTGAAACAAGGATACAAATATACGGACCAGCATCCTTAACCAAGCTTTTTTTTTTCCCTCTAGCTTTTTCTTCATGCCAATCAGAGAGGATCTTGTGAGAAAGGGAAACCTTATTTTCTGAGCTAAGATTTAAAAATTAATCTTAGCTTGGGGTTTTTTTGGTAGCTTTGGCTGAATCTTTAGCTGGGTGGTTTTGTGTCTCAGTACCGCCAATAAAAGAGAATTAGTTGCCTCTGTCAAAGAGAAGTATGTGAGACCTTGTGCCACAGTAGATGGCAGCAAAGTTCAGGAGAGAGTGCTGAAGAGATTAAAGAACTGAAGTCCAGCATATGGCAGCAAAGAATAGTTTTGCAACCACAGATTAACAGATACCTAATAGAAATAATGGGATTAGGCCAAGATGATGGAATAGAGGTAGCAACTCACCTGAGCTCTCCCCTAAACCCTTCCAAATACCTTAATGGCTCTAAACAAATTCTAGAGCAGCAGAACCCACAAAAAGACAGAGTGAAATAAATTTCCCCCCTAAGATAACTGAAAAGGCCAGGAAGAACAGTGTGTTGCACCAGGGTGAGAGAGGAACGCAGTGTAGGGCAGGCTGCACCAGGGCACACCCAGCCCCAGCAAACCTGGAGCAGGCTTTGGGGCAATTGAATCACTGGCAGCAGTGGCAATTTCCAGACCTCTCAGCCCACAGATCCCAAAGACAATTTAGAAGGTCAGCAGGAAAGGTTTGTTGGACATGGGTGAGAGTGGAGCACAATCCAGCACAGGCTGCACAAGCACAGCCCCTGCCCCAACAAACCAGGAGTAGGCCTTCAGAGCCACTGATTCAGCAATGGCAATAGCTGCTTCTGGAGCTCTCCTATCACACATGGTAAGGGGGTCAAACAACTCGTCAGAAGGAAATTACCAGGGTCTCTTTGCTAGCACTGAGGCAAGATTCTCTTGCTTTACCCATACTCGGATCAGAGTTGCAGTCCTGGGTGGCAGTCCCAAGGCAAGGAGGAGCACTAGCAAACCAGAGATTGTGACCACAATGCAGCAGGAATCCTCCTTACAGTTCTAGGACAAAAAAGGGTGCTTGTCACTCACAGACTAGAGTACAGGCCAGGAGAAGGGTAAACACTTCTCTTTAGATCATACCACATAGGAAGAACTAAAAACTTACAGGTCTCTAGAAGTATCTCTGATAGCAACTGCACAAAACCGCTGAAGCTTGAGACAGTGTGCTCTCCACCCTAGCAGCAGAGCCCTATTTTAACAAACAGTTAAAATTCAAGTACTAGGCTGGAAAAATTAGCAAACAACAGAACAAAATTCTGACCATAAAAAGTTACTATGGTGATAAGGAAGATCAAAATACATACTTCGAAGAAGATAACAAAGTCAAAGTTCCTACATCCAAAGCCTCCAAGTCAATAGCTTGATAAAGGAGACCCTCCACAAATACTGCAGATAATCACACCTTAAAACACAAACTAGACCAAACGGTAAGAGCGGTTCAAAAAACCAATGAGGAGAAGAATGCCTTGAAAAGCAGAACTGGCCAAAAGGAAAAGGAGGTCAAAAAGCTCACTGAAGAAAATAATTCCTTAAAAATTAGAATTGAGCAAATGGAAGCTAATGATTTTATGAGAAATCAAGATAAAATAAAACAAAAACCAAAAGAATGAAAAAATAGAAGACAATGTCAAATATCTCATGGGAAAAAAAACAACTGACTTGGAAAAAAATCAGGAGAGATTATTTTAAAATTATTAGACTACCTGAAAGCCATAATCAAAAAAATAGCTTAGACATCATCTTTCAAGAAATTATCAAGGAAAACTGCCATGATATTCTAGAACCAAGGGTAAAATAGAAATTAAAAGAATCCACCAATAACCTCCTGAATGAGATCCTAAAATAAAAACTCCTAAGGAATGTTATGGTTGAATTCCAGAGCTTACAGGTCAAGGAGAAAGTATTGCAAGCAATCAGAAAGAAACAATTCAAGTCTCATGAAACCAGAGTCAGGATAACACAAGATTTAGCAGCTTCAACATTAAAGGATCAGAGGGGTTCAAATATGATATTCTGGGGGTAGGGGAGGAGTAAGATTTACAACCAAGAATCACCTACCCAGCAAAATTTAGTGTAATCTTTCAAGGGAAAAAAATGGATATTCAATGAAACAGACTTTCAAGCATTCTTGATGAAAAGATCAGAGCTGAATACAAAATTTCACTTTCAAATACAAGACCCAAGAGAAGCATAAAAAGGTAAACAGGAAAGGGAAATGATAAATGACTTAATAAGGTTAAACTGTTTACATCCCTACATGAGAAAATGATACTTGTAATTCATAAGAACTTTCTCATTATTAAGGCAGTTAGAAGGAGTATATATAGGCAGACGGCACAAGTATGAGTTGACTGTAAAGGGATGATATCCAAAAAAAAATAAAACTAAGAGGTGAGAGAGGAATTTACTGGAAGAAAGGGAAAAGGAGAGGCAGAATGGGATAAATTATCTTGCATAAAAGAGGCAAGAAAAAGCTTTTACAATAGAGGGGAAGGGGGGAGTCAATGAATCTTACTCTCATCAGAATTGGCTAAAAGATTGAATAATATATGCACTCAACTGAGTATAGAAATCTATCTTACTCTACAGGAAAGTAGGAGAGGAAGGAGATAAGAGAAGGGGGTAGTGATAGAAGGGAGGGCAGATTGGAGCAGGGGGTAGTTGGAAGCAAAACCCTTTTGAGAAGCAACAGAGTGAAAGGAGAGAATAAAATAAACTGGGGGGATAGGATGGAAGGAAATACATTTAGTAATAGTAACTGTGAAAAAAAATGTTGAAGAAGTTTTTTTTCTGATAAAGTCCTCATTTCTCAAATATATAGAGAATGGAGTCACATTTATAAAAATAAGAGCCATTCCCCAACTGATAAATGACCAAAAGATATGAACAATTTTAGATGAAATAATCAAAGCTATCTACAACCATATGAAAAAATGCTCTAACTCATTATTAATTGGATAAATGCAAATTAAAACAATTCTGAGGCATTGCATCATATCTATTAGATTGGTTAAAAGGATAGAAAAGGAAAATTCAAATGTTGGAGGGGATGTGGAAAAGTGGGACATTAATGCACTATTAATGAAGTTGTGAACTGATTCAACCATTCTGCAGATCAATTTGGAACTATACCCAAAGGGCTATAAAACCAGGTATATCCTTCAACCACTGCTAGTTCTGTATCCCAAAAGAGACAAAAAACAAAAAGGAAAAGAACCTGTATGAACAAAAATATTTATATCAGCCCTTTTCTGGTGTCAAAGAATTTGAAATTGAGGGGATGCCCATCGATTGGGGAATGGCTGAACCAATTGTGGTATGTGATTGTGATGGAATAGTATTACGCTATAAGAAATTATGAGCAGGATGCTCTCAGAAAAACCTGAAAAGACTTACATGAGCTGATGCAAAGTGGAATGCACTGTGTATAAAGTAACAGCAGTATTGAATGATGATAAGTTGTGGATGAATTAGCTATTCTCAGCAATACAATGATCCAAGAGAACTCTTAAGGACTTATAATGAAAAATGCTATCCATTACCAGAGAAAGAACTGATGGTGTCTGAATACAGATTGAAGCATACTTTTTTCCTTCCTTTCTTTCATTCTCTTTCTTTCTGTGTTCTATATTTTCTTTTACAACATAACTATTATGGAAATAGTTTGCATGACTGGCATGGCTCTACATATATAACCTATCAGATTGTTTGCCTTCTCAGTGAAGGGGTGTGGGGAGAGAGAAAGGCAGAGTATTTGGAACTAAAAATTTTTGAAACAGATGTTAAAATTGTTTTTATATGTAGCTGAGGGAAAATAAAATACTAATTATAAAAAAGAAATAATAAGATCAGATACAACACCCAGCAAGAAACAATTATGTCCAATGGCAATCTGAGAAATGGCACTGGGCAGAAAGCAGCAGAGAGCAGGGCAATGACATCACCAGAGGACACTGGTAGCTCTGCAATGTCAGAGGTGTGAATTGTCCCAACCATACACATGTCCTGGTTATATGTCCTCCATGTGCGGTGAAGTCTTCCAAACAAGTTTCCCGGCCAGATGGTGTAGTTCCATATGGCCTTTCAAGCATGTTCCCTGGCCACATATGACCTCTAAATATGTATGAGGCATGAATATTCTCTGGTCATATATACTATTTATCTCCTACCAGTAGTGTGGTAATATCTGTGAAGATATGTATATGGGAGAATATTTCTTTGTCATTGTATTATCTTTTCAATTTGATAAATGCCTTTTAAAAAATGTATGTGTCTTCTGCTTTACCAGTAAAAGTAAACACATCAATAGAGACTTCTGTGCTATGCTTTTAGGGGCATATTGACCTATAGAATGTCTCAAAGTCAGAATTCCCCAAAGAAGACCCTGGATAGGCATGTTTGCTTCTGCTCTTTTGCTTACTTCCTAGTTAATGACTGAGTCTGGATGATTAATGTTTCCTAAAGTCTTCACATAAATAACTCTAAGAGGAATAGGTACCTATCAGCCATCTAACTAGAAGTATGTCAGTCTTTTCATTCTTTCTATCTGTAAATATATGCCAATTAATAAACTAAAAATCTTCTTTGTATCTGTAGGTATCTTAGAAAAAAAATCTTTCAATATATGGTTATAGTTCATGATTTACATTTTGTTTTGCTTTATTTATTTGTGTCTCCCTATCTCCCCCTGTCTGAATGGACAGCAGCCTGTCATGGGCGTGGCTCTACTGCTGATCAAAAGGAAAGCTTTGATCCACTCTGTTATTGACATTAGACAATTCACCTTTACTTCGGCAGCCTGGTTTGCCTCTCTCCAACTTCCAGGGCTCATCATACTGGTGCTGGACTTAGTGTGGACTCCCATCGGCTTTAGCTCTACTACAACTCAGACCTTGCAGACTCAAGTGATCTACCATCCTCAGCCTCCACAGTAGCAGGAACTATAACTATGCATCACGACTTCCAGATAAATTTTTTATTATCCACTTTTAGCTCAGAAATAACCCTTTGTTTATGAAATTCTTTCCTTCCCTAACAATACAAGCTCCACACAAAGCTCTCTGTATAAATGAAGGTAGATGGCATAAATCTATATTGAACATGTGTTCAGTCTCTAAGGCTTGTGCTTAAGTAATGGTGACTAAGTTGTTACTGTTGTTTGTATTTCTGTTTTGAATATATTGACAGTAAATCATCTCTTATTAAAATGTATTATAGATCAACTTGGTTATTTCTAAGGTGTTGAAGCAATTCACTTACAGAGTGATTCAGTTTAGATTAGGGTGCAGAAGTGATAATCCAATCATGGAACAAAGAGATTATAGAAAAATATTTTGAAATCTTACCTGGTCCCAAGGAAAGATGGAGCCCTCAAAACACATGAATAAATATCCCATGGCAACGAGGCATACCCATATTACCAAAGAGAAAACATGAAGCAGCTTCTTAAATACAGATTCAATGCAGACAAGAATAAATATTGCGAAGAAAATAGCAAGGGCTGTTGGAACTGTTATTAAAAATGCCACATGATCTTCAACTTCCTAAGAAAAGAAAGGGAAAAAAGTATCAATTTAAAGACACTTGCAATCAAGAATGTTGTTAAAAACCAAATGATCAATAATCAATGTCAAAGAATATTGGAATAGAAGCATTCTGTCAAGGGTTAACTGGTTTGAACATTTGAAAATTCAGGTTAATATGAAAGAGGAATATCTGCATAAATACTACAGCATGAAATACATTATAAAGTATGAAAGCAAATATGTTCTAAATGTATAGACTGCATAATAAATTAAAAGAATAATTTTGCTCAAAACAATACAATGAAGGATAAAATTCAGGAAAATAAAATCTACCTAACCCAATTGAGGAGAGCAGAATTGGGTTTCCATTAAAGAAAAATATTCACACATATAGAAAATCACTGTTATATACTGCATTTAAAATATTTTAAGCTTCTCAACTGGTCTAAAAGGAAAACTATGCTAGTCTCTATAGAAAATGATCAAGTTGATAAAAGAGAATAGAAATATGGCAGCTGGAAATAGAGCCATAAATTGAAGACAGAAGAATAGACTACTGCAATTCATCTTGCTTTGTTACTTCACTCCTCAACTTTTGGAACCCGGAGTGAATAATCATTTGCAAATTTTTACTGGTGCTTCCTGCCATGCTCATTTTCTGGTTTGTCTTCTTGCCTACCTAATAGAGTAAAAAAAGAAGTATTGGATGTTAAGGGATGAAGGTGGTGGAGAAGGCACCAACAGGTCAAAGATTACCATGAGCAAAGACCTAGACTTGAAAAAAGTATGGATAAAATTTAGAGGATGTAAAGAAGTCTGGCCATGGCATGAAGCAGTTGTTGGGGGAACTACCAAATAATGCTGGAAAATTGCAATCTAGTAAAATCATGGAGGGGTCTCAATTGGGAATATATAGAGTAGATTTTAATTGGTGGGTAATAGGCAGCCAAACAAGGATTTGAGTAGTAGAGAGATGTGATCAACACTTCATATTTAGAAGAACTTGAATACAATTGTAATTTTCCCCCAAATTTTGTCAGTACTTCACTTTTTTTTACTGTTTTGATTACCTTTCCATATAATTATTCCAAACTTTGGTTCTTATATTATATATACTTGGAGCCTTGTATAGGCTATTAGGTGGCCCAATGGATAGAGTGCTGGGCCTGAAGTCTGGGAGATCTAGTTTCAGTTGCAACTAGCTGTGTGACCTTGAAAAAGTCATTTAATATCTCTCTGTTTCAGTTTTCTCAATAGAAAAATGGGGATCATAATAGAATCAATAGGTGTTGTGAGAATCAAATGAGGTTATATTTGTAAATTTGTAAATATTTGTAAATTTGTAAATATATTTGTAAAGCACTTGGCACAGTGCCTGGCACATAGTAGGCACTTTCCTTCCTTTTAATCTACAAGACTTTTAAAATATTGAGAAGAATATCAGATTGGTAAATTAGAATTATGGTAATATATTAGGCAACATATCTTATTGCTTTTCTAAATACCATACCATTCATGTTACTAGTATCAGCAAATTTATTTTAGTGAAGAAAATCTCTAAGGATTAAAATTAGGATACTTCTCACTCCATGTAGATAATTTGTTACTATCATCCTTACTTATTTCATTATTTTCGAAGTCTACCAGTATATAGCACAGTGCATTGAACTTAATATTTGTTAAATGAATGTAGGTCTTATTTACTCTCCTAAATCTTAAGATCATAGGATTTGCATATAGGAACCCCCTTAATGGTCATCTATTCCGGTATCATCATTTATAGAAAACTAAGTCCTAGAAAGGAAAAGTCACTCACCCCAAATACACATTGTAAACAATAGTGTTGTTTTCAACCCAGGTTCTTTGATTTTGTTTTCAATGCTCTTTTTGTTATAACACACTGGTTCTGTTCCTTCCCCCTGCCTTCTGTAATTCCTTAATGTGGAAGTTTCCCAAGGTTCTCCCCTTGCTCTCACCTTTGTCCAGTTCATACTCTTTATCATTTCCAGAAAATATTATTCTTATTTATATACCTGGTCATGTTATCTGCTGCTAAAAATTTTTAGGTGTTTTCTATTAACTCCAAATTACCATTCAAATGCCTCTGCTTGACAATAAAGGCCCACCATAAACCCCAGATTAATCTCCTGTGTACCCTACATGTTCCAACACTTTTGTCAAATTCCTACTAAATTCCTCTAAAACCTGTCAAATGCCATTTCTTTCCAGAACTATTTCATATTCCTAAATCAGTAAGAAACTTCCTTTTCAGACATCTTTGTTACTTCTATTGTTTTTTTAAACATATAATACACTTATTGTATCAGCAGGTAGGGAACTTGACAGACAGAATGTTATACTTGGAATCATGAAGACCTCAGTTCAAATCTTGCCTCAGACATTTCCTAGCTGTATGGTGCTGGGCAATTCACTTAACATCTTTCTTTCTCAGTCTCTTCATCTCTAAAATGAAGACAATAATAGCATCTGCCTCAAAGGCAGATGTAAGGATCAAATGAAATAACATATGCAAAACACTTTGCAAACCTTAAAGCATATATATTATATATATGATGTTAGCTATTATTATCACTCTTATTATTAAGTTCTATTGTACCTTATAACTATAGGCATTCATACATTATTGCCCTAATAGACTACGAACTCCTGATGGCAGAGACTACTTTTGGCAAAATTTTGTAATTTGCTAAGTGTCTTAGTAGTATTCCATATACAATAGCTACTTAATACATGTTTATTATGTCACATTGTGTATTGTATTATTATTTTCCCTATCCATACAACTATGAAATTCCTAAATTATTATTGATATACTTGTTGGATTTTAATCAAAGAAAAATAAGCTTAATACCTTTAGCATGCTTTCAATATTTTTACCCTAGATTCATACTTTGTTGCTAACTTTACCTTTTCATCAATACAGAGGTCCCTGTTAAGGATTTAACCATTGTTCACAGTGACCTCAATTTCAATTTGTGATTTTACTGAATGTATGATTTTATTCAATGAGAAACTTACCAATTTAGATATTTTAAACCAGCGCTGTACAAAATGTGGCCTGCTGGCCATATGCAGCCACAGTATGATCTGTGTGACCCTGCCTACAAGCACAGAAATTTACATAAGTGCTTTAATAAAGGAAGTCGAGCTACCGCAGAGCTCTCACTAAAATGGCAAATCAAAATATATTGTCTATTGTTTCAATAAAAACCTAAGGTTGAACAGCCCTGCTTTAAACAGTCGTGGTGATGCCTATAGTCAAATATAGGGCAGCTAAGTGGCACACTGGATAGTGCACCAGCTCAAAAATTGCCTTGGGCACCAACAGTGTGACCCTGGGCACATCCCTTTGTTTGCCTCAGTTTCCCCATCTGAAAAATGAGGTGGAGAAGGAAATGACAAACCACTCCAGAATCTTTGCCAAGAATAGGGTCATAAAGAGTTGGATGTGATTGAAATCACTGAACAATATAGTGAAATATATGATGAGGAAGACTATTATTCTTTCTCTTTTTTTTAAGTGGAGAAAATTGTCTCAAATGTCATTTCTTAGCAAATTATATGCTAAAGCCTTGCTTCTGAAAGCTAGAGAGACATTGAAAACTAGAGGAAACTCTTATTTGTAAAAAGAAGAAAAAGAATCTTTAGAACTCAAGGAAGCATCCTGGCGTAAGAGTAAGACCACTGGACTGAGAGTAGGGAAAGCTGGAGTTGAGTCCCACATCAGTTACTCACTTATTTTATAACCTTAGGCAGACTCAGCCTCCCTGGCTTCAGTGACCTCATCTGTAAAAGGAGGAGATAATTGATGATATTCCTTCTAGTTTTGAGATAATATAAGGTAAAAGTTGCTTGAAAAGTACATGCAGTTGAAGGAAAAACTCAAGAGTTGGAACCACCTGAAAGCCTACAAGATGCCTTAGGAGGCCGACTAGATCCTATATCTAAAGTTGGAAATGATCTCAGAAGCCACCATGGCCAACTCTTTCATTTTACAGATGAGGAAACAGAGGTCCATAGACATAAAATCATTTGCCTAAGGTCAAACACACAGTAAGCAAAAGAGTTGGAACCTGAACCCAGTTCCTCTATCTCCAGGACCTGACCTCTTTCAATTGTACCATGGTGCCTCCTCACTGGATGTCTTAAAACAAAGGGTGGGTGCTCATTTGTTAGACATGGTATAGAGGGCACACTCTATCACATTCTTTATCAGATGTGGCTTCAATTACATAACCATTAAAGTCTCTTTCAGCTGTAAGACTCCACGATTTGGTATGGTCATCTCTTTGTGAGTCTTGGTTACTCTGAAGGAATGGTGCACTGAAGGGCTGAGAACTCCCCAAGAAAGGGGAGCAGTTCTTAACCTAGACCACATTTTCCTTTTGAACTATAATTATGAAAGGGTTCCAATGTAGGCTCCTTGATGAAATAAAAGCTTTTTAAAATGCCACAAAGAAAACACAGTTGAGTATTCATTGACAAGTTCAAAGGGCACCCTCTCCCTCTCCCTCTCCCTCTCTCTCTCTCTTTCTCCCTCTATTCTCCCTCTTCCTCCCTCCCTTTCTCTCCCTCTCTCTCTCCTCAAAGGCTTCCTAGACTCAAACAGTTCAATTAAATGTTTTTTTAAGAGTTAGAGAATTAGCTGGGGACATTTCCTTAAACATAGGAAGGCAAAATTCTGAATCTCCTTCCCTTTACAATTCAAAATGAACAGGAAAAGGAATGAAGCCATGCTAACACAGAAGTAGCTTTTTTAAAAAAATGTTTTTCTCCCAAATAATCTTTACTAACAATTATCAATTTTAAAATGTTAGGGCAAAAAATAGATAATTCTAAAATCAACAGACACTAAAACAGTCAAAACTTTTCAAATCAAGGTAAATCACTTTTCGAAGACAATTTTTTTCTCATATTCCATAGAAGAGGAAAAGGATTAGTCTTTGAAAACACTACACTCTGAAATAAATGTACTAAAAAGCATCAAAAACAACGAAATTGCTAGCATGATACCTCTAATGCATTGGTCTGTCTGTACAGTTCTTTTCGATTCAGAATTTAATTGTTTCCTTTCCAAATGCTTTTTCTGCTAATGTTGTATTCCTCCTAATTTCAAGGCTACTTAAAAGTTCACCATTTTCACTTATTGTATGACAACTCTCTTATTTTAGGTGAGAAGTCATTCTTTGCAACCTTTCTATGCTTTTTACCTTCCTCCTCATCCTTAACCATATTCACCCCTGCATTTTTCTTGTAAATAATATGAGCCTCCATTTAGACGGTATTGAACAGAGCATCAGCGCTATACAAAATTATCCTTTAGAGTAAAGATAGTTTAGTGAATTGACTTGATATAAACAAAAGGCTGCTCTCCAGAATTTTAGCAGACAGTCTCCTTACATAGATCTCTTTGGTTTTCAGCTCTTCATGTTCATTTCAGTACCGCAACGGTAATTTGCCTTTAGTCTATTTGTGACAGTTCAAAACTGGGCCACAAACATTTTATCAGCTTGTTCTAGCAGAATAATGCCCAAATAGCCTGAGGCTTCAGTTGAACTCTCTTTAAGGTTTTCTAATTCAAATTCTTTTTAAAGGGGAGTGTTATTTCAGCACATTTTCAAGCAAATGTTAAAATCCAAAGTTCCTCTCAAATCTAAAGTTTAACAGATCTCTCTATCATATGGTGATAGGCTTTGCAGACAGTAATTAGGACTTGCTAAATCTTGATATAGCTATATAGACAATAGATGACTAAATACACAAGATTACACAATATAGCCATCTTTAGGTGGACAACTAATCCATCAACCAACATGCAGTTAATTTACTATGTGCCAAGGGGTGCTAGGTTATGGGGAAACAAATAATGAAGCATCTAGGTTCAAATACATATTCTTATTTTCAGCTTTTTAAGCCCTTCATAACTTGGCAACAATTTGTACTTGTAATCTTACACATTATTTCCCTTCATGCACTCTATTTTCCCACCAAAACTGATTTATTATCTGTTCTTCACATGTGGTATTTCATTATCTGTCTTTGTACTATTAGACGGCCTCCCCTGTGCTTGCAATTTATTCTGATCTCACATGTGCTTCTTTGAATCCTTAGCTAAGTCCAATGACTAGCTTAAGTACAACCCCATGAGTCTTTCCTCATCCACTCACGATAGAGCTTCCTCTTTTCACCCTGCTGCCCTGTGATATCTTTTATTTATTTATTTTTTATGTATCTTATGTAAGGGCGGGGGTCATTTGAATCAATTGCCCTTTCCTATTTTCCCATGATATTTTACCAGATGGGAAACTGTCTCAAATGAATAAATCTGTTTCAAACTCTGATTGTGTGAACAAGGCCTAGGCACAATTAAGTGCAACAGAAAGTCTTTCTGGATTGAATGAGGAAGGGCTTTAGTCACACCAAATAGATCTATAAAGTAGCAGAACAGCACAGAACTCTGTGTTTGTGTGTGTGTTTGCGTGTGTGTGTGTGTGTGCACGCACGTGTGTACCCCCAAGCACGTTGGGGAAGAACAGGGAAGTACCTCAGCCTCAGTGTCCCCTATCCCTTGAATACCCTTGAATAGGAAAGGATCTAGGGAACTTTGGAAGACCAGAAGATTTTGACTTTTTCATTGGCATCCAAGTAGTTTCCATGATCCTGGGGCAGCTGGTGGTGATATTTGCATTATTGGAAAAGATAGATTGAATGTTATAAGGAAAGCAGTGTAAGGGCTCTACAAGTAGTTTAGGAAAAAGCTACACAATACCCAAGGGGAACTTCATAAGTATCCCAGGAGAAGCAGAAAAAAATTTCCAGAAACTGGAGATTTATTACCCCATTGCCACATATTATTTCTAAGTGCTAAACCATTTCACATGGATTCTCTTTCTTTCTCTTTCGCATACTATATGTATATAATATACACATTAATATATACATATGTATATCAACATAGACACAATGGAATATCTGGTCAAGAATATATATATATATATACACCCACATACAAATATATGTGTATATATGTACATGAATATACATATATACATACATGTGTACATATGTATATGTATATACATATACATACACACAGACACATAATATATAATTATTTCTCCAGTCTTGTTATTCTTGGTCTGTAAGTATAAGGTCTTTAGTCTCTCTCTGCCTCAATTTTCTCAAAAGATTATGTATAAAGATGTATTGATATAACATATATCTATATATTAGTGGGAGAGTATGTCATGAAATTGGAAGTAGTAGTACTGCCAATTGTTCTAACTATAACACCTGAGGTAATATCTCTTGTTGAGTTAGTATGACTGATATAAATCAATAATCATGGAGGGAAGAATATTGATAGAGGTTCTTGGAAAAACAAGTCCCTAACATTTCAGGTTTATCCCTAGGGCTCTGGAATGGAGATGAGCAGACATGCTCAGCTGGCCGATGTAAGTAAGGGATGGGAGATTAGCTTCAGATCATGAGCTGCATGTGCAAATATTTGTATCTACTACATGGATATGTTATTTTCCCCAATAGAATATAAGCTCCTTGATTGTAGGGACTTTTTCATTACTGGTTTTGTATCCCTAGCACCTAGCAGAATGCTGGCGTATAGTAAGTGCTCAATAAATTCTTGTGGATTGATTGACTTTCTGTTCTATACCTTCTTTATCTACATGAAATCTTATTCTGATTTATCTATTTATTCTGCTTTATACTTGTACATCATCCATCCATCCGTCTGTCTGTCTGTCTGTCTGTCTGTCTGTCTGTCTGTCTGTCTATCTATCTATCTATCTATCTATCTATCTATCTATCTATCTATCTAAACATATAAAACCTAATGAAGTCTTTTGGTGCAATGAATAGCATGCTGGGCCTGAAGCTAGGAAGGCTTGAGATCAAATCCAGCCTCGGATGCTTACTACCTGTGTGACCCTAGGAAAGTCCCTAAACCTCTCTATCTGCCTTAATTTTCTCAAGAATAGAATGGAGATGACAATAGCATTAACCTCACAGGGTTGTTGCAAGAATCAAATAAAACAGTATTTGCAAAGACCTTACCATAAAGCCTGGCACATAGTAAGTGCTTTATAAATGTTTATTCCCTTCCCTGTCCTTTTCTTCCTTAATGCCACCTAAAACCTAAATTACAACATGATTATTTTATTTTATAATAAATGGACTATCTGAATAACACACACACACATATATGTGTATGTGTATGTATATATATATATAAAATTAAATGCACATACACACATGTAAATTTAAAATAAATAATTTTAAGTCCTGCTATTCTTGGCTGATCACTACAAAAGGCATGCCATTGGACTTCAAGGAATTTGCAATCTAATTTCAAACCCAATCAACTCATACAGTAAAGAGCTCATCATGGTTTTTGTTAAGGATAGAAACTTTCTGTTAAAACTATCCTTTTCTTGCCATGTCAGGACTCCTGTTATTGTACAGTTGTTTCAGTTATGTCTAACTCTTCATGGCCCCATTCTGGGGTTTTCTTGGAAGAGATACTGGGGTGGTTTGCTATTTCTTTCCCTGGCTCATTTTACAGAGGAGGAAACTGAAGCAAACAGGGTTAAATGACTTGCCCAGGGTTATACAGATAGTAAAGGTCTGAGGCTAGATTTGAACTCATGAAGATGAGTCTTCCTGACTCCAGGCCCAGTGTTCTATCCACTGTAATACCTATCTGCTACTTGGAACTAAACTATTATATTACCTACACTGTGGAGTTTGCCTTGTTTTTCATCTATCTATCTATTTATTTATTTTGCTATTTTGCTTCAGTTCCAGAACTGGGAACAGACAGGCACCTAGGGTATAACTTATGAGATTGTACAAAGAAGGACATTTCTCAAAATTACTTCTTATAGATACACATATTTTTGGTGATAGGAAATTCACCTTCATGTTTATTTAGAACTAAGTCATCACTTGGGGTAGGTACAGCGAAGGCTCAAAGGTTCAGTTAGGTTAGTAAGAGCAGGGCAGAGGAGGGAGGTGTTGCAATTTTCATATTTTGCCTAATTGTCCTGTCTGTGCTCTGCTTGGTTCCTAACAAATAGTCTTTGTAGTAAGAGACGGGGAATAAAAAAGAAAGCAGTTTTATTACTGAAAACTGGGATAGCATTATACCATATCTCACCATATTTCAAGCACTGATAATTAATAAAGATTTCAACAAACAGACAAATTCAACTAATGTGGTCTAATTTTAGTTTTTACAATTTCTTGCTTTAATTTCTATCCAGTGATCAATCAACTCTCTATGATTCAATTTAACAAAAATTTTATTATATGCCTACTACCAGCCTGGGAACTGTAATAAGCACTTACAAAGTTTTTTTTAAATGCACAATAATATACAAACAAAAATTCATGTCTTGGATGACTCATGAGTTGGATTAAAATGTATGAATGCCACAAAATATTTGTATAATCATTTATGATCACGTGGAATATGTGGAAAACTAAAGCCTCACTTTTCTATCTCCCTCCCTTTCTTTCAATTCCATTCACCCTCCCCACCTTTTTTCTGCTCTTCATTCTCTTCCCCCTTATGGCTTTTTTCCTGCCTTCTCAGTTTCTTTGGGCCTCCTTTCTCAAAGTTTTCTCCCAAGGGCTTTTCTGACTCTCTCAGAATGATGACTATTTTTGTATTTTCAATAATTCCTTTTCTCCTTTCTTGCTTACCTCAAATAATTTTGAAGGTCTTCCTGGAATTGTAACAATCTATCTTTATCAGTGGCCTATATTTTGTTTCTGAAATGTTTTTTTCTACACTCAAATCATGGTTAATTGTGACCCTGAGCTGTCAACAGCATGAAGAATGACAGAAATGAAAACATTGACTGTTTTTGAAGAAACAACCTGTTTACAGACACTAGAAATATGTAGTAAAAGTTTTTCCTCAAATTGGTAATCATGCAGTCCTATGCATTTTCCAAAGTACTTTAACTATCATTTGTCATCAAACAGAACTTAGTTTGTACCTATCTAGTATACCACATATTATTTTTAGCATAGCTTTCATATATGTCTTATAGTCTTCTACTAACTAGTCTGTAAGCTCTGGGAGTGGAGACCATGTCTTAGCTAACGTTTATATCTCTGGTTACTGCAAGGCAAAAGATTCTCATGACAAAAGCTGCCCACTATTCTCTGGCTTCTGAATTCCTTCCTAGCACTGTACTTTTAGAATTTGCCACACGGGCCAGCCTTGATAAATGTTCATTACTAAATTAAATAGAACTGAAAACATTGGCCCAGCCTCTTTGCTATAGTATGTTACTTCATTCTAACATTCTAGAACATCGTTTCAGTTTAGTTCTCCATATTTTATGGCAAAAGACACACAGAAAGGTCACACTCAGGTTTGCAGTAAGTCAATGAGGGAGTGAGGCTTAAAATTCAACCCTGTATTATCTATTATCTACTAATTAACCTCTCAGCCACAGTGCTATTCTTTCATAATAATTTATTTGCATTTGACTCTCAGGTTGGATGGCTTCTGCAGTTCCTGCATAGCCCAAACTGTTTATTTTGTTCTAATAGTGTTTGTAGTCTGACATTTTCTATTTCATTTGTAATATCTACAGCTCATTGACAGTTTGGAATATTTTATTTTTTTTCCTCTCTTTGATGTCTATAGTTTTGTTAATAGCACATGAAATTTTAAAAAAAGGAAATATTCCTCTGGGACAAGAACATAGGAATGAAACACAAGACCTTTAAGCTCTGATTCCCCCTAAAGTTAACTTTATCAGTAACATGCAAACAACCTAACTGACTGGTGAAAAATGACCTGTAGTGTTCCCTCCACTTCCTTGTAACCATATATCCATGTTACAATGAACACTGATTTCTTATCTCCATCAAAGAGCCAAACTAGGTGACAATGAAGATCAGTCTATCTGATCAGTAAATGGTTAAGATGATTGGCAGAGCAATGTAAAAAGGGAATTCTCCTATGGATTAGTGCAATACTTTAGTTTGTAACTCGGTGCATTTTCCCTCCTCTTTAATAAATGCATTAAGTGACCATTAAGAGCTTTTTTTGTTTCCTTGCATTAGCGATCTTGAATATGCATGACTTTAAAGGAAATGTCCTGCTATAAACATCCTACTCTTTTAAAGGGAATTCTAGATCTGTGACTGAACATTTCTTGTTATAGTCTTCATGTTTGTTAAAGATGACAATTTTTGTTCAATGAAACAAGTTAAAGAAAGTCAATAAAGAAACTGATGATGACATAACAGGCAGAATTTAAAAATGATGGAACTGCTTAAACAAGGAACAAACTCAGCATGTGTCCCTTTAAACTTTCCAGTTGGAAAAAGCTGAGGCAATGTTGGCCTATGAGACTACTTCTGCATCATTGTTTACCGTGTGTTTGTTGGTCTGAGAAGTCTGCTCCACCTTCAGATCATGAAACCACCTCAAGAACTTAGGAAATGGTAGGAAAAATTCTGTCAGTAGACAACCTCCCCTTTGTCCTTCATCCCTTCTGTTCTACTTCATCCCCAAACCCTTGAGAGAAGGTGAGTTAGAGTTGGGGTAGAAAGACCTAGGTAAGAGGAAGATGAAGCCTACTGCATCTAGTATTGGTGACAAAATGCATCTCTGTTGGAACCCCTAAGAGGCCCCTTTACAAAGGTAAATGTAAGAGCTCTAAGGAAAAGAAAACTAGTCTTGCTCTCTGGCTCTTAGCTTTCTTCCTGGCTCTGTGAATGCAGAATAAGGATTGTCATGAAGGAAGAGCTAGAAAAAGCACCCCTAATGACTCTTTGCAACTCAGCTAAACAAGAGTACCCACAGAACATATCTCCCTCTCATCTAAGATTTCCTTGACATGACATGAAGTTAAGCCAAAGTAACAAGAAAGTGTGAAAAGATTATTTTTTTTGGTATTGCCACAGCAATAGAATAATCTCCCTGAACACTGCCCTATTATCATTCTACCCACTGTGATTTGATTATGTTCTTATTCAACCAACATAGTGTTGCCAGCAAAATTTTGGGCATAGTTTGGGTTAGTGAAAGTAGAAGGCAGGTGTATGCTGAAAAAAAATCTCTCTTAAATCCAACATTAGCAGTTGTTTAACTTATAAATTCTAAACTAAGGAACTGCAGATATTTTTTTTTTTACTTATTTTTATTCAATTTGTACAAAACTATCTTTATACTAATAGATTTGAGGATTATGAGGGTCAATAAGTGCCTCATTCAACTAAGATAGAATTGGAAATTCTTATATAAACAGTTAATATTTGATTTTTAAGAGAGTGATCATCCAGTTTGTGAATCATCCCAACCTCTTGTTTTTCTTCTGTATATACCTTCTTATTGGTTCACTAATTGTTGGCACTGACTTCAAAAGATATGCAATATTCCTCTCCAGAAGAAACAACTCCCAGTCAATTAATTTTACTCCTTGTTAACAGTTTAGGGAGAAGTTTGAATGGGGAGAAATTTTGAAACAATGAATGTCTTCTCAATTTCAACTATCCATAACAACTTTAGGCTGACCTGAGCTCAAATCTGGCCCTAGACACTTACTATCTATGTGGTCCTGGAAAAGTCATTTAACATGCATCTGCCTTAATTTTTTCAACTGTCAAAAGGAAAAAAAAACAGCACCTAACTCCTAGAGTTGTTGTGGGGATCAAGTGGGGATATGTGTAAAGTACTTAGCACAGTATCTGGCACATAGTAAGTACTTAATAAATGGTTATTTCTTTTTCTTGTATCCATTAAAACCCTATACTTCATTATAGTGTGCTGGTTTGTGATTGTGAGTTCTTGAACACTGTCAGTGAAGTATAAGCTCTGATAGGTTCTGAGCTGGAAAAGCTTTGCATGAGAATATAGTGATAGACTTTATATCTGTTGCACTGGATCCTGCTGAGTAAACAAAACTATTTGTCACCAAGAGGCTAACCATTAAAAGGTTAATTTTGGCCTCAGAAACTCAAGAAATCACCTTTCTAAGATGCAGAGGGATTGTAATATGTCAATGGAGGGAGTAAGTCCTCACATAGGTGAAATTAAAAATATTTTTTGAGACTCAGGATGATCTTGTTTCATTGGAAAATTGAAGGTTTGTTTTATTAAACAGCTATAATTGGTCTAGACAAGAGGGGCAACAAGGAATACATAGTGAAATCTTGGAGTCCAGAAAAGCTGGGTTCAAACCCTGCCTCTGACTCATACTTGTGGTGTGGCCAGGAAAGTCTTTTAACTTCCAGGGCCCTAGGCATCAATCTAAGACTATAAGTTGCAGAATAGTTTCCAAACTCCATTGGTGGAGAGGGCTTATTCCAAGAATATTGTAAATGTTTATCACACAAACAGCAAAACAATACTATTTTCCATTCTCTACACTCTAAAATTAGTCAAATAACTATCATTTTGTGGCCCAAATCACAGTAGCATGCAGCTTTATGAATAGCCTCCTCTCCAGTAAAATTGATTGGTGACAGGAATTTAAGAAAAAAAATCTCGCAATCAATTAATAATTATTTCTACCATGTTTCTGAAACTGTGCTATCTGTTATTGAAGATACGAGAGTATTGGACAGAAGGCTTGCTCTCAAGGATGCTTATAATGTAGGTAAGAAGCAAGAATGACACACATAAAATAATTCAGGTAATTTCAGACAGAATATAATTATGGGCACTGCAATATCTAGTACTTCTGGTCCTTCGGGCAAACAGAGGTGAAGAAGAATTCAGTGGATGGGATAACAGGGATATTTCAGAGGGGCATCAGATTTTAGAACACAAGACCCCATGAAAGAATGGGGATACGTTGGGGTATGGGCTATTGGAGAGGAAACAGATGTCCCAGAAGACCCTGTAATATCACTTATAGGAAAAGCTCACCTGGGTTACTCCTCTAGAGCAGGTCCAGTTTGTTGAGGAACTCAACTGAAAACAATTCCCAGGAATTGGAAGGTCATTTAGTAGAATATTTTAAACTAATTATTCTTGTTAACTAGGTATAAGCTCAGTTGTTTCTACCGAAAGAACAGGGTGTCCCTAAAGTCTGGACACATGGGCAAAAATACACTTGAAGTATTTGGAATATTAACAGACCTTACCCCTCCTTGACTTCTTTTTTCTGGGTTATGCTAAAGGAGAAGGTGTACTCAATGAAAATCACAGATGCAACACACTTGATTGAAAGCATAAAGAGTGAATGTGCTAAAATTGAACAGCAATATGAAGTTACTGCATCAAGTTCATGTGAATCTTGCAAAGCACATCAACCTTTGCATCACAAATGATGGACATCATATTGAAGATGTTATTTGTTAAAATTCCAACTAAATAAAATGTTATTGAAAATTTCATTCATTTCATTTCTTAAAAATATGCATTTTTCCTCTGTGTTCAGACTTTAGGAACACTGTATATATACACACATACACTCACACAAATATATACATATACACACACAGGACGGGATTGTTGTTTATATTAAAAATATACCTCACAGCTGATATATACATGTGTGTATGTATATATATACATATATATGTATGTGTTTATGTGTGTGTACATACATACATATATATCTCCAAAATTTCAGCACCCCTGGACAAAGCCTCGGTCATACCACCATAGTTGTACTTAAAATGTATCATACAAAAAGAAGCATGGCAAAAATACAATATTTAGAGTCAGTGGACTTACATTCAAATATAAGCTCTGCTCCCTTTCTATCTGTGATGCTAGAGAAGTTTCCTAAATTCTCCGGACTTCAGTTTCCTGACTTAAAAAATGAATGAGTTAGATTAGATGACCTCTAAAGTCCTCTTCAGGGCTAAATGTATTAGACAGTAATTAACAATCCTGTAGGGATTTATATGAAAGAAAGAACAATGTGTTAAAGTATTTTGTAGGCTTTTCAGGAGTTGGGAGCTGAGTTAGTCTTTGGGAATGTGGGAAAGATTTGGATCTTTAGAGAATTGAGTGAAGAGGACATTTGGAATGAAAGCAATATGAGTGGAAATACTTTAGGATCCATTCTGTAAAACTTTTATTCATATCATTTGACAAATACTTATTAAGTGAATGACTATGTGCAGCAGCATACTGTCCTAGGCATTATAAGTTACAAAGACAAATTGGAATTGGTAACTACCCTTGAAATACTTAGGCTAAGTGTATAATGTTGTTATTTTGGCACTTCACTAACTGAATTTCCTATGATGTAGGGCAAGACAGACCCACCTTATAGTGAATTTCCCTTTATAATGAACAGTTTCATTATAGAAGAGAAAACATGTTAACTTCCACCCTGGGATTTCCTGTCACTGATAATTAATGATGAAACCACATCAATGTCATGGACACAATCCTGTTAAAAGTAAAATGAGGGCACATTTTCCCCTGCAGTATTGTTAATAATATTGTGATAAGGTGAATGTCGCATTAAATTAAAGAGAATCACTTGGTTTCACTTAGTGCTTATTTGGAGATCTTATTGGAATACACACAATGTTGAAGATAATCCTTCTACAATACAAAGGTAGGTTGAAAATTGCTATCATTTTCAGACTTTGGCAAATGTTTACCATATTTTTGAAAACACACACATACACAACTTCACACACCAACCCGCCCTCACACATACAACAAATGAAAGAATGAATTACATAAGTTCAAATAATTAGCTTTGAGGTACATTTTAATGTAAACAAAAGTCCAATCCAGAAATTTCAAAAAATAAGTGAGAAAGGCATGGAATTAATGTAAACAGTTATGAACCTATTTATGGCCCAACATTATATAACAAAAGTATTTCTAAAACTAATTAAAAGATCTTTTAAACCACAAAATGGTTCTGTCCAATTCTCTTAACTCTTCAGGAAGCAATTTCAGCTTTCTTTCCTCATTGTATAGACCTAATATAAATTCCATCAATAGGTATCCCAAGAAAGTCCAAGCAAGTTCTCCTAATTTATGGGAACCTGTGGACAACTATCATCCAAGGACTAGCCTGGCCAAAGAATCACCAATCAGCTAGCCGGAAAACAAATTTTCTTTTTCAGCCACAGTCACTCATTAAGATTATATGTTGAGACACAGTAAGATTATGAATTGTGTCAAGGGAAGGAGTATTCAATTAGATGAAAAGGGATAGTTGAAGTATTCAGGAAAGAGAATGGATGAGACACAGTTGGAACAAGTAGCTCTTCTGTTTTTCCAAAAATTGTATAAAATATGTCGCAAAAGTATCTGTAACAATCATAATCCTATCCCTTGCCCCTGCTAAGTGCAACTTCTCAGAACAGGCACCTGGGCCTCCATACCTCAACAATAGTGAGGGCAGAGTAACTGTACACAGAACTCTTTTCAAAAAGGGTTTTTTTTTTGTGCATGCTATCCTAATCTCTCTCTCTTTCTTTTCCTTTCTTCCCTGACGTTGAGTCTGGAAAACAAATTCTATTTCCTCATTCTCACAATAGCCCATCTGGAAGAAAATCCACCTGCTTGTTACAGAAAGAACATATCAGTTCTTTTAAGTGTTTGATTATTGGGAGTTACTGATACTTTTAATAAGGTTTCAATTTTCATATTTAAAAATCCCACAATTAATTCTGCTATTTTAAAAAAAATCAAAGTGAGACACCTTAGCAATGAAATATTAAAAGGAAACATAGATATAAGATCTAATTATTATCCCATCTAACAGTTGTCGAAGAAGAAGTTAGACCTTGTCTTGCATCTAAATCTTCCAAATATTTTAGAGAGAAAGGAGAGAAAGAAATAAATTTGAAAGATGGAGTGATATCTTAATTTGGAGGAGAGGCAGATTACTGAATTACTTGGAATTTACTATTTAATATTCTCATTATTATTCTATTATGCCTAAGACCCAATGACTGTGAAAACTACATCAATCTATATTTACTGAAAACATAAATTTTTCTATAGGTTTTTAGAAAGGAAATGCAATAGAAAAAAATTAAAAGTGTCAAAAGGTATAGCTTATAATGTGATTCGTCAACATAAACTGCCTCTCATTTTTCTGAAAATAAATCTAAATGGGTCTAATTGATATTTTATCTTTTTGTCAAAAGAGCATGTCAAAATTTTATTCCAAACCTGAATCTGTGTAGAAAAGATCTGAATATGTATATGTGGAAACAAGGATTTTAGTTTTGTGGAAAATCATTCACATTCCTGTAAGCAAAAGTAAGTAAACAAAAGTAAGAAAAAGCAGAATGGGGAGGAGATGGAGAAATAAAGTAAAATTCAACCTCGTTGAATCTTTGCATTAAATGCATTACCATTTGTATAGAGTAAATTGTTTATCAATTTGAATATTCAGGACAAACTGAGTTTTAGTTACATTATTTTAAACTTTCAGATAGTTTTAACAAATAAAAATTATCTTAATAGTTAAGTTAATTAAGCATTGTGGTTTGCATTTTATATTTTCAAATTTTAGCTAAAATTACTTGAAAATTGTCTTAGCCAAATTATTTATGAATCAAAAATTGGGCTGCTTATTGAAATGAAGTGGAATACTTTTGAAATTCTGCAAAATTAAAACAATGTTAAATTAAGATGAAGTTATAGTCTCTTTCATTACTTATTTCATTTCATATCACGAGTAAAGGCATGCACATACACAAAGGTTATTATGTGCTAGAAACATTCTAGAATGACTGCTTCAAATCAAATATTCTAAGAAAGTATAGTTGTTTATTAAGGAATTGGCTAGACTTTTTCTACTACTAAAACCTGATGAAAGTCTGTTAATCTAAATCAAACACATTCAGGGGGAAATAAGGAATCAGTCCAAGATTTCAGGCAGCAAAAAATAGATCTGCTTAGCTCCTGAATTACATCAGAGCCAAGCTATTCTAGTAAAGTGTTTTAAGGTGGAAATCTGGGCAACATCCCAAAGGAAATATTTCAATATCCTGAGGTGGAAGTCTCAAAAGACAAACTTTGCTTCAGTCTTACAAAGAAATCTTCCTAGGCCCATGAAAGCACCACAACTTCAAATGAAACTTCCTCTTCTTGTGAAGCTCCCCAACTAGACTTCATCTAACTTTGAGTTATAATAAGGATTAATATGACGTCTTTACAAAAAAAAAATCACAAGGTAACAGAATTCCCATAAGTGTCTTAGCACCTCTAGTGTAAGAAAGTAATGCAAGTCTTTTCGCTTAAAAGTTGTTTCTCTCTGATCTGATTATCCAAGTTAGAAAATTCAGACAGGATCCTGCTTTCAGTAGCCAAATAGAGCAACCATATTTATCAAAGTAGATTTAATCTTAGGATCCTGTAAGAAAAGAGATCACTAAGGTGGACTTGTATGATGGGTGACATAGAATGGAACCAGGCCATAAAGAAATAGGCTGATGCTGCCATGTTTGATTTAACTTATCATTGGCTCCAGGATTTCTTTCCAAATCTTTTAAGGTGAGAGGTAAAAGAAGGAATTAAAAAACCTGATAAATTAGGAATAAACGGTTTTAGATAAAGAATAATTGTCAAAGCAATCACTCTAACATTTGAAAAAAAGTGTGTAATAGCCAAACATAACATGATATATAGAAATTATTTTGCCTTATGGTACAATGGATAGCACATTTGGCTCCGGAATGAAGGGACCAGGATTTAAATCCTTTCTCTGGCTTGTGTGACTTTTAGTAAGTTGCCTTCCTCCTCTATAAAATAAATACTTTGAACTAGATGCCCTTAGTGATCCCTCTCAGTTCTAGATCTATGACCCAGTCCACAAATCAAGTGTAATTTAATTAAAGAAATAACTTGGATTGGCTTCTCCACCCAAAAAGTTGATTGACCTCTTAGCAGTTTCCATGGTTAAAGGTTAAAATAATTAGGATACTTATTCAGGAAAAGAACAAGATTAAAAGGAGCCCCAATTTCATACTTGTCTTTAAACATATAAATGAATGCTATAAATAGATGGGTCACCTGATCTCCATTCTCACTCACAAGAAAACAAATGAGCATTATGGATTTAGGACTGGACCTAAGCAGGAATTTCCTGAAGGTGAGAGCTGTTTAATGAATTGAGTGGCTAAGGAAAGTATGGATTTTCCTTCCTTGGAGGGAGTAAAACATATAACACGTGCAAGCGCGCGTGCACACACACACACACACACACACACACACACACAGATAATCACTCAGTTTTCAAGACTGACTTTGGAGAAGAAAATGAAGCATCACTTGAGGTCCTTTCCAGTTCCATGATTAGAGAATAATGTGTCAGTGAAAGAAATAAATGTACCATGAATAGAAATATTTAAAACTTGGCCAAAATAGCCTAGAGAATGAATACCAGAAGGAACTTCCCTATGCAGATAGACAGTAAGAATCTGTTAGGTCTTTTTGTTTTTTAGTTTTTTATTACATTTTCTCATGTGTGGACTGATACCAAAATATCCACTCCTTTATGCTTTGATGGTCGTATTACTTTTCCCTTATCCAAGAAACCAAAAGTGTCAAATCTTGACAATAAAATAGATTATATTGCCTCACCAAACAAACACAAAGAAATAATAGCAGAGTAACCAAACATATGTCTTAACAATAAATACCTTAGAACAAAATCCTTCCTATATTTACCCTTGTAAGGAGTGAAACTTTGAATTGTAAATAAGAAAAAGAACCAGTGACAGGAATTTACTGCCCTCTACAGACTCGCCCTTTCTATTCAACCTAAGTGCACAGAGCTGTACATTGTTGCTTGAAAATATAAATTGGCAACTGACATCATTTTTCGAGCACTATATTCCCCATAGTCCTGAAAGCCACATTTATAAAGTGCACTAAACAGAGTAAAACAGGATGAACTTGCCTCTCATGAAACTCATGTAATGGTTTATTTTGTACTTCAATTCATTACAAATTATTTGAGCATGAAAAATTCACAAACTCTCCTCTTTCCATGCTAAAATCTTATGATCTCTTTTCTCTTAAGATTTTTTTTCGTCATTTTCAAGTCATGATTTTTACATTACAAAATGCCACAATGGTGATTGTTCCAATGGAAAGACTAAGAGCCAACGAATTAGTTGAAGCAAGCCCAAAGAGTTTGTTAATTGAGTTTGAACCCATTCTAATATGAAGTTCAAAGCTGTTTGACTTGGTTAAATGGGAAAATGGTGTTTGCCTAAGAGTGAGGGAAGCACTAGAACAAGCAAGTCCTGACGTCCTGACCATAGACCTGCTGAAAACTCTGCACTTTATTTTCCTCTAATGTCTTGCAAGGTAACTTTTTTTTTTCTTTCCATAAGCCCGTCTCTGGGCCACGAAGAGCAACCAATATTCAAGTAGAGCAGAGAGAATGAGAGCCAGAGAGAAAGGGGAGGGCGGAGAGGATTTAGGTAGAGAAGGAAAGATGTTCATTCAACTAGGACAAGACTGAGTGGCAAAAGGCTTAACCGGGTACAGTCTGATTTAAGGAGGTTGGCTCTCCAGAAGGGGAAAGAGGCAGGGAGTGGACGGGAAACCCAAGGAAGGAGAGGACCGTAAGGGTCTGGGGTGCTGAAGCGCGTGTGGGAATAGAGGAAAGGGACTTACCAGCCCCAAAGCAAAGAAGACGGAGAGGAGGGCTAGGCAGGTGCCCATGATAATTATCAACAGGAAGACGATGAGTGGGTGTTGCTGGCTCATACAGTAATAGGACTCGTAGAGCCAGTCTCGGGACTTGTGCAGCCGGCCGCCACAGCCCCCAGCTCCGGACCCCGAGCCATTGCCGCCTCCACCAGTGGCAGCCTCTGCCCTGTCCAGCAGATAGCGGCGCCTTCTCATCGCTTCTTGCCACATCGGTGAAAGTCTCAGGCCGGAGCCGGGCTCCGACTTGTGCTGCTGCTTCCTCAACCCTTCTTCTGTAGCCTACTTCCCACTTGGCTGCCCGGTGCTCCCAAATGCCAAAGCCAAAAACAAGAGAAAAGAAAAGTCCTCTTAGAATTGGTGTGGACAGGGGGAATGAGCTCCCAGCCCTAGAGGCGCTGGGTAGGGAGGCAGGAGACAAGGGACCCTCCGACTCTGGTCAGTGGCTGGGCAGCTAGAAGCATGGTGTAGCTTCTGGGACGGCGAGATGCTGCCGCCGCCGCTGCAGCTACTGCTGCTACCAGCCCCGCGGCAGCAGGAGGAGAGTTAAATTGGAGGAGCTGCCCTTCTGCCTCTTCCTCTGCGCGCTCCCGCAGCTTCTGCTGTTGCTGACTCCGCGCATGGGCGGTCTGACAGCTCCCGGTCTCTGGCCCCCAAACCCCAGTACCAACAGACTGGCAGCGGACCGTCCCGGGGACAGTGGACAACGGGCGAGGGGTGTGGTCAGCGCCTGGCAGAGTGGGGAGGGGGGGAAGGAGGGAGATGAAGAGGAGGAGGGAAGGGAGCAGTGCTTCTATGGAGACGCTTCCCTGGACGGCTTGGGAAAAGCGGCGGGGCGGGGGTGGGGGTGGGGGGATTCTCATCCTAAAGAGGACATTAGGAGAGTTTATCGTCCTTGGACTTGGGTCCCACCAACAAGATTGTGGGGAGCGGAGCAGAGATCCCTGAGGAAGGAGGAAGAAAATAGAGTTGATAGCTCCACTAGGTAAAAACAAAACAAAACAAACAAAAAAGACAAGATTCAGAATGGGAATGGATAGAAAAGGAAAGTGGGATCTTTTTTTTCACAAAACCTCATTGTATTCTGCTTCTCATTGTATCTCCTTTGGGCGTAATTCACAGTTGGGTGATCTCAGCCTTAGGAAAGGCTCTCCTCGCCAGAGGATTTGAGTAAAGCTGCATCATTTATCAAGGGACTAATGATCCCGTCAAGTCCCTTGCCTGCTTAACGCAAAAGGAGATGGAGAAGTAGGAGGAATCGGTTCTGCACTCGAAGGATGGGGCGCGTCCAGTTCTACCCTCCTAGGGCTCCCATGTCACGTCTTCGAAGTGCAGCCTTTGCTAGCAAGAGACTAACCAGAACCGCTCGTTGAAACACACCTCAAAGCGCACTGCTGAAGAAAAAAGCACAAACCTTATTGCTGACGGGGCAAGAGGCAGAAAGAGACCTACCGAGGAGAAGGAAAACAACAACAACAAACAACGACAACAAAACACGCCTGAATGCCTGAGTCCCTGGAGACATCTTCAGGCAAAAAGCTGCCAGAATCGTGCAGGTCATTGGAATACACCAGGAGAACACTGGCGTCCAAAACAAATCATTTCTTTGGCTGTCGACTGCATTTAATCCACCTCCACTACCTCTGCACCGCCTCCCTCCACCCCGCACCGAAAAGAAAGATAAAAAGATCTCAAACTTGCTTTTCGGGATGTTAGATATTCCTTTTCTGGACAATTCCAATCTACAGTCATCTTTCTCTTCTCCGTATTCCCATAGCAGTAATAGGTTCTATCACACAAAGTGGTCGGTAGATTAGTTTTAGATAGTGTATTCAATTATCCTCTAGTTATCACATATATTCTCTCATCTTGTGCCTATATGCAGAGCATTAAACTCCTCAGGGCAAGGACCCTAACCTCCCTCTCCCCATTGGAAAGCAGGAACCCTGTGATCTGTTTTGTTTTTTAAAATCCCTGATAGTGTCTACTTAATATACAGTAAGTGCTTAATAAATAAGACTCGGGCATCTAAACATCACACTGTATATTCCTCCCCACAGGGTGGTGCATTGCTAGGCATCATTTGACAGAAATGGCTGCTTAATTGTAGAAGAAAAGGCCTCATAGACTCACCATGTACTTGGAGGAGAGTAAGACTGAAAACTGTATTGGATAGAATTTAAGCCCATATGTAGGGACATCAGGGAAAGCTAATAGCTGAGGACTAGGGAAAAGCAAAACTTAGTGATTGTCTGGATTTTGGCTCAGCTACCCATTTTTTTAAATTTGAAAAGCCATAAGGTGGGGCTATCACAAAAGGGCATAATCCAGTTGTGCAAAACTGATTATATATGGGCTATCAATGTCACTCCAGGTCTTTATGATGTTTTATCTGTGTACAACAATGCGAGGGAGGTGGGGAAAAATGAGGAATATACATAAACTTTTATCAGACAAATCCATATTTATATCTTACACAAAATATCTATTTACATTATCACTCAGCTGATGAAAGACTCCCTGTTCACTAGCTTTCCACTTCTCATGAGCACAGAAATGAATTCTTTCTTCTTCATCCTTCTAGTCTTTTACCCATTTCTATCACAAACAGCAGGCATGTTTCTTTCCTCCACCTTAAGAAATACTTAACCTGGTTTTATTCCAGCCTTTAACAGCTCCTACACAGCACAAAATCCATTTACAGCACTCAGATTTTTTTTCCCTTTTTGGACAGAAACAGAAATGACATTACTTCATAAGCAGAATTTAGATTTTTGGTACTGAGACAGGATCATGGAAGATATTGTGAAAAGCAATTCATATTTGGGTTAGCCTAGATGGAATCTGAGTAGAACCCCACACAAGACAAATGTAATTAGTTTGTCATGCTAATGAAACTGATGATTCCCAAGGAAAACTGTTTTGTCAGATCAAGTTTCATTCAAGTTGATGGCATCTCACCCCCACTCCCTTAACCAGCTACAATTCATATCAGGTTCAATGCTCTGCTAATACAGTTCCCTAGGACCTTCATATTCTTTCCAAATGATTGGATTCTATCTCCTTTCCTTTCTTCCTTTAACCTCAGTGAAGAGACTAGAAGTATACAGATTAAGTTTTGCTATTTCAGATATAACAGTTGTGCTGTCAATCTGATTAGCTTCTGAACTATACTCTACTAATAGTGATGTATTGATGTTGGCGAAGCTTTACTTTTATGGAAAGGTCAATGGATATGGAGTCAGAGAACTTGAATTTAAAAATTTAAATCCTGTTTATGCTACTTAACATGCTTTGGGCAAGTCATTTCACTTTCCATGTATCTCTTCTCTCATTTGTAAAAAGTGGTTTGATGAGCAATCCACTAAGTTCCACTTTCAACTCCTATGGACATGAGCATAAAGAGAGTTCTGCTAGGGTTGACTAGGGAGAGGAAAGAAAGTTGATTCAAATATATCCCTTTATTTGCTAGTACTAGACAACTAACCTTCCTCAGACCCCCGACTCTTCTTGCTTCTTCAGCTCCTTTTAGCCTCTGACATTTGCTTCTGCTAAGAGTTTCTGCTGTTTGGGGAATGTTTGTGTAATAGGATATTCTTCCTCATTCTTACTCAACTTTTCCTCAATGAAAACATCTTTAGTACTTTTACTCTTCCCTACACTGATGAAAAGAAAACACAAAACCACAGCTAGATTTCAGGAGAGGGAGAGAGAAAGAGTGTGTGTGTGTGTGTGTGTGTGTGTGTGTGTGTGTGTGTGTGTGTGTGTGCGTGTGTGTGTGTGTGAGAGAGAGAGAGAGAGAGAGAGAGAGAGAGAGAGAAGAGATCATAATTTAGGGAGAAAAGACTTGGAAAATGTGTAAATAAGTTTGCTTATGTGCCCCTCTCTCCTCCTGCAATGTGGACTGTCATCCCAAACTGCATAATTAACATAATGTTGAGAGAAGAGAACAGATTGGCTCCATTTGAGATCTTGGGAATTCTTATAAAATATAGATATGAAAGAGGAAGATTGAGTGAGAAACATATTTTGGGGGATCCTGCCATATGGTCTTAAGACAATTTTTTTCTAGCATCTAATTGTGGAGCAGGGGAAGTTGAGGTGCTAGATTTATGACTTCCAAGAGGGCATGAAAAACAGGCTAAAATGCAGGCAGGATGCAATACCACCACCACAAGAAAGACCAAACAAAAAGTCACAAGTATGTTTTTAAGCAGAAGAAGTTAATCTAAAAAACAGAGAGACAGGATCATGGAAGATATTGTGAAAAGCAATTCATATTTGGGCTAAGGTTAGCCTAGATGGAATCTGAGGTCCATCCCACTTACAGTGTTCTACTGTTTTATGGAGTTAGATTCTTTTTTGTTTTTTTTTTTTTTAGTGATATTCCTTCATGGTCAGAAGTGCCTTTTCTGAAATTTCAGTCTTTTTAGCACAGCTCTCTAAATTTTGTCATGTTTCCTTACTGTTACTACATTTTGTTTATTTTCCTACATATTTATTTACATGATGAAAACAGAAAACTAATGTACCATATACCAATTGAGGCTGTTTGGTTCATAAACGTATCAAAAAATCATACCAACAGGTTGTGAATGCAAATCCCCCTCCCCACCCACAAGCTAATGGCTTGATTCTTGGAGGGCCAAAGAAACAGAGACAGAGAAAGACAAAAACAAAGACAGTCATACAGACAGAAAAGAACTCTAAAATGAAATGGAAAATACTTGTTTAATGCTACAGAAGTTAAGAGGGCTAGAATTTCTGTTATTGATAATTCTTTCCATTCAAACTGGGCAGCAAAGGTTTAATTTAAAATGAGTTCACTTCTCTGCTTTCAATTAGAATACTACTAGTACCTGAAGGGCATATATATCAAGTAAAAAATACTCTTTATCAGTTTATCTGTGATGGAAGATTCAAAAACATCATAACCAAAGAAAGCTTGGATATTCTAACTTTGGACCTGAATCTTCCTTTCTGCAACAGGAGAGGGCAGTATTACACTCACATGATTCAAAATGTTATACAGTACTGAACATTTTGAACAGTAAGATTAAAATTAAATTCTTAAGATTCAGTGAAAATTCAGTGATGGACTCTTCAATCAATATATGACTGAGGCCAGGTCATGTCAATGTGAATCCAGGAAACTGGGGCTAAGGCTGGTCTGAATGCAGGTGTCCTGAGTGCTATACCACTCAGATTCAGTTAAGCATTGGTGCCTTTCGGTTCAGGTTACTACTGGATATTTGACCAGCATGGCTCTATCTTCTCAAATTAAAATCTTTATTCAACAAGCACAGAATTCAGCTGGAAGTAATTTATTGTTGTTGTTTAGTCATTTTAGTCCTCTCTGACTCTTCATGACCTAATTCGAGGTTTTCTTGGCAAAGATACTGAAGCAATTTGCCATTTCCTTCTCCAGTTCATTCGACAGATAAGGAAACTGAGGCAAACAGGGTTAAATGAATTGCCCAGGATCACACAGCTAGCAAATGTCTGAGGTCACATTTGAACTCAGGCCCTTCGAACTCCAGGATTGGTACTGTATCCACTGTAGTACCTTGTTCCATAGAAGACATTTAGCCTAGATTTAAAAAAAAAAACCATCTAACAGTAATTGTATTCACTCACCTTCATCAACAGCACTGAAATTCGAACTCAGGACCTTTGTTAAAAGAAAAACACAAGTTTCTCATTTATGTTCTCAAAGAAGCTAGTATACCTTAGACAACAATAAAGACATTATACTTAGTATGAGGACTTCAGTGCTCTTATTATTCAAACAAAAGCTCAGTAGAAAACTATATTCCACCTAACAAAAATGGGACATATGCCAACAGAAACATATTATTTGTCACAGTCCATAGTCTTTTCCTGTGTATTAGTTTTCTCTCTAGCAAATATATCACTAAAATTTATATAATCAAGTATTAACAATGTCAACAGATTCATTATCAACATGAAATATGTTTTGTGTACCCAGATAACATTCATATGTTGATACAGCTACATTCTCTAAATATATAAATTACCCTGCTAAAGTCAGCCAGGTACTCTGAGAAGTAAAATTAACTCTTTCATGTAAGTTGTAGACTGGGCAGCTGTTTAGAAAATCAATATCCAGAGTCACTGACAAAGAAGGAAGTAGATTTACATTCATTTCACTTCTTAGAGGTATTAATATACTTTTAAAAATACTTATCTCCTAATAAATCTGATTAATTATTCTTTTAGTAATAGAATTGGAATAAATTTTGAGTGCTATTGCTATCAAATACTGATTTCAGGTGATTTGTTGGCTATGGTAATAGGAGCTCATTAACAATAAAGAGAGAAACACCAGGTTATATCTGAGAGCTGGTCTCTGGAAAGAAAAAAAAATGGAGTGCCATTTGCAAGTTGATTACTGGTTCTTTTTCAAAAGCCACTGGGGAAACTAGAATCTGTATTATAGACAGTGAGAACAGTGGGTGGAGGTTAATGATAAACTGTTTCCAACACTTCCAGGGCCTTGTAAAGGATATTGATTTCCTGGGTTCTAGCTGGGAAAGTTCTAACTAAAAAGCAATGACTCAGCTAGCCTATCTTTCATACATTGTGTGCTTAGGACCTGTTGCCTGAGCATAATGTGAATCAGAACGGGTATTGTGAGTTAAGTTTACATTTTCAGGTAGCTTAAGTTGCATTTCTATGTAACTGAAAATATGGTTAGAGTGGTAAATGAAATGAATCAGTAATTTACTCTTTTAAATGGATAATGGAAACCCTTAAATGGATACCATTCAAGTGCTTCAGAGAAAAGAACTTTATTAAAAAATCACATTATCATATTCAAAATTTAGTTTCAAAGATTCAAAGAAATAAAAGATTAAAAAAACAAACAACCGCACACTTCTTTAATGTTCGATTTGGAATTTCTCTTTAAAACCGGGAACTATGTGCAGCTTGCTATGTCTTTTTATTTGCTATCATTTCTTCCCCCAGCAACCTATTTTTTTTCCCACCTTCTAACTGTGAACTATTTCCAAATAACTTCATGTATGCTAAAGTAGTTCTGGTACTTGTTCTACTGCCAGCTCCCTGGGTGACCTTGGGCAAGTCTCTTGTCTCTGGGCTCAGGTTTCATTATCTCTCAGAGAAGTGCAAGCAAATCACTAACTCAGTAAACATTTATTAAGCACCTACAATGTGCCAGGCACCATGGAAAAGGAACCAAAAGACAGTCTCCTGCCCTCAAGGAGCTTACATTCTAATGGGGCAGTCAATAAGCAAACAGATATATACAGAGTAAGCTATATTCAGTTCAGGATAAAAAGGAAATTACGGAGGGAAGGCATTAGAATTAAGAAGGGTTGGGGAAGGGGTCAATATGAGCAACATGAGAGTTGATCTCTAAAAATTCCCTCTCTCTAAAAGCCAGGACTGCCTATACACCAGATATTTTGTTCCTTTTTATTTTCTCAATTTAATTATTATTAGAAAAATGCCTTATTGTAGTAATTATGCAAATGTCATCCAAATACTTAAGACCTAAGAATTCCACTTTTTATCACAAAGATAAGGATTTGTATTCCTTCTTTTGTAAAAACATGTATTAAGATAAGGATTTGGATCCTTAAAAAATGGTGCTACCTCTAAGAAGCAGGTAGAAGGTAATATACTATACAAAAGAAAGATGAAAGCTGTTTTACTATATTGAGCATAGCAGAAAAAATGTTTAGATGTCATTCTGGAAGACAAGCTGAACATAAACTAGTCATGTTGTACTATTTAACAGAAAAAGGAAAATTTGATTATGAATCATATAAATGCTATAGGAACATAACATATAGGAACCATCAGCTAATCTTCCCCTAATACCTAGGATTGCATTTTACTTGATTATTTTCTCTTTGGAATTTGGGGTTTCATGTAGGAAAGAGAAAGGTACCAGGATTAAAATTTTCATAATGATGAATAGAAGTTTGAGGAGTAATTTACAGGAAAGTCAAGGAATGCCAGAAAAGAAGAATCACCATTTTCTTCTCTTAGACAAGTTTCGGAAGAATTGAAGACAAAGTTTTGAAACTATTTTTGCTAAGCACAGAGCAAGAACTGAGTTTTGACTCTGAAGTCTCATTGGTTTGGGATGGTTTATAGGCGGTCTGCATGGTTGGGAATCCAGGTCTAGATTAGAGAGAGATGGAAAAATTGACCACACTACAAGCCTTGTCAAATTTGGGAACTTTCTCCTCAGATAATTTCCAATGTACATTTTGTAATCAATTTTTAAATTAATGAAATGAGTTAGAAGTTAACTAAAAAAAAGAGTTTCCTCCCCAAAAGCAAAACTTAACTAGGTCAAGGCAGCTGTGAAATTATCCACCTCACAAAATTTGGAGGGTGTTGTCAACACCTTTCCAAAGGGTGCCTCCTTTTCTGTTTCACATTGATCTAATTGTTCTGGGGGAGAGGTAGGGAATGTGCCACATGTGGCCTGGAGGCACAGGTTCTGCATCCCTGTGGGGCTTGGTTGCATATACCCATATCACTTAGCATGGAGACATCCTGTTTCTGAGAGAAGACATCTGCATCCTCTGCCATGTGTCAATCAATACCTTCTTTTCATTGGCCCCGTAGCTGGAAACACACCACACCATCTATGTGTGAATCCACTGGTTACAGCAAATGGAGAAGTTTTGAATGCTGTGGTGGAACATTCTTAGCTTGTATTGGCCTGATCAGCCACAGGTGGACACATTGTATATTGACTCAAGCATAGTGATGTCATTTTGGTCCTCTTGGAGAACTAAGAACAACAACCAACTGTACCACCTTCTCTGTGAAATCTTTCCCTACTTTATCAACTGCTAGTTCTCCACACCCAAGAATTTCATGGAGGGTGAACTGGACATTTTGTGGGTGAACCGGACCTTCACCATTCCTGAATACCACAGGAAGAGAGTGTGACTGTTCCCAGCTCGTAGTTTAAAGAAGGAATTTCTTTCCATCTGGTTGGTTGGTCATTGTTTTTCATTCTCAAAGAGGACCAAAATTATATCACTATGCTAGAGTCAAGTTTCCATGTGTCTGATTGTGGCTGATCAGACCAATATGAGCTCAGAATGCTCTACCACAGGTTAGGCACAAATAGCCCATATGAACATTTGGGGTGGATTCTCTACATTTGTACATCCTGCATTTCCTTTGAGCCTACCTGTGGCCTGTTTCATTTCTCCTTTTCGGTTGTGTGTGCAGGCAGTAGAATCCCCACACTTATAATCAAGTCATGATGGCCTTGGAGGGAAATTGTTTCTTAACATTGCTGTCAGGACAACACAGAAGCCCAGAGAGGTCGAGACTTGGGAAACTTGGGCCCAATAGGGGTTTTAGACTTGGAACTTGGTGGGACTGTGCTCCGTTATGTAGGAACCAAGCTAAGCTATGAACCTAATCCATTTTCTTGCCTCAGAGATTGAGGTGGTATGGGAACAAAGACAAATTTTAAAAAATAATAGCTAGCATTTATGTAGTGTCTATTATATGCCAGGTGCTATATTTTACTCACTTTACAAATGCTATCTCATTTGATCCTCATAACAAACTTGGAATGTAGGAACGGAGTCTCCAAAGAAATTCTAGGTTCTATATCCAGTGCTAGTGTGGGTCTATTGTAATCTCTTTCTGACCAGTTATTAGATCCATTTACCATTTCTGGCTTAAGAACTCGTAAAGGTGCTGCTGTTTCTTTTACCACCCCTCACTGGTGTTGCCTCCATGTGAGTTCCAGGTCAGCTTCAATGTCCATGTCACAAATCTCTCCTTCCTACCTCCTCAGTTGTCTAGGGCTAGAAGGATGTCTTGCCAGGATTTTTTGCTGGCTCTACCACTCCAGAATTTGATTTGAGGGATTATTTTAAAATTGTTCAGAGGGGAATGTTCAGAGAAGTCCACTGAATGCTTCTTCTACTCTGCTATCTTTGTTTCGTCCTGGAAATCCCTTTGCAATGTTTTTGAGTTTTTGTAAGTATTTGAGGAAAGAATACCTTTCAGAAAAACTTGAAATAATTCCCTTGTCAGACATTTTCACTTGCGTTTTATTTTTCTGATTTTTTAGTTCTCTGGAGTAAAATTTTTTTATTGATATTTGTTTTGTTCCTTGTATTACTGTGACTCATCGTGTCTTCTTAACCTTTTGATTTGGTTCTAATTGCTGAGAAAGAGAATCTATAATGTCCAATATGATTTTGCTTGCTGAATTCCTTTATATAAACTCCTTTTCTGTTAATTGGGTAATATGATGTTTAAGATATTTATTGCACATACCACCTAGATATCAGTATTTCCAATTTATCCTACATATGGCTTGTTTGTACATAATTATTTACATGTTGCCTTTCCCTAGACTCTGAAGGCAGGGATATTCTTTTGCCTTTCTTTGTATCCCCAGTGTTTAGCACAATGCCAGGCACATGGTAACTGCTTAATAAATGTTTTTTGACTGACTGACTGATCTTCCAATGCCTTTCTACAGGACAGCTCTCCCAAGCTTCTTTTGTCACAGTGGAGTTTGGTGCTTGTTCTCATGAATGTTTTTTTTTAATTTTTATTTATTTTTTTAACTAAATTTATTTTTGTTTTTAGTTTATAACACTCAATTCTACACATTTTTTGGTTCCAAAATTTCTCACCCTCCCTCTCCTCCTCCCTCCCCAACAAGATAGAATGTAATTCAATGTGGGTTCTACATCTACCTTCACATGGAACTCATTTATGTTGTAAAGAAGAATTATAACCAATGGAATCAATCATGAGAAAGAAGTGAAACCAAAAAAGGAAAAAAAAAGAGCAAATAATTTGCCTCAATATGCATTCAGACTCCATAATTCTTTCTCTAGATGTGGATAGCTTTTTCCATCATGAGTCTTTTGGAGCTGTCTTTGAACCTTGCATTGGGGGGAAGAGCCAAGTCTATCAAAGTTAGCCCTTACAGATACCATGTGTCTGTAATCATGTGTAATGATCGCCTGGTTCTGTTCCCCTCACTCAGCATCAGTTCATATAAGTCTTTCCAGGTTGTAATGAAATCCATCTGCTCCTCATTTCTTATAATACAATATAGCATTCTTTAAATTTTTTCTATGTTTCTTAAAAGCTGATATCTATCTATCTATCTATCTGTCTGTCTTTCTATCTATCTATCTATCTATCTATCTATCTATCTATCTATCTATCTATCTATCTATCTGTAATTTCTGTGTTCAGGTCCTTAAATGTTTTTATACTTGTAAAAGCATGCAAGAGAATGTATTCTTTCATGATGGTGGTAGCAGGTATTAGCTTTTTTATTGGCTCAATAATGGTAGTTTTTTTTTTTTGCTCCACATTGACCTACTCATTGAATTCATGCCATCAATCTCAAAAAGGACTTCTCAGAGTTATAGCTTAAGTAAGTCCTTCTCCCTTTCAAACCATTTGAGATGCTCATGCTTTTCGTGTCAGCCATTTAATTATTAGATGTACTTTCTGAAGTTTGTGTTAAACAAATTTTAACGACATCAGTGTTCAATTCTTCCTTCTTCAGATTTTATTATCTTCTTGATGTCATCTCTTATTTTGTCTAATCTAGGCTTAGGAACATATCATTATGATTTTCTTGCACCAATTAGTTATATTTTTGTATGACTTGGAACTGATGACATCATTGATGAAAGAGCAGTATGCAGCCCTTGTCTATACCTGGTGAAATGACATTACAATTTTGCTCCAAAACAGTACTGATGCATGATAAAAACATTCATTTCTTCAGTTAATTGCCTTTAGGCATATTGTGTGTTGACTTTAGTGGTCAATACAACTGTACCTATGGATTCCAGCAGGTGGAGTGTTGGGATTTCTGATTTATTCCAATATATCTTGCCTTTTTTTTTTTTTTACCAGAACACAAAGGACCACAAATTGCTCTACTGTCCTCCATGTTAAACTGATTATCATTATAGTTTTTATCTGGATTAGATTGCAGATACTTTTTTTTTCAAGTAGTACATTTCTTCAGATGAAGGAATTGTATTTAATTAAACTATAGGGAAATATAGGGGCAGCTAGGTGGCATGATAGATTAAGTGCTCAGCCTAGAGTCAGGAAGACTACTTTTGCTGAGTTCAAGTCTTGCCTCAAACACTTAGTAGTTCTGTGACCCTGGGAAAATCACTTAACCTTGTTTGCCTCAGTTCCTCATTTGTAAAATGAGCTAGAGGAGGAAATGACAAGCTATTCCAGTATCTTTGCCACGAAAACCCAAATAGCACCACAAAGCATCAGACATGACTGAAAATGACAGAATGATGACAACAAAAACAGGGAAATACAGGAAAAGGCAGCTACATACAAATACACACATGTGTATATGTATATGTATGTATTATTTTGGTAATATATATGTATATGTGTATGTTTGTATATATCTATATCTATATCTATCTATCTATCTATCTATCTATCTATCTATCTATCTATCTATCTATCTATCTATCTATCCATCCATCGATACCACTTAAGGAATCTCTATCAATAGCCCACCTTACACCAACAGCCATCTCTCTCACTCCTCTGCAACATGATTCATCTGCTAAAGCCAAGCCATTTGCTTTAAAACTAATTTCATTTGTCTAGATAATCCTCCTCTCATGCCTTTTACTTACTCTTTCCTCTCAAGCCTCTCTTGCTTTTTTAAAGTTTGAACCCCACATTTCTCTAATTCTATCCCAAAGTGGTATTTTCTATTTTTTTAAAATTCTTCAGCTCTTGACATATTGTTGAATTCTTGATTTCATTGGTATGAGCACTTTGCTATCTGATACAGACCTGGATTTCTTTATGCCTTCTTTATGTGATTTTAGTCTCTTTCTTTCCACAAATCTTCCCTAGAGAATCCACTCAAAATACTAAAGCTCTTCCTTGGCTTTCTTTAGTATTTCCAAGGTACCAGTGCACTACTTGGGATATACATTTCTTTCACATTCTGATCCCATCTGATATAATTTCTTTTCCTGTTAAAGATACTAAGAGGAGGAGCCAAGATGGCAGAGTGAAAGCAGGGACTTACTTGAGCTCTCTCCCAGACCTCTTCAAATATCTCTGGAAAGTGAATCTGAGCAAATTCTAGACCAGCGGAATGCACAAAGAGACAGAGTATGGCAGATTTATAGGCCAAGACAATGTAGAAGGTTGACAGAAAGGATCTGCTGTACTGGGCTGTGAGAGGAGCATAGTCTAGCACATAAGCTGTACCAGCACAGACTCTACCATAGCAAAGCCAGAGCAGACCCCAGCAAATTGAATCACTGGCAGCAGTGATGATTCCCAGACTTTTCAGTGTGTGTGTGTGGGGGGCAGTTTTTCAGAACTGGGTGAGAGAGAAGCACAGTCCTGCACAAGGCCTGTGGTGGTGGCAGCAGCTGCTCCTGGGGCTATCAGCCTACAGCCTGAATGTTTGAAAATCAACTATTTAAACTTCCAGGAGCCGAGATAGTGAAATAAGCAGTAAGTCACTCTCGACCTCCCGTACAGACTTTGAAAAACCCAGAAAATATTAACCCAAGAAAAATATTGGAATAGTGGAGCCAGCAGAAAGATGGAGTAGAGCAATCTTTTAGCTTGGGAGACTAGGGGGATTAACAGGAAAGGTTCCTGTTGCTGTGGCTGAAGGGAACCTGTACAGGAAAGAAGGTGTCCTAGCAAGCCAATGGCAAGCTCCACCTCAGCAAACCAGTGGGAGATCCTGAGCCCAAGGGTGGTGGAGCAGGCAAGTTCAACAACAGACACACACCAGCCACCACTAGTGGCTCCAGCTCAGCACCAGCTAAACTACCAGACCTCTACAACATCCAGCTACCAACATCTGAGGCCCCAGCACAGAAATCCAGTAACCAGACCCCCAGGCCCCAGCATAGGAAGTCTGGAACAGTGCCCCCTGAGTCCCAGAAGCAGAAATGAAATTTAAAAGCTGGAAAAAAGGAAAAGAACATGAACGAGAAGAATGGAAGAAAAACAATAACCATAGAGAAATATCTTGGTGACAGGGAAGATCAAAACACAAATCCAGGAGAGGACAATATGGTCAATGTACCCATAACCGAAAGCTCAAAGACAAATATGAACTGGTCTCAAGCCCAAAAAGCCTTCTTGGAAGAACTCAAGAAGGATTTTAAAATTCAAATAAGAGAGGGAGAAGAAAAAATTAAAAATACAATTGACAAAATGGAAAAAAAAATTCCTGAAGAAAACAACTTCTTAAAAAGTAGAATTGGCCAAATGGAAAAGGAGGTACAAAAACTAACTGAAGAAAACAATTCGTTAAAAATTAGAATAGGGCAAGTGGAAGCTAATGACTCTATGAGACATCAAGAATCAGTCAAACAATATCTAAAGAATGAAAAAAAAACAGAAGAAAATGTAAAATATTTTATTGGAAAAACAACTGACCTAGAAAGTAGATCCAGGACAGGTAGTTTAAGAATTATTGATTGACCTGATGAAAATGATGAAAATAAGAGCGTGGACAGCATCTTTCAAGAAATCATCAAGCAAAACTGCCCTGAGGTCCTAGAGCCAGAGGGCAAAATAGTCATTGAAAGAATCCATCCATCATCTCCTCAAAGAGATCCTAAATTTAAAATGCCAAAGAATGTCATAGCCAAATGTTAGAATTATCAGATCAAGGAGAAAATACTGCAAGAAACAAGGAAGAAACAATTCAAATATTGTGGAACCATAGCCGTGATCACATAGGACCTTTCAGCTTCTACATTAAAAGATCAAAGGGCTTTGTGCACCAAGTGGTATAGCTAAGAAGCTTGGATTACAACCAAGGACCAACTACCCAGTGAAATTGAGCATAATCTTTCATAGGAGGAGGTGGACAGTCAATGAAATTGGGAAATTCTAGACTCCCTACATGGGGAGATGATACTTACAACTCTTGAGCACTGTATCTTTATTACATTATATAGAAGGAAATACATAGACAGAGGGGGTGGATTTAAATTGATTTTGATGTGATGATTAAAAAACCCAATTTAGTGCTGAAAAAAGATTGTAAAGGAGGAAGAGGAAAGTAGGAGGCAGAAAAGAATAAATTGTATCACACAAAGAGGCAGAAAGGCATATTACAGTAGAGGGAAAGAAGGGAGGGTGATAAGCATTGAACTTTACTTGCATCAGATATGGGTAAAGGAAGGAATAACATACTCAGCTATAGAAATCTAACTAGCCCTATAGGCAGTTGGAGGGAAAAGGGAAAAGAAAAAGGAGAAAGGGATAGAAGGGAGGAAAGAAATAGTAAGGTAAAAGGGAAAGAAAAGAGAAGGGGGCTGATAGAAGGAAGGCAGATTGAGGGAGGTGGAGGTCAAAAGAAAAACTAGTGAGGAGGGAAAAGGAGAAAGGAGAAAGAAAAACATAAATGGATAGGGGATAGTTTGGAGAGAAAGACACAGAAAGTAATCATAACTGTGAATGTGATTGAGGTGAACTCTCCCACAAAATGGAAGCAGATAGCAGAATGGATTCAAAACCATAAACTTACAATATGTTGTTTACAAGAATCACATTTGATACAGAGGGATACACATAGGGTAAAGGTAAAAGGCTAGAATAGAATATATTATGCTTCAGCTGAAGTAAAAAAAAAAAACAAAAAAACGCAGGGGTAGCAATCCTGATCTCAGACAAAGCAAAAGCAAAAATAGATCTAATCAAAAGAGATAAGGAAGGAAACTATATCCTGCTAAAAGGCACCACAGACAATGAAGCAATATCATTGCTAAACGTATATGCACCAAGTGGCATAGCGTCCAGATTCTTAGAGGAGAAGTTAAGGGAATTACAGGAAGAAATTGACAGCAAAACTATACTAGTGGGGGACCTCAACCTCTCCCTCTCTGAACTAGATAAATCTAACCACAAAATAAACAAGAAAGAAGGAAGTGAATAGAATTTTGGAAAAGGTAGCTATGGCAGACCTCTGGAGAAAATTGAATGGAGATAGAAAGGTGGTACATGGCACCTACACAAAAATCAACCATGTACTAGGGCATAAAAACCTCACAATCCAATGGAGAAAGGCAGAAATGTTAAATGCATCCTTCTCAGATGATGATGCAATAAAAATTTTATATAATAAAGGGCCTTGGAAAGATAGACTAAAAATTAATTGGAAACTAAATAATCTAATCCTGAAGAATGAGTGTGTCAAACACCAAATCATAGAAACAATCAATAACTTCATCCAAGAGAATGACAATAATGAGGCAACATACCAAAACTTATAAGATGCAACAAAAGCAGTTCTTGGGGAAATTTTATATCTCTAAATGCTTACAGGAATAAAATAGAGAAAGAAGAAATCAATGAATTGGGCATGCAATGGAAAAGCTAGAAAAAGGACAAATTAAAAATCCCCAATTAAATACCAAATTAGAAATCCTGAAAACTAAAGGAGAAATTAATAAAATGAAATTAAGAAAGCTATTTAACTAATAAATAAAACTAAGAACTGGTTTTATGAAAAAAACCAATAAAATAGATAAACCTTTAGGTAATTTGATCAAAAAAATGAAAGAAAAAAACAAATTACCAGTATCAAAAATGAATATGGTGAATTCACCACCAAATGAAGAAGAAATTAAAGCAATCATTAGGAAATATTTTGCCCAACTATATGCCCACAAATTTGACAACCTTAGTGAAATGGATGAATATTTACAAAAATGGAAATTACCCATATTAACAGAAAAGGAAGTAAAACACTTAATCCCATCTCAGAAAAAGAAATTGAACAAGCCATTAATGAACTTCCTAAGAAAAAATCTCCAAGGCCAGGTGTATTTACAAGTGAATTCTATCAAACTTTTAAAGAACAATTAATTCCAATGTCATACAAACTGTTTGGGAAAATAAGTGGAGTCCTACCAAATTCTTTTTATGATGTAGATATGGTATTTCTACCTAAACAGGAAAGAGTGAAAACAGAGAAAGAAAATCAGACCAATTTCCCTAATGAACATAGGTGCAAAACTTTTAAATAAAATATTGGCAAAAAGATTACAGCAACTTAACACAAAAATAATATACTATGACCAGGTAGATTTATTCCAGGAATGCAAGGCTGGTTCAATATTAAGAAAATTATCAGAATAATTGATAATATCAACAATAAAACTAACAGAAAACATATGATTATCTCAATAGGTTCAGAAAAAGCTTTTGCCAAAATACAATACCCCTTCCTATTAAAAATACTAGAGGTCATAGGAATAAATGGAGTCTTCCCTAAAATGATAAGTTGCATCTACTTAAAACCACCAGCAAGTACTATATATAATGGAGATAAGCTAGAAACCAGTTAAAGATACTATGCTATTTTAATAGTTCTGTGGTTTTCATTCACGTGGATACTTCTTCCAACAGTGGCAGATTACCACTAATCCAAACCCTCTCATCTTGTGCAAATATTGTCCTCCCATAAATTGTTTACTTGAAGTCTTACATGGGTGTGTGTGTATGTGTGTGTGTGTGTGTGTTCTTTAGCATGGAAGTAGTTGTTTGGGAATATTCTGAAGACTGTTTATGCCCACTGTGCATATTACCATCCCTCTTTAGATTATTTTATGTTTTAATTCTTCCAAGATTATGGCATCTCATGATATTCAGCCATATGACATCACTGGGAAATAGTGGTTTTGAATAAACTTTTGTAGATATAAGTAGATTAAGGTAATGAAAGAGACTGTTCAATCTCATAGCATATCACTGAATGGGCATTGCCTCAGTCAAACTGAGATCTGGGAAAGACCTTTCCTTAAAAAGGCCAAGGTCTCTCACTTCATCTGAGGCCATCTCCAGTCATCCTGCTCTATATCTTGCCACTGGGTCCAAATGGCTCTGGAAGAGAAAGTGAGGCTGGTGACTTTGCACAGCCCTCCATCACTTAAATCCAATTCACTTGCAAGTATCATCTTCCTGATATCACAGTCCTGTTCAAGAACAAAGAACAAACAACAATAGCAGTAAGCTAATATTACATGAAATGTACTATGGAGATACAAAGACAAGATTTGTCTCCTTCCCTCATACTCAAATCCCATGGATCATCAAAATCTCACCTCCTACTCTATGTGGGAATGGAATCATTTGATGCCCGAGCAATCAATTAACCATCAAATGAAAGAATCTTTCTTAGAAAAAAAGGGAATGGACCAAGGGGTGATCAAAGAGAATAAATCAGAAGTTGTGACTACTCAAGTCAGAGCTCACTGGGATATCTAATCTAAAAGATGAGACAGGAGGTAGGAATGGCATTTGATGTAGCAACCTAAAGTCAGGAAAATTATCATAAATTTCCGGTGAACACTCAATGAAGGGGACCAGTGGGTATGTGCCGAAAGACCTTTTTCTCATACAATATTCTTGCTTAAAGTGACATTTTTTTTACATTTTTTTAAATTTATTTTTAATATGTTTAGTTT
>CM053622.1:284063725-284100986 GCA_028646595.1 Phalanger gymnotis
GCCAGTTACTGCTTTCCAGTCGCCATCTTGGCTCCGCCCCCCCTTAAAGTGACATTTTTAAAAATGAAAATCATGGTCCTAATGATGGGGTTTAGACTGTGGGAATCCCCTTGGACCTCAAAAGAATTTGGGTCCTATTTGTTTGAGGGGGAAATGATGAGGGCACAGTCTTGGGGTACCCTCTTGAACCTGGAGTACAGTCCCTGGGAACCCCCTTGAACTCTCCTTGAATCTTCCCACTTGATCTGGCTTTGGCCTGAGGCTACAACCTTACATTATCATTAGCCCAAATCTCTGCCTAGCCTTGCCCTTTATTGTCCAGTTATTTCCCACCCTTGATACTATCAATATCCATGCCTTCAGCTACTTCCCACCCTTAATTCCATTCTCTTGGCTCCTAGAGTATCACCTCATCCTAGTCCCTGGGTCCTATCAAGCTCCTCCTTGGACTTCTCCTCAAGACCCTCCCTAAACCCCTCCTCTAGTCACCCCAGACCACTCCTCAATCCCTCTCACAATCTTTGTGTATATAAGTCTCCTCTTGCCTCCATGAAGGTGCTCAGACTCAATCAAGCTCAGTAGATTGAATCTGGCCTGCTTGTGAAAACGGACATCAGAAAGGGTGGGATTTCTTAAGACAACCCATTATGGTGAATCCCTAATAAACTTTGTCTTTTTCCTTGGCTGAGAAGTCTTGAGTCGAATTCTTTCAGCAGGACTTGGCGTGTTGGTATTTTGGGGTCTTGAGCACCCCTAAAAACCTGTGGTTCCCTACCTATCATCATTTTTCTTTAACCTCTTTATTTTTTTTGGTTCCCTGACCAGGAATACTGCTTATCCCAAGTTCTTCTCCAGCCAAGACTGGAAGGTAAGCCTCTCCCTCTCCTAACACCCTTCTCATGCTCCAAGCATTTTGGAGATGCTTTTTGGGCCTGACTTCCCAGGTCCCCCGTAGGTCAGACAGCTGCTTCACTGCTATCTTCTCTTCTTTCTCTCCTTTGTCATTAATGAATTGACTGGAACATAGGTGGTTGGATCAAGCTCTTTGAATTCCCATGAACATCAATGAAGATTTTTTTTTTAACATCAAAGAATTAAATTCTAATAGAGAGAAATAGCATGATACAGTGGAAAGAGCACCTTATGTGGAATCAGAGGACCCAGATTCAAACCTTGCTTCTGCTACCTGCCTATGTTACCTTGGAGACATTACTTAATCTCTCTGGGATTCAATTTTCCTGCCAGAAAAATGAGAGGGCTAACTATATGCCTTCTAAAATTCTTTCTAATTTGAAAACTATAGTCTCACAAAGTTGCTACAGAAGGACTGTGGAGTAGAATGTAATTAGCTCTACAAGGGTAGAGACTATTTCTCATTTTTGTCTTCATCTAAAGTGCCTGGTTTAGGGCCTTGTCCATAATAGCTACCTAATGAATTCTTGTCAAAATCTTTTTGGGGGCATAAATGAGGGAAATCCTTCGGGGAATTAAAAACTCCATCCCAGAATTTGTAATAGAAGAGAACAAAGTAGAATAATAAGACATGCGCTCTAAACTTTAGGAATAGAGTTTTCAACATATTCAGAAAAAGGATAAATAGGAAGCCCTGGTATGACATTCAAAATTAGAAATTTTACTAGGAGGGTGTAATGGTAATCAAGGTAGGACTTTTTGCTTTTCTCCTCTTAAGTGCCTTTAATTAGCCTTTGTTTGAATGGGGCAGGTAAAGTGGGATCTTTTTGTCTTGGAGTGTTTCTCAGCACTAAGACAATCAGGAGTCATTGATTTGTATATGATGTGGAGCTTTCCCACACTCTAGTTTCTCACACTCTAAATTGTAATTCTCAAGCCCTCAGGGTCCTGAACAGGGTATATGTGCTGGAACGTTAGCATTTCGCTTTTGGCGGTACACTCATTGAAAGAATGTGGGTGATGGGACTCTGGGCAAGCCGTTGAAGCTGCCCCCTGGCTTTGTAACCTAAATGTTGGTGCTTCTCTGGTAACTGTGAACTGTGATTTGATCAAACAAGGTCTGTGACGTTTGTAATTTCTGTTTGTATTTGCCCTGAAGTTCAGGGGATCGATCTTTTCCTCCTGACCTAACTGAATGATACATGTATGTTTGATTGAACTGAGATTGTTAACCCCTTAAAGTTGCTTTCCTGAAAAGCAGATCAAAGAACCTATGTTGGCAGCCCTTCTTTGTGCTCTTGTTGCTGGTCTTGCACAGCCACAGTAGCTTTTAGCCACATTGTGCTTATAGAGGAGCAAGAAGTTACCAAGAACTTAACTTCCAAAGACACAAAGGGAAGCAGTTCTGATGAGTAGGGAAAGGGGGAGATGTTAAAAAATACTGAATTTTTTAAAAGGCAGATAATAACAAGGGAAAATTATGGGCAAGGAATAAAACAATGCATCAGTGCTATAATAATAGTGCTAAGCCTGAGAACAATCTGAGGCTCAAAAGTAAAACTAGGAACAGCAGAAGAGGGGTTATCTTAAAGTGATGGTGGCTTCATCAAGGGCAGGTTATTCCATTCTAATATTTCCTTCTTTGACAACTTATTCTGGTAGATCTAGAATGATGCAAATATAATTTGAATACGTATTATAAAAGCATTTTTCTATTCTTGCAGAAAAGTTAGAGAAATGTAGGCTTAGTGTCAATGCAATTAAGTCGATTTGGAATTAGTTGAATAACTAGATCCAAAGTTATTAATGGTTGATGTCAACTTAGATAGAAGTCTTTATTAGAATAGCCTGGATATCTGGGCTTGGGCTTGTGGTATTTAACATTTTTATGGATTACATAGATAAAGGCATAGATAGCACACTGATGACCAATGATTCTGCAGGATAGATATAGCTAATCCAGATCGAAAAAGATCTTGACAACTTATAGAACTGGTCCAATTTTAATGAAATTAATTAATAAATTAATGAAAAAAATTCCTTTTTATGTAGTTTTGTGCCAGATATTGTGCCACTGACTGGAGATATAAATAGAAAAGTGAGATAATCCCTATTCCTAAGGAGCTCACACTTTAATTACGGAAGACCACATACATATAGGTGAATTCAGCTGTGAGAGAGTTAAAAAAATTGAATTCCTAAATGTATCATCATGATTGATAACAAAGTCTAGGAAGGGTCTTTATGGTAATGTCCAGGTAGCTGACAAAGCATCAGGATAGATGGTAAAATTTAAAATACCTTAGAATGCAGAGGCAGTGCCAATTATAAAGAAATCCTATGATTTACCAGGATTGTGGATGGTGACTACTTACTTATCCAAGTACTTGTAGCAGCCACATCTGCTGGGGGTAGGATAAGATTGCAGGGATGGGCCTGGGGCATTGCTGCATGGGCCTCAACAATCACGGTTGGAAAGGATAAGTGGGTCTGAGGGTCTGAATAGAATAGGGTTTTGGATTCCCTTTCACAGAGGCATAGATGGAGGAGTGGTCAATATTCACCCAAGTTTGGGGAAGGAGAAAATATTGACAGGAAAGTTGAAGTAGAAGGGAAACCCACAGAACTTGTTCATCCAGGCTCTCTGGTGCCTAGCTGTGTTCTGGATGGTGGGTGGCTAAAAGGAGAGAGTTTCCCTCTATCCTTGCCAGTGGTTGATCCACTACTGGGAAGATAAACTTAGGCTTAAATTAAAAAAATCAACTTCACAAGTACAAGGGGCATGATAGGAAAGCAATTTGAAGGAAGAATATCTTGTGTTTTTAGTGGACTACAAGTTCGATATGAGGCAATAGTGTGCTATATTGGCCAAAATGTCGTCCCTGAACACAATTTATATGGTATTTATACAGTATTTCAAAGTTTGCAAAGTTCTTTACAAATACAGGAAGGGTGTGTTGTACTCTGCTTATCTTAGACAACTTCTGGAATATTTTGCTCAATTCTACATCTCCCATTTTAAGAATGCTATTGTTAAACTAAAAGGCATCCAGAATAGAGCTCCTCGTATGGGGAAGGGCCATGAAATCGTGCCATAGCTCTGGAGATATTTGACTGAGAAGAGAATTAATCAATCACCAAGAATTTTCTAAGCACCTTTGATGTACTAAACCATGTGCTAGGTAATGGTGATACAAAGACAAAAATGAAGAGTCTCCACTTCAAGGAGTGCCTCAGTGGACAATGTCCAAACCATGTAGCACCTTCATTGGCCTAGAGGTTCGGTGGAACTCTCTTTTCCTCAACCATAGCAGCTTAGGCTCACAAATCTATCAGGTAAAAACTGGAAAGGGGAGTTCTTATTCAAATTAGCCAGGGCCATTTTTGAGGACATCCGGTTTAGGGGGATAGGATTTAGCATTGCTGACTGTTAAGGTGAGTAAAAATTTACTCCTTTCCCTATACTTATGTCAAAACTGAGAAATGCAAAAGGATTTGATTCAATTCTTTTTTAATGGAACAACACACGCTTCTGACCATAAAGCAGTGGCCAACTGAAAGCTTATTATATTAACACGTTTCAGATACTTGGGCAGCGATAACTCCAAAATATCAAGTGGTTCTCCACTGCACGTAAGGAAAAAAAAAACAACTTCTTAGCCTTTAAGGTTCTCCACAACTGGGTCCTTTTTGACATTTCCAGCCTCATTCTTTATTTGCCTAAACCAATTAATAGCTTTAGCTCAACTGATTTCTCCTGCCTTTTGCACTTTCATTCTCATGGTTACCTATGCCTGATATGCCCTCTTATGTTCCCTCTGCCATTTAAAATCCTAGTCACCTTTCAAAGCACAGCTCAAATTATAGGTCTTCCATGAAGTTTGACTGTATTGCCCCCAGGACAAAGTGATATCTTCTAGTAAGAATTATTTTTTTAATCAATTAGCCAAAGTACTTCACAGAGAACAGATATCAAGGGAAATAAAATCAGGCAGTGGAGTAATTTTTAGCACCCCATACACAAATACATGCCTGATCCCATAGACTCACATTCTAAGTATAAAGCACAGTTATTAATGATCTTTACTTTGATCATAGCTGGGCAACTTCTCTAACATTGGTATGAAATCCTCCAGTGGCAGGATTTTGGCCCAAGGAACTGCTTTCTTTTTGCCTTACAGAATAAACCCGCCCAGGTATTGCTGCTGAGCAAACAGTATCTCAAGATATCAAGCTGTTCAAGTTAGTTCCTGCCCCTAACAGTTCCTGGATCTTCTTGCTTTCTTGATTTTAGGAATATGCTGAGATCAAAGAGTTCCTGGGTCATGCAGCTGCACATTAGTTGATTCACTCATGTGACTTCCTTCCTTCCTTCCCTCATTCCTTCCTTCCTACCTTCTTTTTCTTTCTGTCTTTTTCTCTTTCTTCCCTCCTTCCTTCCTACCTTCTTTTTCTTTCTTTCTTTTTCTCTTTCTTCCCTCCTTCCCTCCTTCCTCTTCCTTCCTTCCTCTTCCTTCCTTCATTCCTTTGTTCTTTCTTTCTTTCCTTCCTTCCTTCCTTCCTTCCTTCCTTCCTTCCTTCCTTCCTTCCTTCCTTCCTTCCTTCCTTCCTTCCTTCCTTCCTTCCTTCCTTTTTCTTTCTATCACCACCTTGTTACATCCTTTATACTTCTCTTAATATAATTTATTATCTGTATCACTTCACTTGATATTTACCTTATGGTACTTGGTATTTTTAATTATTCTTTTACATGTATACATTTTATCTTCTCAATTAGGTTGCAAGGTCTTTGAGAGTAGAAAGGACCTTCTTTCTTCATTGTATCTATTGTAGCTCCAAGTACAATGTCATATTTTCCATATTCAATACTTTGAGGATCTGTGATACGTGGGGTATGCATTCTCCTTTCTGAATATAGAACTCAATACTTCTGCATATAAGTGCCTTTGAGAGCTGATCTGGAAGAAACTCATCTTTTTGTAGCTCAGCAGGTATTAGTCTGTATTTAATGTATTTGTGTTTTATATTGAATTATCTTTATACATATTGTTTCTCCCCAATACAATATAAACTCCCTGAGGACAGGGACTGATTTGTTTCTGTCTTTTTATTCCCAAAGACTAGGTCAATATCTGGCACATGGACAGTTGATAAATGCTGGTTGAGTGAATAAAATTAGCTAGTATTATTCTCAGAATGCAAAAATCCATCATCAGGCCTGACTTTTTGACTTAAAAAAACTTGGTAGAATCTGGAGCTTTGTGTTCTATTCTAGTCACCACAGTTTAAGGACATGGTTAGCTGAAGATAATCCAGAGCAGGACAATTAGAAGGGTGAAGTGCCTTGAGTTCATGTGGTATGAGTCTTGGTTTCAGGAACTGGAGATAGCCTGGAGAAGAGCAGACTCAGGTTGGGGCAGAATATCTGTCTTCAAGTATTTGAACTACTTTCTATTAATGAGGACTTCTCCCAATTTCCCTAGAGGGTAGAACCAAGGATCATGGGTAGAAGTTGCAAAGAGGCTCTTTGTTAAGAAAAAAATCCTATCAATTAGAGCTATCAAAAGCAAAATAGATTTTGCTTTGGGAAGTAATAGCATGTCCCTCACTGGAGGTTGTCAGTGTATCTATAGATGAAGACATCTCCTTTGTTTTACAGTAACAACTATGTCTTGCAATGTTGTCTATACAACGGAAGTATTGTGCTACTATCTCATCCCTTGCTCTTCACTTGCATTTTTACAATCCACACATCTTGTAAATAGTTGATCACATTCTGTGCCATCTACAGTCAAGAACTGTATTGTTCATATTTTTTTTAGTACCACTAATCTTTTCCATATCTAATGTGGATAAACAGACTGGCATCATGTACAAATCATCTCAAGAAACAGGAACTCAGGTTTCTTAATCTGTAAAACCAAAGAATTAGGTAAGCATATTTCATACACCACTTCAGGGAAGGGATTTGGACTACATGACTTCTGAGGTCTCTTCTAACTCTTCAATTCTCTAAGTTAATATCACAGCATTTGGAAAAAAATAAAGGTGATAAATTCTTTATTTTATGGTCAAGTCAACATCCATTTATAATCCTGTTCTACCATGTTGGAGGAGAAATAAATTTATTTCAATTTGAAAATACTGACTTTGGGAAAAGTTACCTGGCACAAAATAGACATAATATAATTTTGCTCAATGAATAAATGAATAATAATTCTTGGCTATAATTTTTCAGTGTGTGGTTTATACATGGGAAAAGTAATATGAAAGAAAAAAAGTTTCAACATACTAACAAAATAAAACTGTCATTTGAAATGAAAACATTATCAATAACACTATTTAAGTAGCTGCTTTAGGAGCTGTTTGTTTTTTTTTTTAAATCAGTACTGCTTAGGATAATTTGTCTGCAAGGTACTTTAGTATTTCAGAACAATAAAAAAATCTGAATCATAAGATTCTAGTCTCAGTTAAGTGGAGACAGCACCAGATTTGTGGTCAGGAATTCCAGTTTCCAATTCCAGCTCTGCTTCTTACTGTTTGTACATCCTTGAACACTTGCCATTTCCATTCCTTTATTTATAAAATGATAGGATTTGACTAGATGACATATAAAATCTTTCCATGCTCTAAATCTTTGATCCTGTGATTATAGAATATTATTGATGGAAGGATCCTTAAAAAGCTGTTTTACCCTCTTTTGTTACTTGTATATTAACTTGACATTGAAACTTTTTTTTTTTTTACAATTCTTGCTTTTATTTTAAATAAGATTAGGAAATTCTACTTGAAAAAGTAAGATGTCTTCTGGTATAAAATGGATTGTAATCTTCTTACTATTTGAGCTTCCTGAAAGCCTTGATGCCCTTTCTTAACTCCCATGGAAGGGAATGACTTAAACATGGATGACTAGGGAAAGAATCATAGAGGGAAGAACTGAGTTCACTTGGTAAAGAAATTTTTGTGTTTTACTTTGAGCCAAATAACCTAAAATGGACAAATTTAGATAAGGTGAAAAGTCTGGCTAGACAGGTTGTATTTACCTGGTTACTGGGAAATACTTCAGATATTTTCATACTTAGCAGGCATGGAGATAAAAGTAATACTCTAAACTTGACTCTCTTATTATTATATTATAACTTAATTATGGATATGCAATAGCCTTCTTACTTACATGTTGAGAAAGATATCATGGTGTAGTGGAAAGGACACTGGGCTTGGAATCAGAAGAAGTGGGATGAAGTCCAACCTCTGCTGCCTACTTGCTGTGCCACCTGGAACAAAGTCCTTAATGTCTCTTGCTGTGCTACCTGGAAGAAAAGTCCTTAATGTCTCTGAGCACTTTGAAAATGAAGATGATAATGTTTGCCCTACTTTACAAGGTTATAAGGACCAAATGAAACTATATATCTGAAATGCTATGTTAATATCAATTATGGATTCTCCAAGTTATTATGAAATAGACCCTCAGAGGCAGTAAATGAAGATGATTCTCATCCATAAACTGTGATACTTGTTTATTTTAAATAAGAATACATAATATGAAAAGAAGATAAAAAGGTCATTGTAAATAGCAGGGGAAGATTCAGCTCAAATGCCTTTAAGTCAGATTATATGTTACGACTTAGCATAAGACTCCAATTAGGAGAACTTTATATGTCTGATTTGGTGGCAACATAAATGAATATTTATTTTCTTTTTTTCAGCTTTACAAGGAATAATGCAAATATGCCCAATGCATTAAAAATAACTTGAACAAATGGATCAACTTCACAAATAGAATTTTTATATGACCATAAAGAAATTATCCATCAACCCATAGTATATTCCTGAAGCTTCATACTTTAATGAATACTTTAAAGAAAGGCTTCTTAACCTTATTTGTAGACTCCTTCCCAGAATGTTTTAAAATTCATAAAATAAAATGAATAGTATTACAAAGGAATCTAATTATATTGAAATATAGTTATCAAAATATATTTAAAAGAAAGCTCATGGACCCTAGGTTAAGAAGCCCTGCTTTTAAGGATTACATATTTGCTTTCCAAATTCAATGTGGATTCCCTGTGATATTAGCTACTATGAATTTTCCAAGCTGCTACGTCCTCACACAGACTTATATGCACTTCATGAGGAACAGAAATGATGTAATGTTGCTTATAAGAGAAATGAAAACCTAAAATCTTATGTCCTCATCTGTTCATTTATTGGACAGAAAGAGTATTTGTTCTGTTTGATCTTTCATGGCCACCATGCAGTGATTTAATTTCTGCTACTGGGTTGTCCTTTTTTCAAGATATAGTCAGTAACAGCCTCTGATCTAGATGGCATTATTCAGGAACTGTGTCTTATCATATGTATATCAAGTTGGCATAGTCATCTAGTAATGCGTAGGAGGTGCCTTTGCCTAAGACCCTTTCCTCAGAGCCCAAAGTACAGGAATAAGCTTTAAAGATTTCACATTGAGAAAACTCTTTTGGTTGGAATTTTCGAGTGTCCCTCAACCTAAAGACATAGTCATCAACTTGACTTATGTTTTGCCCATGCTACGTATTTCCTAGTTAGTACTGCAATCACTTTACTAAGCAGCTAATTTCTTGGTAATCATACATTTCCTGATTTCATTTGTTAGCCATATGTTGATGATAAACAGGCCTATAATTTGCTCATGATCTCATAGAAATATAGACTCTGACTTGCAAAGGATCTCAGAAGTTATCTATTCCAACACCTATGTAGAGCAAAACTTACTTCTATAATATTCCCAACAGGTTATTACTTCGTCTGCAGGCAATTACTTTCCATTGACTAGTTATTCTTTACTTTCTGAGGTAGGACTTCACTCTTTTTTCAGGTAGTTTTAATTCTTGTAAGTCTCTTGACTACCATTTTTAATCTTTATATTTTCAATACATTAGAATGACAATGGTCTTACCTCACTTGCCTAGACTGAAGCTAGCTACAGGTTCCCTTCATGGTTCTAGTGGTACCCCTGAGGGGTTAGAGTGTCTTTTCTCTAAAGTTATTGGTTTGAGTACTCATTCAAGGGTCAATCATCCAATCAGGTCCAACTCAACCTAAATAGTTCTATTTACATTATCTTTCCATCTAGTTCTCAAAGATATGTAGAAAGGAATTATAAAATGTCTTGCTATTATCTGGCATACCTAGGACATTTCCTGTTCTACCATTCTAATAATTGGTGTGATATATTTTCTTTTACTCTCCTCCATTCTCTTCTCTTTTGTACTTCATCTGTTAATTTCAATTTTATATCATACTAATTTATGAATAGATCTTTTCCCCTTTTCCTTCTTACCAAGTAAGCCTTCCCTTGTTATGAAAATGAAAAAAAAGTTCAGAAAAACTCATCAATACATTTACCACATCTGCTATCATATGTAATATTTCATATTTTTTATCCCTCTACCCACCCTCAGCCCTCCAGTAAAAGCAGGGAAGGCTATTTTGTTTTTAATGAACATGTATTACCTCATAGCAATCGCCATCTTTGACCAACTGATCACAAATCAACCCTTTAGTAATCTATTTTAGTATTTCTTTAAAGAATCTGTAGTTTGAAGAAATAGTCTCCACTCTCTTTTGAAAACTGGGTCATGAGTTGCCTGTTCTGGTTGTGCGCCTTGTCTTACTATTCCTCAACAAATACTTATTTCCCATAGTGTCAAGCAGTATATCCTATCATTTTTGAGGCATTGTTTTTCACAAGGATTTTTTTTTATACTTGACTTCTAATAAATATCATTCTAGCTAATACTAAATGATTTTCACCAAATTCTGCTGCTTATCTTCCCACAACAATTTTCCCTTCACACCTTCATGCACAGCGTGATATAATCCATGATATGGACAGAACCTTTGAAGCAGATAGTCCACCTTGTTACCTAATACATTCTCTAGCTACTTCTTAGAAATAGCACATGTTAAGATTATGCTAAACTAAGGAAAATCTGATTTACAATTTATAAGTACCTAATGTTTAAATTTAGGAATTAGTTGAATAGGTAACTGAATAAAAGGTACTAGAATACTATGCTGATTTGTTTCAATGATAGTCTAGTATCTATAGCACCTAATCTTTCCCAGTTCAGTCTAACTCTTTGTGATCCCATTTGGGGTTTTCTTGGCAAAGATACTGGAGTGGTTTGCCATTTCCTTCACCAGCTCATTTTACTGATGAGGAACTGAGGCAAACAGGGTTAAGTGATTTGCCCATGATCACACGGCTAGCAAATGAATGAGACTGAATTTGAACTCTGGCCTTCCTGACTCCAGACCAGGCACTCTATCTGCCACATCACCTAGCTGCCTCCACATTTAGTATTCAGTTGTATAATTAACTTGTCTCTAGTGCCTGTTAAGTCTGCCTCATCTGCTTCTATTAGATCAGAGGTTAATAACATTTTTGGTGTGCAATGGCAAGGAAAGTGGGACTTTTTGCTGTTTTCTTCTTTTGGAGTGCTTCTCAGCACTAAGGCAATCAGGTGCCTTTGACTGAGTCTTGACTTTGTTTGAATGAAGAGTCTTTGAATCAAGAGTCCTTGATTGGAAACAATACTCTGAGGTTAGCATTTTGCTTGGGCCCTCGCTTATTGAAAGAGTGTATGATTTGGCCAGATGAGACTCTGGGTAGCCATTAAGGACCCCCCGGCTTTGAAAATCCAGATGTTGGTGCTTCTCTCTCTGGTAACTACATATGCATTGCTTTGGACAGACAGTTAGAAGCCCTGTCTGCTGATTTCTGTTATTTGCTCTGTTTATATAATTTCTGCATGTAATTTCTATTTGTGTTTTGTCTGAAATTCAGGGTGCTGACTTTTTCCCCTGAACTAAGTGAATGATATATGTATATTTAATTAAAGTGAGATTGTAAACCCCTTAAGGTTGCTTTCCATAGAAAAGCAAATCAAAGAACCTATACTAGCCGCCCTCCTGTGTGCTGCTAAGGCCTTATTGGCCTTATACCTCCACAACAGTTGCAAACAGCATTGTTGTTACATGGTGTCATGGACTCTCATGACATTTACTGAATAATATTTTAAATACACAAAATAAAGACCATAAGATTACAAAAGAAACTAATTATATTGAAATCCAGGAATATGTAATATAGTACAGTACAGTATAGTATAGTATAGAATAGAATAGTATAACATAATATAGTATAGTATTGTTTTGTATTATATTTTATTACTTTCATAGCATCTAGGCTAAGAAACTTTGGTTTAGATGTCCTTACGTATTCTCTTTTTATTTTGAATAGTTCTACTGTCTTTTTTTTTTTTTTGGCTGGTACTGTTGTTTTTAATTATCATCATCATTGAGGTAGCCATCATAATTATCAAATTTTTGTTTGAATTTTCTGCCTTATTTTCATAATAGAATTAAAACTCCTTAAGGGCAGACATTGCTAACCATTTTTTTAAATCCCATAACTTTTTTGTGTATATTAGCTTTTTTCATTTTGTTTTTTGGTATTTATTTAGTATTTAATTTTTCCCCAGTTACATGTAAAAGCAATTTTTAACATTTGTTTTTATTAAAAACTTTGTGTTCCAAATTCTCTCCCATCCTCCCTCTCACTCCCCACAGCCCCCCAATGAGAAGGCAACATAATTCCACAGAGGTTATATATGTGCAGTCATGAAAAATATATCCATAGTAGTTATGTTTCAAAAGAAAACAGCCAAAAAAACCTCAAGAAAAATAAAGTAAAAAAGTTACATTTCAATCTGTATTCAGACACCATCAGTTCTTTCTCTGGTGATGGACAGTATTTTTCACCCTAAGTCCTTCAGAGTTGTTTTGGATCATTGTATTGCTGAGAACAGCTACGTCATTTACAGCTGATCATCTTACAATATTGCTGTTACTTTGTACCAAGCACATCTCACTTTGTTTCAACCCATGCAAGTTCTTCCACGTTTTTTCGAGAACATCCTGATCGTCATTTCTTATAGTTCAATAGCATTCCACCATAATTACATACCACAACTTGTTCAGCCATTCCCCAATTGATGTGCATGCATCCTTTCAATTTCTAATTCTTTACCTCCAGAAAAGAGATGCTTTAAATATTTTTGTACACATAAGTCCTTTTCCTTTTTGTTTTTTTATTATCCCTTTTGGGATATAGACCTAGAAGTAGTATTGTTAGGTCAAAGGGTTCGCATGGTTTTATAGTCTTTTGGGCATAGTTCCAAATTGCTCTATATAATGTTTGTATCAGTTCACAACTCCACCAACAATGTATTAATGTCTCGTTTTTCCCTCATCCCCTACAACATTTGTCATTCACATTTTCTGTCCTATTAGTCAATGTAATAGGTATGAGGTAGTATCTCAGAATTGTTTTAATTTGCTTTTCTTCAATCAATAGTGAGAATATTTTTCTTATGGCTATAGATAGATTCAATTACTCATGTGAAAACTAATTACACATTTTGATCATTTGTCAATTGGGGAATGGCTTTTATTTTTATAAATTTGACACACTTCACTATGTGTTAGAGAAACGAGGCCCTTATCAGAGAAACTTGCTTCAATTTTTTTTTCACAGTTACTATTACAAACTATATTTCCCTCCATCCTTTTCTCCCTACCCCTGTTTATTTAATTCTCTCTCCTTTCACCCTGTCCCTCCTCAAAAGTGTTTTGCTTTCGACTTCCCTTCTCCCAATCTGCCTTCCTTTCAGGAATTACCCCCCCCCCCATTCCCTTCCCCTTCTACTTTCCTATAGGGTAAGGTAGATTTCTATACCTCATTGCCTGTGTATTTTATTCCCTCTTTGAGCCAGTTCTGGTGAGAATAAAGTTCACTCACTCTCCCTCTCCTCCCCCCTCTTCCCCTCCATTATAAAAGCTTTTTCTTGCCTTTTTTTATATGAGATAATTTACCCCATTCTACCTCTCCCTTTCTCTTTCTCCCAACTTTTTATGAGTTGTGCTCTAGAATTCGTTTAGATTCATTTTTAAAGGTATTTGGAGGGTTTTGGAGGAGAGTTCAGGTGAGTCCCTGCCTTTACTCAGTCATCTTGGCTCTGCCCCTTAGTTCTATTTATAATTCTAAATTGTATGCCACCTCAAATTCCTTTAGAAATTAGGTAGTGTGTAAAACTTGTATTATTTGACGTTACGTTAATAAGAGGAAGGGTACGGCCCCAAGGGCTGAAGATACTAGTAAGTTATAAATTCCAGAGTTAATGTGATCTTGGTTAATGAGGTGGGGCATGATAAGGACAAGATGAAGTCTTTTTTCATCCTAAGTCCTTCAGAGTTGTCTTGGGTCATTGTATTACTGAGAATAGCTATATCAACAATACAATACAACAACAATACAACCTAGGGGAATTGTGTCATCTTCGTGTGTGTGTGTGTGTGTGTGTGTGTGTGTGTGTAATCTATTAATAACTATTCTTTATGTCAGTCCTCTGTCTTGATTAGATCACATTTTGATGATTTAGCTAAATTCTGGCCACTATATTTTAGGTTTGAGAATTCCCAGATGATGATTCCCACAAAGGTGTAATGCCTTTTTACACCATGTAAGAATCAGCTAAAGAAAATGAGGAAGAATCTGGAGTACAGAAGATTTAGCAGGATCATGATAACTACCTTCAAGGATTTAAAGGATTCTTATGTGGAAAAACATTATACTTGCTCTGCTTAGTCCTAGAAGACAGAAGTGTGATGGAAGCAGTAAGAAGTAAATTGCAAAGAGGAAAATCTAGCCTTGATATAAGGAATAACTTTATAACACTCAGAGCTATTCTAAAGTGGAAAGGTAGCCTTAGGAGTTTATGCATTACTTCTTGAGATCTTGAAAAAAAGGGTAGAAGATAATTTTTCGGGAATCCTTTTATAAGTATGTATTGACTTAAATAAATGTTTCGTAACTTTCTTATATCATGGACTACTTTGGCAATTTTGTGAATCCTCTCATCAGAATAATATTTTTAAATGTTTAATATAAAATACATAAGATTACAAGAGAACCAAATATACTGAAACATAGTTATCAGATTATTTAAAAATAAAGTCAATGGGACCTGAAGTTAAGAACCCCAAGTTTAGATAGTCCCTGAGATGCTATGCAAACAACTTTAAATTCTGTGAATCAGTGCTTCACAGATAACACGTAGGAGGCACTGGAATTTTCAACTCCAGCCTTTAACAGGTTCACTCTTGATCTGGTCAGACAGGCAGACAGCTTTGGAGGGTTAATAATAAACTTTATTCTCATCTAGTCTTCTCAGAAGGTTGCTGAGAATCAACAGCTACAGAATTCCCTAATTAAGCATTCCCTAATAACCACAACTACCCCTATGTCTTGAGAGGGTCAATCGAGACAAGCACAGCTCTTACACTCTCCTACATCCCCTCAGGCCTCAATGGGGGCCAGTTGAGGCAGGTACACACATTCCTCTGTGCATTACCTATAGATTCCCCCATGGATTCCCCATTCACTGACCATTGCTCACTTCCTTTATAGAGCAACAGACAAAGAAGGCATCTTGCCAACATTAAGCTCAGAAGTTAACTTTAGTAATTTTGTCATTCTGCATAAGCATAGTAAATATCAATTATATAACTCCCATATCTTGCAGCATAGCCTCAGTAGGACTGTCTGTCACTATGATTCTAAGAAACACTATTTAGGATACTTGGGACTATTCTGGGAGTTATATCTAACACTGGGAAACTAGAGATTGCCATAGCCATGGATCTTGAGAAACTGAACTCTAAAAGAATAACAAAAGCCCCCTTACACACAGTCGCTTGATAATCTATAATGTTTCTTCCATCACAAAATCCATGATCCTATAAGAACACAGAATGCATTTAACTATAGAAATAAATAGTGTTTTTCTTCTCAGGGTAGACCAGAAGAACCCATTTAATAATTCAATTATCTGTCTCCCTCCCCCCCCAACACTGTGTGTATTATTTACAGCAATATACTGTGACCATTAAATTTGAGAGACATAGTATCTGGATAATTTAATCATTTTATTAAAAAGGCCAGTTTTTTGGCTGTCTCTCTTAGACCAAATGTAATCATGGTGGTGGGCTGAGGGCTTATATCTTCTTTTGGCAGAGGAGTATCAGTCAACTCTGATGGGTTAACAATTAATGAGAGAAAGAATATTACAATGAGAGACTGAGAGTGACATCATATCACCCTTGGACAGATACTCAGACCACCTCCAGCCTTGGGCAATTTACACAAAAGGGTCTGTCACCACCCAAACTAGGTTGAATGGAATTCACCTTAGTCTAGAGTCCTTGTAAGATTGAGTTGGGTCAGATAGAGGAGAAGTTTAGCTGACCTCCAGAGACTGAACTTTTTAAAATTGAGATTTTAGAAAAAAGGGGCATTTTTGGATCTCCCCAAATCATTTGTTATTAATAATAATTTCTCTCAACACATTATAATGACGCTTAGGCATTGGTTTTCAAGTATTTCTGTAGCTGAAAAATGCAAATTTTTAAAATTTTGTTGGTGAGCGTCTTTAATCTTAACTAAACTGATACAGATATCCAAGACACATTTTTCTTTCTGGAACTGGATATGAAACAATTTTAGTTTGGCAAGAGCTGTCAGAGTTTGAACTCTGTTGTTATGGTCTCCAAGAATCAAGGATTACATACTCACCAATATAAAGTGTCCAAGTAGAAATATTGTGGAAGACAATACATAAAATGCTATATATATATTATTAAAATATTTTAAAAATATCACTTAAGTGCTTAAAGGAAGCAATATGGAATATATATATGTGTGTATATATGCATATATATATACATATATATGTGTACATATATATGTATATATATATATATATATATATAATCCCTCTAAGAAGGAAAAAAATGAGGTGATGGGGAAGTAATATTGGTTTAGGGAGTTCCTTGTATGACTCACAAGACAGCACTGTTCATCTAAGGGATCAAGTATTAATGTCCAGATCAAATGACCTGTGCATGTGGGTGACTGTGTGGGAAAAATGGTATGAATAACCCAAGAAGGTAATTCAACTTTATTGTAGAGAGAGCAGGGACAATTTGCACTTTGGTCTGGCCATTGCTATATGATCTACATGAACTATTTGAAGATCAGGTTTTTATTATTTGTATGTTGTCCATATTCCATTATCATCCTAGTAATGATGTGAATAATTTTGAAGGCATCATTATGACAGCTTCTCATCTTTTGCTCACAAAGTGGAAGAAGTTCTTGTCTTTTGTTATGTCATGTTACTCACTGCCACACAACTTTATGCTCCTGCCAAGCAGGACTCCTTATTCTGCCCTTTACCATGTTTCCTCTATGTATCTGCTCACACCATTCTCTAAATATACAATTTGCCTCATTCTTCCTTCTCTATCTGTTGATAGCCTATCCATCCTATCAGACCAGGTTAAATGTCAATTCTTCCAAAAGGACTACTCTGCTCTCTTCAACATCAATAGGAAATAATCTTTCTTTCCTTATATCCCAAAGAACTCTGCCCCTCTTATTCGTAATTACACTTATCATACTCTATTTTATCTAAAAAATTGTTTATGTCTTATAAACTGTATTAGATTGTAATCTCCTTAAAAGAAAGTAACCACACGTTAGTTACTGATTTGGTCTTTGAATTGCCCCTAATATTTGCTATAATGTTCTGCATGTTGTAGGAACTTACTCTTGTTTCCAGTTATTGTTCCACTCATGTTAGAGCTGGGCTCAAAGTTTCAAGGCTTTTTCCTATTGGGGCCACATCTCAAATCTGAGTCCTATGGTAAATTCAGGTAGAAGATGACTACTAATTGTTGTTGAAGAATCTAAATATTTGTGAAAGAATTATGATTTTCTGAATTGGCATCTAAACATTGTCATACAAATCCTTCTTGGCTTATTTTTAAATGTCTCCGCTTAAATAGAGCCAATGTTGCAGCTGACTGGAGCAAAAAAAGCCATTTTTGAAGCACCTGCTGAGGGACGACTGTAGAAAATTGCCACTCTAGTTGCATCCAAAGTCAAAATTTTCAGACTGTGAAATTTGGAATGAATAAATTTTCTGCATTTCCCATTACCTTCAAAGATTAGAAAGAAGTATACAGTTTATAATTATTAGCTATGGAAATTAGCACATTCTCAAGCACTAGGAGAAACCATTCTAGGCCTAAAATAAATCAAGAAATGAATCTGTAAAATATTAGACAGCAGACATAAAGGAAATTTAATTAATCCCACATCACATTTTAATTACCATTTGATCAGCCTTTCATGGCAATTTGCATTTATGGGGAATCAGAGAAAGCATTTGGAGCAGGTAAAACTCTGCATTGTTTAGCTTAATGATATAGGGTAGATTGGGAGAAAATGTGCTTAGCTAGAAATTTGTAAGTGGGACAATATTGTGGAATGAAATATGGTATATAGTGTTTTATTCTAAACAGGATTATTAGAGACTTGTAGAACCCTAGATTTGGAGCTTTGAATATATAGATTTATATCCAGTCCAATCCCCTTATTTTACAGATAAAAAAATGAAATCAAAAGAAGTTGACTTTCCCAAAGTTTCATTGGTAGTAAGTGGCAGAGATAGTATTTGAACCTAGGTCCTTCTCCTTCCAAATAAACACTGTTTTGCCTATTCTACTATCTCTCCCTAATGGTGGATGAGACTAATTTCTAATTCATAGGGAAAACTAGGTAAGGCAAGGTATAGAAACACTGCCTTGTTCATTAAACAACTTGGAAACACACTTTAAAAGAGGAGTAGTGACTACTTTTAGGTGGGCAGAGTCAAGAGAAGGGGCCTAACAGGGCAGCCATGACTCTCGATGTTCCAACATAATGGGGAAACTTGTCATGGGGAAAAAGATGTTTAAGAAGTAGTTCTGCAAATTCAAGAGAAAAAGAAAACCAGGAGCTTTAAAATCATATGTTGATTGATTTAAAACAACATAGCAAAAAAAAAGTACTTTTTCTGATTTCTCTCTAATTGTACAGCTGTAGTATGAGAGTTACATCAACTGACCTCTGTGCTTGTCCATTAGTACATATATCTTGGGCAGACAATGAAGGTAGACAATGGATTAAACCTAGATTTGAATAGAAGGAAGAGAATGGGCCAGATTTCATTTGGAAAACTACAAAATTTCCATTGCTCTCAATGACTTTAAGTTTCTCCATATTACAAACATTCATGAAAGGCCACTAAGCTCCTCTCTATCTCTGACTCATAGACCACCACAACCTCCAAAGAATCAAAAAAGTTTTATGGGAAATTCAAAGGGACACACGATGGATGTAAATAAACTGAAGCATATTGCCAGCAATGATTTAGACATAAGAAGTGGTCTAGTCATGTAGCTATATTAAAAGAGGAAGGCCTACAGATAAGTTGGAGGTCCTATACTGAGGATTAATTGGAGGCCATGGATAAGAATCACATTGGTGAAAAAAGTGCAGACCACTTACATGCATCTGTGCCACTAGAGTGAAAATCTATGTTAATGAGATCACTTATCCAATAAGAAAATCTGCAACTTCAGTTCTTAAAATTACTCTCAAATGCTAGCTAAATCCATTTCTAGAATACACACACACACACACACACAAAGAAAACAGATGAAAGTAAATTTACTTTGAATAAGTTAATAAAAGAAATTGTTCTGGATGAAAAAAATAAACATGCATCAACTGGTTCCTGACAATTTCCATCATACAATAGATAATTTGTTGAGTACTTTATCAGTCCATTGTACAACACCTTCCTGTTTATTACTTGAATATTACATTCATTTCCTCTAAATTTTCAAAAGTCATTATGTTAAAAGTAAAAATAGATTATTCTGGGCTTAAGAAAAATTGAGATGGACAAGATAGTTTTGTACAGAGAAAATACTCCCTGGTCACTAACTAAATCATAACTTAAAATTGGGATTTTCAGTATTTAAATGTTTTGATTCAACATTTCATTTGATTTTTACAACAATTTGGTAAAATACACAGTGAAAGTTTTATCATCCTCATTTCCCTCATTTTATAGATAAGAAAAAATATTTCCAACTATTAAGGCACAGGTAGTTGGACTTAAGGGGAATCTGAAGCAAGAGTACGTATTGATCACAACTCATTGGAATTACAGAAATGTTAACTAAAAGTGAATAATGACTAGTAAATAGAATTTTTGGTTGATAAAAAAGTTATTGTCTGAATCTCTAGCTTACCTCAAATCTTTGCTTAAGTACCAAGTCCTACATAAAACTTTTCCTGACACCTTTTGGTTTGTGACACAGTTTAGCAGACCCCAATGAAGAATAGGTAACAATATTCTAAATAATAAGTGGAAGAGAACAAATAATAGAAATACTAAATAATTATTTAAAATATAATTATAAGAATAAGAAAATATACTAAAATTCATGGGTTGTAAGTAGTCTTTGGATGAAAGTGTATCTCTTACAACATGTAACAAAACAACAAAAAATAAAGATAGCACTTATTATCTGTTAGGCACTTTACCATTTTTATCTCCTTTGATCAAAATAAATGTTATCAATAGAAAAAAATGAGAATTAACTGAGCATGTCATTTTAAATACTAAGAAAATGACCTGAATAAAAATATCCCCCAAAGGCATGAAGTAAGAAAATCAGAATTTAAATGAACATAAAAATAATATAGCATTAATAAAACCAAGAGCTGCTTTTTAAAGATAATGTGTTGATAAACCAGAAGCCAAGTTGATAAAAAAGAAAAAGAGGTAAATCAATCTACCAAAATAAAAATAACTATGTACAAAATTATAGTCCATGTTTAATTCCTTTCTTCCATTATAGCCTATTTTTCATTGTCAATATTTTGCTCAAAAAGGTCAATATTGAATTTTTTCAAACTATCCTTCATTTTTCTTCTTTCTTCCAGATTTGCACTAATTTTGATCTTTACTTTAGCAAATTAGTGGCCTGACCGTACAAAGAGCTGATTCAAGAATGATTTTCCTCTCACATCAGTTAATGAGTCATTCCCTGTCTGTTAAAACATAACTAATATTATTTTTGTGATGCTATTCAATATTTATCAAGTTCAGTGCCTTATGATTCCTTCTCAATATATTCATGACATACAGGCATAAGAATTTCTGTGAAATTGAACATTCTTTGGCCTCTATCATTTGTTTTGACGATTTCCTAATATATTCATTGCCATCTTAACCTATTCACATATTTGTATTGCACTTGCCTGAAATCAATACATATATTGATTTAATTTGTAGATTCTAGCCAAATTCTTCACATAATTTCTCTACCAATCTATCTTCTGCAAAAATATTAGTATAAAAGTTGAAATTATCCCTATAATGATTTTTTTTGTAAATACTTACCAAGAGTACTACAGCATGTGATGACCAAATGTCCCATGAAATGTGGTTTCTTCTTATCTTAATACCCATGTTGAAAGCAATTCTCCCAACTGCTTTACTTGTTTCTACAAAGAGAACCTGTAAGTGCTGTTTTTTTGGATTATTTCATTCTTTGTACTTACATCTTGAGCTCTTAGCACAGTATCTGGCATAGACAACTGATAAAAACTTTTTAATTGGTTGCTTGAAAGCTGAATTTTCCTTCTTTCTTCTTGTTTCATCTATAGCAAGAATGTCACAAATGGTCACAATTTCCTCTAGAAGAATGTCTACTTGTTGGACATTGGACAATGAGCTCATATTCATAGTACTAACAGATAACTTAAAGTGTATAGGTAGTCTTTTTAGACTGAGTGATCATTAGCAATCTCTGTGCCCTCTCTTTCAGTCATTCTGCCACCACCATTGAAGAAGATACTCAGGATTTGTTGTTGTTGTTGTGCTGCCATCATCATCATCATCACCACCACCAACACCATCATAATCATCGTTGTTGTTTTTTTACAGATTTACAGGGCCAAAAAATTCCTCAGTAGGTGACTAACCTTGTGGTGATAAGCTCAACCTTGTTCTTGCGAAGCACACACATTAAATGTTTCCAGGACCATACTAAAAACTCTTCTAGGGTGGCAAAACTGATCAGATCTTGCACATGTTTTCTATCAGTATCAGGTACTATGTTTTTACAGGATTTCAGGGAAGGCTCAATCCAGGAAACTACACACTGTCAATATCTAGAGTATTCTATTCTAGGGCAAAATTTGTCCCTGCCCTCTGGTAGTCTCAGCTTTGTAAGATCCCAACCCTGGTTTTGGCTCTGTCAGCCAGTGCATTCCTGCCTGTGTCAGCTAGAAGCCCCAACATTGTCAGAGCAATAAAGCTTCATGCTGACCTGTGGTCCAAGCTCCCTGCCTTTGTTACTCAGTAGAGGAAGTTTACCTTGGGGAGAGGTTCTCAGGAGCTAAAAAAGGCCTATCATGCAGGAGATTATAGAATCAAGTGTTCTCTTCTGTTCATGGACTTCTAGTCTCTTACAACCCTCCCACTCTCAGTAGGATAGTTGACTACAAGTTGACTCTTCTGAGTGATTGTGGATCTTATTTAAAAGACTGCAATGTTCCAAGGATTGTCGCAATTATCACAATTTCCATTTAAAACAGGAACATCTGGAAGACCTCATCTATAAGAAATCCCTTTTCTATTTGTACCCTGTAATGAGTACAAGAGATCAATGAGTGGGGAATTGAGGGAGGGAAACTTGCTTGAAAAAACAGCAACATCTCAAATACTTCTCTGTTCCATACCTGGATTGGTACTAATAATTAAAATGTAATAAAAATTTCTCCATTTTGTTGCATTTTCTGAGGAATTTTATGTGATTTTGATTCATGTATGAGATATATTTTGTTGAATAAGAAACTTCAAGATAAAGTATTTTACTGAATCAAATACTTTACAAAAATAACCAACAGTAACCATGGTGAAATCCTATACTTACTGTATCTTTAAGACAATTGTGAAAATGTCAAGGGTAACCCATAAGATAAAGGTCTCATTTTGAGAGTAAAAATGGATGTTTAAGTTTATGTATTTGATCTAAAAACTGTGTGTCTCATATAATTTTCTGCTCTGCATTATGTAACTATCACCAGGACTGTAGCAACTAAATAGTTCTGCAAAGGGCTGAAGTATATGTTGTATTTTCCTTGATACCATAGATTGCCACAAGCCAGTAATTTCCAACTAAGTGGCTACCCTACTGGTCATGGGCTAAGAAGGTGATAGCACTTAAAATCTAGTGTTATGAGGACTTAGTGAAATAACATATGTAAAGCATTTATAAACCAAAAAGTACTTTGTGAATTTTTATTATAAATATATCATATCACATATAAATTGAAATATACAAATATGTTTATATTGATTTTTACTGTATTATTAACATAATATATAAACATTATATTATTATTAACCCCTGCCAAGCAACCTGGGGACATCCTCTCCCACAAATATATACAATGAATATGGGGAAAATGGGCTCAGACTTAAAAGCACAATGGTAGTGAGGCATGCATGTAGAGAATACATGTGGCAAAGGTATACTTCTTACTCCTAGACCTAGAAATCCTTTTCTTCCCTTGTAGAGTCATCTTGAAGTTCCTTTTAGATACACATCTCTGCTGGCCTCTAAGGATGGATAACTTTCTAGGGATCACAGCCAATAGTTATCTCCACCACTAGAAGTCATGTTCTCTAAAGCCTGAATCACATTCTGGTGACTGTATTTCAACAGCTATTTGAAGATGCTTCCCCTGCTACTGGCCACTACTGCTCTGGCAGCTATTGATACTGCCACTGATACCACCCGTATTTAGTCTGATTGCTGGTGGGACCTAATGAGATCCAAGGTTGCTTGGATACTGATGTCTCAGAATACTCAGTTGTATAAAATCAGGAAAGGCAAACATGAGAGAGAAGAGGCATTCTATATGTTCACAGGTACTATGCCTACGTGGGAGACGTGACCATCTCTCCTCTTATCTGACTCTCAGAGATGACTCAAAACTGTCCTGCCACCTTGAAGCCACATAGGAAAGATAATGATGAAGAATAGGTCATCCTTTTTCCATATTTATCCAATCAATTTCAGCTTAGTAACTCTTGAGTCATTGATTATTTCTGTTCTGCAGCCATAGAGGATTTTTTTTTCACAAAATACTATCAGCCCCTCAATTACACATGACTGGAAATCCCAAACATCAGCATGGTCACTTGGATGGAAATCAAGCACGTAATGGAATATTTACACATGCTTCAAGAGCTGCCTTTCCTACCCACTCCTCTATACCAGCCTATCCATATTTCACCATTTCTTATTGTCTTATAAAAATGAAGAATTTTGTTTTTACTTACTCATTGCATGACACATAGTCTATTGCTGGGATTGTCCTTAGAAATCTTTCTAATATCTGTTGAATCTACAAGAGCATGTTTTCTCCATGATGAAGCAGAAAGAATATTGGATTTGGCATTGAGGGAACTTAGGCTCATGGCTATACCACATAGTTCCTCTATGGCCTTGGTAACTTTTCTTTGGTCTTCAGTTTTCTCATCTATAAAATATCCACATTCAATTCAATGACTTTTAGGTCCATCCCACCTCTACTCACTAGCTATAAAGTCTCAGATCCTAAGTATCACCTGCATGCTAAGATAAGTCATTAGAGAAAGTCTTTGTGGAGTTTTCCTACACAGTATAAAAATCCCATTTATGTCAATCTTGGAGTCAACTAGTTTGTTCTACAATTGAGTACTTTTAATGATGGGTAGCTCACTCAATAAAAATACCCCATTCTATTGTTTCATAGCTCCAATTGTTAGAAAGTACGTTCTTATATAAAACTTGAGACTTTTGCCTAGTTCTTCAAGATTTCTCTTTGCAAGGATCAAAAATTAAAAAAAAAACCTTCTTCAGTCTTCAGTATGTTAAGCTTTGAGGTATTTGAAGGTAGTGTTTCTGCCTTTCCTTGGTTTCTCCTTTTCTTGGTGAATACACCTACTTCCTTCAATTTCCATTTGTTTGACATGATTTCCAGATAAATTATCCTGTTCATGACTGTCTGGATATATCCTGGTTTGTCATTTTGTCTGGAAGTGAATATTATATTCCAAGTGTTATCTGATCATTGGGAATGGATTGGGCTTTTATTTGCTAGGAACTAGACATTACATTAATATACATCCTGGCAGGGGTGTTGTTGATGTTGTTATGCTTTGGGTTTAGTAACCAGATTTTGTCATTTGCTCTTCTTATACTTGTAGTTAACTAAAATTTCCCAGACTTTGAGGAACTCCTGTCAAGCTGTGACTCGCTGAGTTTCCTGCGAACAAAGTCCTCAGTGTCAATGAGAAAGCCAATTCAGATACTAGGTTCTATCTCTTTAATACCAAGGGCTTGGTCACTTAAAACAAACTAAATCAGGCAGTCCATAGTTACTCTATAACTGATATTACCTGCTGTTTAAAGCTCTGAATCAGCCATCAAAAGTCAGGTAAGATTGTTTCCCACAACTGTAAAAAAATTATCTTCATATATTGAAGGCGAATTCTATGTAATTGCATTTCCACTCATCTAGGAGGACCTTTAACAGATAAAATTGAGTGAAAAGGTAGGAATCTTGCATTGCATCTTGGCATTGGATGTTTATCACTCTAGGCTTTGATGCTATGAGAAAGATTATGACCTTTCCTTTCTAAGAATCTCTATACCTACAAATAGTTTTTTTGGGAGGAATTCCTCCATAACATCATTATTTTACATATTTTACACATCCTGCTTCTGGCCAGGTTCAGATCTGTTTCAGAAGTGTTCTTATATCAGACATCTCTAGTAATATGGAATTACCTTCAATTCAATAAGCATTTATTAAGTGTCTTCCAAGTACAAAGCACTTTGCGAAACTCTGAAGAAACAAACTAACAATAAAGATAGTGGCTGCCCTCAAAGAATTTAGATTGGGAGGAAATGTGATAAAATATTTCCAAATAAAGAAGTACAAGATAATTTAAGGAAGGAGAAAATACTAACAATTAGGAGAATCAGAAAAAAAAAAAACTTCCTTTTGCCTTAGGAAGGTTGTTTTGGCAGCTATGTGGAGGATGCATTGAGAAAGCAAAGGGCCTGGAAGCTGGGAGCCTACTTGGCAGGTTGTACTAGAGCTGAAGTAGGCCTGAATCAGGACAGTGACCACACAGGTGAAGAGAAGAGTATAGAGATTTCATCTACTATGAAAAGCTTCATGTGAGTCTAGTTTTCAAATCTGAGTGATTGGAAGAATGGTGGTAACCTTAATAGAAATGAGAAAATATGTCTTCGTGAATAGCTGGGGAACTTTGGAGTTAAGTCCTCAGCAGGTCAAGTTCTGAGAAAAACACAGTCATCTCTTCTTATATTTGTAGTCTCTACTACTAGAGAGACAAGTAGGGGAACACATGGAATCTATCATAGCAGCATATAGGGTGGCAAAGACCCTTTATGGATGCTTTCAGAGACATTTCCGCCATAGATCTTCTTTGGATGCTATAGCTTGGGATCTGTCTGGTCCTTGATTCTGCCCTATAGATTTCTCAAGTTGTCCCAGACTCTTAGACTACAAGCTATGCCTTCTAATATTTGATTTGTGACTTCCCCAGACTTTTAGACCTGGAATTCTCAAACCAAGGTCCGTAAACATTTTTAATATATATCTTGTTCATAACTCCACCAACAATGTAACTGTTCCAATTTTCCCACATCTTCTCCAGCATTTATCATTTTCCTGTTTTGCCGTGTTGGCCAATCTGACAGGAGAGATGTGGTACCTAAGCATTGTTTTGATTTGCATTTCTCTAATCAATAGTGATTTGGAGCATTTTTTCATGACTGTAGATATTTTTGGTTTCTTCCTCTAAAAACTGCCTGTTCATATCCTTTAAGAATTTCTCAATTGGGAATGATTTTTATTCCTATAAATCTGGCTCAGTTCCCTGTATATTTTAGATATGAGGCCTTTGTCAGAGACACTGATTGTACAGATTTTCTCCCAATTTTCTGCTTCCCCCCTAATCTTTGTTGCATTGGCTTTGTTTATACAAAAACTTCTCAATTTAACATTCTGGAGAGGAATTTGAAACTATGCCTGAAGGGCTAAAAATGTGCATACCCTTTGACCCATCAAAAGGGACCAATATGTACAAAAATATTTATAGTAGCTCTTTTTGTGGTGGCAAAGAATTGGAAATCAAGCGGATGCCCATCAATTGGGGAATGGCTAAACAAATAAATTGTGGTATATGAATGTAATGGAACACTATTGAGCTATAAGAAATGAGGAGCATACAGACTTCATTACAACCTGGTATGATGTATATGACCTGATGCTGAGTGAGGGGAGCAGAACCAGGAGATGATTATACACAATTACAGACACACAGTATCTGTAAGGACTAACTTTGACAGACTTGGCTCCTCTCATCAACGCAAAGTTCAAAGACAGCTCCAAAAGACTCATGATGGAAAAAGCTATGCACATCCAGAGAAAAAATCATGGAATCTGAATGCAGATTGAGGCAAACTTTTTGCTCCCTCTCTTTTTTTTTGCTTCTTTTTTGGTTTTGTTTCTCTTTTCTCATGATTCATGCCATTGGTTATAATTCTTTCTTACAGCTGAACTATTATGTACACCCTTCAGTGTGAAGGTATATGTAGAACCTACATTGGATTACATGCTGTCTTGGTGGGGAGAGGGGGTAGGAGAGGGAAGGAGAGAAAATTTGGAACCCCTAACCTTGTGGAACTGAGTGTTACAAACTAAAAGAGAATAAATTTATATTAATATATATAGTTAGTTGTATTTCAATACAATTTGTAGTTCTATGCATTTAATTTTTTTTTCTGAAACATTATTCCCAAGGTCTCCTCAGACTATCAATGGAGTCTATAAAATAAAAAGGTAGATAACTCCTTTTCTAGACCATTACCCTTAGTATTAATCTCATATAACCTAAATTTAAAACTTTAAGACAGCATAAACTTCAAGTGACTGACTCAGATACAACAAGGTATAGCTAAAAGAATTACACATAAATGAAAAGTCATTGGGGCTGGAGGTAGTAATACTATATTCTCAGGTATCTAAGGGTGGCAGGTTTCCTGAGCTCGGGACCTCTAAGTTTTAGTGGACCATATTGATGGAGTATCTGAATTAATTTTGGAATTAATATGGTGAGCCCTCAAGGACCAGAAGATTAGCAGTTTGCTTAAGTAGGAGAAAACTTTCCCAAGTGAGAAACTGAGCTGGTCAAAGTTCCTTTGCTGACAAGGGGATTGATCACATAAGAAGTCCCTTTACTTCTAGCCTGGGCTAAATAAGGAGACAATCTTTCAATGAAACAATCACTTATATAGCCATTTCCTGAAACAAGGAATGAAAAGGAAAAGAAAAAGCAATTAGCAAAACTATACAACCAGTCAACCAAGTCTGACATTATTTTGCAACATAAATCATGCACACGGCTTTCCTTACCCTTGTTTAGAAGGGAGGAAAGTGCACTTTCTCTTGTCTTCCTTGAGATAAACTTTCATTTTTTAATGTTGTAATATTTACATCCTTTTTTGGTTATTCATTCTATTTTCATTGTTTCAGTTATTTTGTATTTTCTTTTCCTAGTTCTGCTTACTTTGAATCAATTCATATGTGCCTTTCCCACGCTCCTACATTATCTTCATATTCAACATTATTTCAGGCAGTTATGTCCCATTACATTAATATAAGACAATTCAATTATCCGTTTTCCAGCTGATCAGTACGTGATTTGTTTCCATTTCTTTGCTATTAGAAAAAAAGTGCTCCTATTTTGGAATACTGTATATAGGATTTTTGTAGCATTGATTTCCTCAAGGCGTACGCTTAGCAGTAGGATTTTTAGGTCAAACTGTTTTGTTTCTCACACACACACACCCCTCTTTCCCAAATGACTCAACAAATTCAAGCTCCACCAACAATGCATTACTATTACTTTAGCTACTCCAACATTGGCTATTCTTAACTTTTTTTTTAACCTTAGACATTTGCCTGGATGTGAGTCAAAACCTTTGAATTGTTTGGATTTGTATTCCACTTATTATAAATGATTTTGTACAATCTTTCATACAGTTGTAAATAGTTTGTGGTCCTTTTGAAAACTGTTTGGTCTTATCTTTCCACCATTTATCCACTGGGCACGACTCTGTCACATCTTTATTTTAGTTCCTTATAGATTTTGGAAACCAGACCCTTAACAGAATACTTCATGCAAAGATTCCCACCCCACCCCCACCCAATCAATGATGTCCCTTTTTATTCTAGTTGCATTGATTTTTTTCTTATTCAAATCCTAAACATTTTATATAAAATAAAAATTGTTAAGTTTATCTTTTGTAATTTCATCTTTCCCTTGTTTGATTGAGAACCTTCCCCTTAGCTGCATCTGTGGAAGATTCCTGTTCTGATTCTCTTGCATTTTTTAACTGTGTAAAAATCAAACTGTAGTCATAATTTTATATTTTTGCTTTTTCTAAGAGTTTATCATCTTGATATGAACCTGGACAGAAAGATAGAATCATAGAACATTAGAATAAAAAGGCATCTTCTAAGCCAGTTATCCCAACCCTGTTATTTTAAAGATAAAATCCTAGGGCTCAGGGAAGTGAAATTTTAAATAGAATTTCTCAAAATAAGAGCTATTCAACTGTATTTTTTTCTGTTTTAACTTAGGAGCTCAATTGGACAAGAACATGATATCTAAAGATATAAAAAAATTATATAACATAGCTTATAATCAAAGTAAATGTTTGTTCATTTCTTTTCAACACAAGAATTTCTTTTCATGCTATTAAAAAGAGAGTGAATAAAAAAAAGAAACTCTTCCTTTGGATCATTGGAGTTGTTTGTAAAAAGATAAATGTTCCCATATATGTGATACGATTGTGGTTTTTATCTATTTGGAATACTGTTTTGAATCAAAATGAAATATAGTTAAAAGAGAAATTTCATTTCATGTCTTGAAATCTAGTACATAGGGTGAGAGGTTGAGTTAAATGACCTCTAAGGTCCCTTCTAACTCTAAGATTTTATGATTTTATGAGTTTTTATTGGGGAAAAAAATAACAGCTGTTCTCTTTTGTTATATCCATTAAAATTTGGGGGGCATAACCTCAGCTACTGTGACATTTCTTCTATCTTACTTTTACTGATTCTTTACCTCAGTATCTATAGTTACAATGTGTAATTATACATTGTACAATATGTCATATTATACAATGTAATTATAGTTGTAATGCATCCCAGGCTCCACACTTAGAGCAGAGCAGCCTCTTATTTCTCTTAAGAGAAGGATTGCATTTGACAGGAATCCCCATATTCAACATCTTCCACATCTCAAAGCTTTTCAGGGAGCCCATTTGCTCCTGCTTTCCTTCTTTCTCTATCTACATATTGCTTTTATTGATTACACTGCACAAGCACTTCATTCTCAATCCTGCTACCTCCTCTAGTTCTTTATTTTCACCTGGTTGTAGTGAACTATGATTGTGTTCAAATATTTGAAGGCTGCCATGTAGAAGAAGGATTTTTCTCTTCCCTTTGGTTCCTGAGAGCAGAACGAGGATCAGTGAATTAGAGTTACAAAAGAAAATTTAGGCTAGCTGTCAGGCAAAACTACCCAACAATTAAAGCTGTGGCTGCACCAGAAAGCACTGAGTTGTCTTCCACTGGAGGCCTTCAGTTAGAAAATGCATGCTCATTTGTTTGGTGAGTGGGAATTTTTGGTGGGGGTGGGCGGGTGGGTCATGAATTTGAATAAATGGAGATTGAAATATTTTTATTTAAAATTATTAAATTGTATTTTTTCCAATTATTTGTTTTATTTTATTTTTCTCTCAACTCCCCCCTGCCACAGTTAAAGAAAAAGAATAAAACCCTTCTAAAAATGTTCCTCGTGAAACAAAACAAATTCCCATATTGACTATGTCCAGAAATACATTTCATTTTGAGTATTGAATTGATCTCTGTTAGGAAGTGAACAGAATTCTTCTTCATCAATCTTTTGGAATCATGGCTGGGTAACATGTTGATTAAAGTTCTTAAGTTTTACAAATTTATTTTTCTTCACAATATGGTTATTATTTTGTAAATGTTTACTCTGCATTAGTTCATATTAATCTACCCAGGTTTCTCTGAAATTTTCCCATTGGTCATTTCTTACAAAACACCAGTATTTCCCTACATTTATATGACACCATAATTGAAAATAAAGAATATAAAAATGTAATACCTTCTTGAATTTTTAGACTACATCTCTCTATTTCACTACGGCTAAATGTACCATAGCTATTCATGTACCTGACCCCATTACTGATCATCCCAGCATCTACAACCCACTCTGTTTCAAACATGGGCCTTTCTACCTTTCCTTAGATACTATAGTGGCTCCCTACTACTGAAGTCTTACCATCTCAGTATGAGAGTTCGTGCAGATACCCAAGGAGTTTTTAGCTAGTGTAGCTCAGAACCCCCAAACTTACATAATCAACTAGACTCAATCTCCCCATTAACAGGGATTATAGGTATGTACCACCATGTGCAATCTTTTGGACACTTTTGATGGATCATGTATTAAATAATGAACAAAAACTCGTAAACCCAAATCATAGAAATAGCTGATATCTATAGACTATAAATGTTAAAAATATTTACCAACCTAATAACTAAAAAAAAAATCAGTGTTTGATTAATTTTACATTTTAATCTATTGTTCAGTTACTCCTGGTGAGACTGAGAAGATAAGGCATCTTTTTTCACATATCCCTCAATTAATATCACCACATGGCTGTATATCATTACATTTGGGAACATATTCCATATTAGTAAAGGAGGTCTTTCATAAATTGTACATTTTGATTATACCTTGATTATGAAGCAAGTTGATTAGCAATCCATATTAATTTGAACACTTATATACTAAAGAGAAAGTGACACAGAATTTGGACCTATCCAACCTTCAGTGTTTCCAATCTCTTGCCTATTAACATGGTAATTAACTTTAATGACTTTGTTTTCCTCAGTGTAATCAGACAGGAACCTTTAGATAAGAACTGCATAAATTACTCAAAATCCTGTCAGAAAGAATCCAAGACTTCAACCAAATCTTTTCTCTGATATTTCATTAATGCTTATATTATTTTGATTACTTCTGTACCTGATCATTTTGCTGAAGGCCACCTCAGCTTTTAAGCAATCAGTTCTCTCATTTTTGCCTGAAGCCTTTCTTTACATATCCCATCATTCAAACTGTGATTCTTCAAAGGAGGACCTGGATTGTACAGGGACCTATAATATGCTCCTACACTGCTCAACCTCTTAGCGAATATAGTTGTCAAAAATCAATAAAGTTCCATCTCTTACAGAAAGACTGTCTTGATCTTGCAGTTGTCAGAATCCTCCCTCCATGTGACTTGGGGTGTATTTTGTGTTTACTTTTCTGGGTATATGTTCTTTTTCCAATATACTTTAAGAACATTGCAGGAAGGGCCTGTTTTATCTATCTACCCATTTGTTTATTTACCTATTTATTTACTCAATCTTTATTTATGTTTGTCTGTTTGCTTGTTTTTGTCTTTCTAACTCCAGTGCCTAACATGGTGCTCGGCAGAGAGTAGGAACTAATAAGTGAATAGAGCAAGGGAGTCAAAACAAGTTTTGCTTATGGTTGTGGTCACATAACACTTGTCCTGTCCACTGCTTTTGCTTGTGTAGAGCTATATTTATAGAAAAAACAAACATTTATTGTACATTTGTTACATCTAAGACACTGAGTGAGCTCCAAGTGATATAAAGAAGTATACATCATGTGTCTAGTCTTGGAAGGAGTTATGATCTAGGTGAGCAGACAGACTACATATACTAAACTAACACAGCTTAGCATATGCTAAATGTAAAATGTACAGACAATAAGAGCTAAAGTAATTCAGAGGAAGAAGAAATCAGTGGAGGTTGGGATGGTTAAATGATCCTTCATCAAGAAGATGAAACTTGAACTGAAGCCATTAAAATGTGAGTTTCTTGAGGACTGAGACTGCCTTTTACCTTGGAATCCCAAGCAATTATCACCGCACTTGACCCCTAGTAGTCAATTAATGAACTAACCCACTGAAACCTTGAAGGCAGAGTGGGCCCTAAGACTAACATTCTAGGCAGTGGTGAATGGCATATGTAGGGAAGCATATGCCATAGGAAGAACAAGGCGCATGTAAAGTAGGGGTTTTTAAACTGGGAATCCAAAAAAGGGTTCCATGGATAGATTTCAGGAAATACCTGGACTTGCATGGGGAAAATATTGTATCTTTAGTTGTACTAACATCTAACTGAAATTTATCATTTCCTCCAATAAAACTAAATATGTATACACACACACCTATATATGTATGCATGTGTATATATGTGTGCTTGTGTGTATACACATATAGATGTATATGTATGTATGCATTTTGTCCTGCAAATTTTAGCTCTTAGCACAATACCTTGCATATAATATGGACTTAATGCATGATTACTGATCTGCTGATTTGAAAAAAGATCCAAAGAGTTGGCCAGCTTGCTAAAAGGGTCACAACACAAAAATTGCTAAGAACCAGTGACATAAAGGATTTAAGAGATTTGTACAGGATGTATTGTGAAAGGCTATGATGTCTAGATTTTGACTTTAGTCTGTAGATAATAGGAAGACATTAAAGTTTTTTTTTTGATGCAGAGAGTCATATGTTCAAAGATGTATTTTTAAAAGTAATTTGCTAGCTGTATGAAGGATTAATAGGAAGGGAAAGACACCGGAGGAAGGAAGAGCAGTTTAGAGACTATTCTAATTGTCTTAGCATAAGGATAACAGCCTGATACAGAGTGGTAGTAGTGGGAATGGAAAAGAAATGATGCTTACAAGAGAGACATTAGGAAGAATGAATATGGATTAATTTGCCTGTCTCTAATTTAGTGATTTGCATAATCCTTAATTAGTGATTAGATCTCATTTTTTTCATATGGCTGTTGATAGCTTTCATTTCTTCCCTAAGGAAGAAGTTGCCTTTTTATATTTTTTGACTGCTTATCAATTGGGAAATAACACTTATTCTTATGAATTTGAATTATTTCCTTATATATCTTGGAAATGAATTTTTTTTTTTTACAGAGAAAGTTGCTGGATGTATCTTATCACTTAACTCTTTTGCTAATTTTAGCTGAATTGGCATTATTTGCACAAAATCTATTTAATGTAATAAAAATATCCATTTTATCTTCTGTAATCTTCTTTCTTCATTGTTTTGTCATAAACTCCTCCCTATCCATAGGTATGCAAGATAATTTCTTCCTTGCTTCCCTAATTTGTTTATGATGTGACATTTTATATTTAAGTAATGGATACATTTGGAGCTGTTTTTGGTAGGGGGAGCATATTTTCGTCTGAAGGGTTGCTCTGCTAGATTGCTTTCCAGTTTGCTTGGCAGTTTTTTTTGTTAGTTTGGCAAAGTTGGCAAAAAGAAAAAATGACAATTAATGCAATATGGTTAGAATTGTGGATTTGTCAGATGTTCTGAAAAGTAACTTGGAATTACACCAAAAAATTCACTAAATAGCATACCCTTTCACCCAGTGATATCACTGCTATGTCAATTCCCCAAAGAAATCAAAGGAAGTGGAAAAGAGCCTAGATATACAAAAATATTTATAGCAAAACTTTTTTTTAAGATAGCAAAGAATGGGGAAGTAAGGAAGTGCTCAATGATAGAGGAATGGCCTGGATAAATTATGGAATATGATGCAATGACATATTACTGTGCTATTAAAAATAACAAAAGTGTTGTTTTCAGAGAAACTTGGAAGTCTTGTTTGAACTAATGCAGAGTGAAGTGAACAGAATCAGGACAACAGTTTATGCAATAACAATAATGAAAAAACAAAGAACTCTGATCAATGCAGTGGTCAACCATGATTCCAGAGGAATCATGATAAACTTTGTTAACCACTTCTTGTTAAAGAGATATTGGAGTCAAGATGTAGGATATGATACATATTTTTAAAATGACTGATGTGGCAATCTGTTTTGCAGGAATATGTCTATTTGTTATATGGATTTGTTTTTCTTCTTCAATCTTATTTATTCATTAATAAATGTTAATTTTTCTCTCACATACATTGTTAATTCAAGGGTTAGTAAAATATGGCTTAAAGGTTACATATGGCCCAACTTGTGTTTTTGTATGGCCCACAGACTAAAAATAGATATTGTTTTCTGACACTTGGAGTAGTTCATATAATTGTAAGATGCAATCATAGATTTAGATGTGGAAAAGATATTACATATCATTTAGTCTTACCCCTTCATTTTATACATCAGGTAACTGAAGCCCAGAGATGACACATGACTTGTTCGGCATCACAAGCAGTAAGTAGAAAAAGTGGGACTTGAACTCAGGTCTTTTAATTCTAAATCCACTGGTCTTTCCACTGACATTTATTGCATTGCCTCTCTTCTGGCTCTAAAATTCTGTGATACACAAAACAGTTTCTCTGAGAAGCAGCTAAGTACAAATGCCTATAAGGGTATAATGCTAGATGATACATAAAGGAAATTAAATGTATACGACCTCTGCAATCGATGAGGAAAAACACATTCATATTGATTTGTTCTGTAGGTTTTATCAAATTAAGGGAGCAAATTGAAAAGAAAACATTTCATTTTATTCTGAATTATATCTTTCTCAATTATTGATCTGCAAGCAGAGGATTTCAGACTTATGGGAAACACTCCAGGCATACCTAAGTATGATTTCTGAGACTTTTATAAACATACTACAGGAAGAAAAAATATATGAAGCAATTTTTTGATTGGCAGAATTCATGATCTCTGTAGACCAAAAGCCCAGATCTCTGAAAAATCATGAACCACAATCAGTGAAAGAACAGTGGACAAAGGTAAATGAGAACATGATTCTAACTTGCACTGCAATTCTTGATTAACTGTATGACCTTGTGTAAGTCATTTAAATTCTCTGAGAAAATTTTGTCAATAAAACAGAGATAATTTTTAAGTCGTATATTACCAGGTTATTGTGAGGATTAAATGAGATAATCAGTGGAAAGGTGCTTTTTCAAAGTATAAAAAATTATTGTTTAAAAATTTGGGATCATTACTACTTTCTTTACTTACTTTATGATGGAATCACTACCACTTTCTTCTTTGTATTTGGTTGTTTTTGTGAATGGTACTGTTACCTGAATCTTTTGCTAATGAAAAAATATGTCACTGAGGCACTTAAGTAGAACAATAGATAGAATGTTGGCCTTGGAGTAAAGAAGATCTGAGCTCAAGTCTGGACTCAGGCATTTAATAGCCTTGTGACTCCTCCCAGGGTTACTGTGAGGATCAAACGAGAGGATGTTTGTACAAGGCTTAGTGCAGTGTGTGGCATATAGTAAGTAGGCACATAATAAATACTTGTTCTTCCTTCCTTCAAGTCATCACAAAATAGCCCTGACAAAAACTTTTCTTCAATATCATCAAATCTTTTGATGCCTTGTTTGATATGGGAAAAAAATCACCATGAAATTAATTGTTCTTCCTTTGCTTGTTTTAGAACTGTACTTTATCTCTGAGCATGTGGATGGGTAATTTTTACTTCGAGTCAATTCTCATTTGTGTGTGTATGAGACACAGAAAGAGGAGAGGAGAATAAAGGAGAGGAGAGGAGAGGAGAGAACACAGGGAGGGAGGGGGGAGAGAGGGAAAGGGAGAGGGAGAGAAATTACAAGTGGGATAGTGGAATTAATAAATTGTTTTACCTAGATTTAATTCTTATGGATATGAAAAATCACTGAAGATATTTTTACTAAAATATATTCAACTTGAAGAGTGACCATAGAGAATCAGAACATGAGGTCAAACTTCTAATGTGATCACAGAGTGTATTATGAAGGCAGAATTTATGATTTCAAAGAGAATCATATATATGTCTGAATGGTTCAGAATCACAGGATATAAGGAATTCTCTAAGTAGAAGGCAGAAAAATTAAAGCATTTATTCAGGCTCCAAAGTAACAGACCCACTAACCAGCCTCCCCATTTTGATATTTTGATCAAAAGCTTCCAGGCCCAATAAGTCTGCCTCACAAGAGTAACCAGGAGGCCACAGAAAAACATGATGGTATTAAACCAAATCATATTCATGCTTCCCCTCTCTAGTAAGAAGATTACCCACTGGCCTCAAGTCCTTGCTCGGCACTCCTCGGTCCACACACAGGTCAGCTTTGCGTCCACAGCTCCTGCTTCGGCTTTGG
>CM053622.1:284101486-284127997 GCA_028646595.1 Phalanger gymnotis
GTATCTTTGAAAATAGAGTTCACAAAGAGAACAAGTTAAATTACCTTTAGCTTTTTTGTTTGAACGAACAAAGCAATTTTCTGTTTGAAACTGCTCATGTCCCATCTCATAACTATGTTTCTATACAGGTGAATTTCTATTCAGCCAAAGTTCCTTTCTCATTGTATTCTCATTGTATTCAGGCATCAAATTGTTGACCTATGAAACATCACAGGTATGAAAGAAGCAATACCTCATATCATTTACTGTTCAATTCTATTCTTTTTTTCTTTGTTGAAAAGTGACTTTTTTTTACTACTCCTTGACAACTAAACTGTTTCATTTTAAAGTTCAGTATTTTAAGGAGGAGAGTACCTTACATATGCCCAAGGAGGCTAAGGATTAAAACAGATCCCATTTACACAAAAATATTAACTGAAATTTTTTTGTTATGGCCAAACACCAGAAATGAACTAGATGTTCATTGATTGGAGGGTACAGGAGAGATTTGTGACATAGGAGCAGAGGCTGATGTGTTCATGTTGATACGACAACACAGGTGGGACTAGATGGTGGTGAGAGAAATAGCAGCAGCTTTGGGCCCTCTCAAGACAGAGAATGCAAGGGGTCCTGGAATCTGCTCAGAAAGAGATTACAAGGGATCCCTTTGCTGGCATTGGACATAGAACTAGGTGCTGCTTGGTAGCTCCACTGCCTATACTGACTACTGGGTCACAGTTCAAGGATAGAGAGGAGCACTTTCAGTCAACAGTGAGTAGCCATAAGGAGCAGCATCACTTCAGTACTTAACAGAACAGGGTACCTGAGAAGCAATATCATTTCCCAGTCTCGAAGGAGCCAGGATTCTGATAAACAACGTAAATTGCAATCCCAAAGGATCAGGGACCCTTCCTGGGTAAAGACCAGACCTAAGGAAAGCAGTGACCACTCCTCTCCCCCGATCACACCACCTTTGTAGCATCCAAAACTTCAAAACCACCATAACTAGTTCTGAAAATAGTAGTGCAAAATAGCAGTGCCATTCCCTACCTGCCCTTCTTAGGTATCTAGAGACAAACTTCAACATAAAGTTCACAGTCAAGAAATGGGATGAAAAAATGAATAAACCAAAACAAGAAGATAAAAAACCTTGACTATAAAAAAGTATCATAGAGAGAGGGAAAATTAAGACACAACCAGAGAAGAAAACAATGAAGTCAAAACAGCTCCAAATGAAGGCTCAAATAAAAAAAGTAAATTGATTGTAAGAAGAACAGGAATTCCTGGAGGAGCTAAAAAAGGGATTTCTAAAAATCAAATGAGTGGTAGAGGGAAAAAAAAATAAGTTAAACAGTAAGACCAAAGGAATAAAATTATGAAAACTAATTAATAATTTGGCAAAAGAGGCAAAAAATTACTGAAGAAAGCAACATCTTAATAAAACAGAATTGGCTAAATGAAAAAAGAGGTACAAAAGCTCAATGAAGAAAATAACCCCTTAAAAATTAGAACTGGGCAAGTGGAAGCATGGACAAATGCAATTGTCAGACCTTTGAATAAGAACAGTTTATGACCAAACAAGAGATAGAATCACAAGAAATAAAACAGATAATTTTAATTACATGAAATTAAAAAGATTTTACATAAAGAAAATTAATGTAGTCAAAATTAGAAGGAAAACAGGAAACTGAGAAAAAAATCTTCACCACAAATTTCAATGACAAAGGCTTTATTTTTCTAATATAAAAGTAAATGAGACAAATGTATTAAAGCACAAACTATCTCCCAACTGATAAATGGTCAGAGGATATGAACAGGAAGCTTTAAGAAGAAATCAAAGTTATCAATAGTCACATGAAAAAATACTCCAAAACATTATATATTAGAGAAATGTAAATTCAAACAACTCTGAGATACCACCTTACACCTATCAGATTGGCTCATATGACAGAAAAAGAAAATGACAGTTCTGAAGGGGGTGTGGAAAAATTGGGACAACTAATGCACTTTTGGTAGAGTTGTGAACTAGTCCAACCATTCTAGAGAACAATTTGGAACTATGCCCATAGGGCTATAAAACTGTGCATACCCTTTAACCCAGCAATATCATTACTAGGCTTGTATCCCAAAGAGATCAAGAAAAAGGGAATGGACCTATTTATAAAAAATAGTTCTTTTTTAACTATTAATTTTTAATTAGATTTTTTATTTTTAGTTTACAACACTTAGTTCTACATGTTCTTGAGTTTCAAATTTTCTTCCCTTTCTTCCCCTCCCTCCTTTTCCCCAAAATGGTATGCAGTCTGATATAGATTCTATATAAACCTTTTCATAAACTTATTTACACAATAGTCCAGTTGCAAAGAAGAACCATGACCAATGGAATGAATCATGAGAAAAAAGAAACAAAACCAAAAAAAGAAGAGAAAAAAAAGAGAGCAAATAGTTTGCCTCACTCTGCATTCAGACTCCACAGTTCTTTCTCTGGATGTAGATAGCTCTCTCTATCCTGAGTCCTTTGGAGCTGTCCTCGAGCCTTGCATTGCAGAGGAGAGGTAAGTCTGCCAAAGTTAGTCATCACAGAATCAATATGTCTGTGGTTGTGTGCAATGTTCTTCTGGTTCTGCTCCTCCCACTCAGCATCATATCATGTAGGTTTTCCAGATTACTGTGAAGTACATATCTTCTCTATTTCCCAAAGCATAACAGTATTCCATTACATTCATATACCACAACCTGTTCAACTATTCTTCAATTGATGGGCATCCCCTTGATTTCCAATTCTTTGCTACAACAAAAAGAGCTGCTACAAATGCCTCTGTACATAAACGTCTGCCTCCCACTTGTGTGCTCTCCTTGGGATATAGCCCTAGGAGTGGTATTACTGGGTCCAGGGGTATGCACATTTTTATAACCCTTTGGGCATAGTTTCAAATTGCTCTCCAAAGTGGCTGGATCTGTTCACAACTCCACCTATAATGTATCAATATTCCAATTTTCCCATATCCTCTCCAACATTTATCATTTTCCTGTTTTGTCATGTTAGCTAATCTGACAAGAGAGATGTGGTACCTGAGTTGTTTTGATTTGCATTTCTCTAATCAATAGTGATTTAGAGCATTTTTTCATATGCCTATAGATATCTTTAATTTCTTCCTTTGGAAACTGTCTGTTCATATCCTTTGACTATTTCTCAATTGGGGAATGGCTTTTATTCCTATAAATTTGGCTCAGTTCCCTGTATATTTTAGATATGAGGCTTTTATCAGAGACATTGGTTGTGAAGATTTTCTCCCAATTTTCTTCTTCCCTTCTAATCTTTGTTGCATTGGCTTTGTTTATACAAAAATTTTTCAGTTTAACATAATCAAAATTATCCATTTTGTATTTTGTAATGCTCTCTATCTCTTGTTGGGTCATGAATTCTTCCCTTTCCCATAGATCTGCTAGGTAAACTATTCCATGCTTTCCCAAATTTCTTATAGTATCAGCCTTTATTCCTAAATCATGAACCCATTTTGACTTTATTTTGGTATACATTGTAAGATATTGGACTATGTCCAGTTTCTGCCATACAATTTTCTGATTTTCCCAGCAGTTTTTGTGGGATAGTGAATTCTTAGCCTAGAAGCTGGATTCCATGGGTGTATCAAAGAGTAGATTGCTATAGTCATTGACTTCTGTGTCTTGTGTACCTAACCTATTCCACTGATCTATCACTGTTTCTTAGCCAGTACCAGGTAGTTTTCATGGCTGCTGCTTTACAGTACAGTTTGATATCTGGCATGGCTAGGCCACCTTTCCTAGCATTTCTTTTCGTTGATTCTATTCCAGCCTTTTACCTTTACCCTGTGTGTATCCCCGTTTCAAATGTGTTCTTGTAAACAACATATTGTGGGATTATGGTTTTTAATCCATTCTGCTATCCACCTCTGCTTTATGGGAGAGTTCATCCCATTCACATTCACAGTTATGATTACAAGCTGTGTCTTTTTCTCCTTCCTGTTTCCCCCCCTCTTTTTGTGCTTTTATTTCTCCCTCCTCCCTTCCACTTCTCAAGAGTTTTGCTTTTGACCACTACCTTCCTCAATTTATCCTCCTTCTTGATTTCCCTCCCTTATTTTACCATTTTCCCCTTGCTACTTCTTCCCTCCCTTCTGACCACCCCCCCCTTCCTTTCCCATTTCCCCTCTTACTGCCTGTAGGACAAGTTTAATTTCTATACTTATCAGAGTATGTTATTCTCTTCTTGAACCAAATCCGTTGAGAGTAAAGCTCATATACTAGTCTTCTCCCTCCCTTCTTTCCCTCTACTATCATATGTTTGTGTGCCTCTTCATGTGATGTAAGTTACCCTTTTCTACTACCTCTTTACCTCTTCTCTCAGAACCCTCTCTTTATATTTCTTAATTATCTTTTTATCATTATACCAGTTATTTTATACTGACACCCACAGTCTATGTGCATCCTTTTCAATTTTCATAATAACTGTACTATTCTCAAGATTGAGATAAATACACACACACACAAAACAAGTATAAAACAATATAATCCTAATCCTGTATAAGGATGTAAACAATTTGCCTATATTGATTAACAAGGTTTGTGTGGGGGGGTTCCCCCTGTTTACCTTTTTATGTCTCTCTTGAGTTTTATATCTGGAGATCAAATTTTCGATTGAGCTCTGGCCTTTTCATCAGAAGGTCTGGAATTCTCTTATTTCATTGAATGTCCATCTCCTTGCCTGAAAAATTATGCTCAGTTTTGCTGGGTAGTTGATCCTTGGTTGTAGTCCAAACTCCTTTGCCCTTTGGAATATCATATTCCAATTTCTCCTGTCATTTAATATAGAACCTGAAAGATCCTGCATGATCATGACTGTAGTTCCATGATATTTGAGTTGTTTCTTTCTAGCTGCTTACAGTATTTTCTCCTTTACTTGATAATTCTGAAATTTGGCTATAATATTTCTTGGAGTTTTCTATTTGGGATCTCTTTCAGTGAGTGATCAGTGGATTCTTTTGATGACTATTTTCCCCTCTGGTTCTATGACCTCTGGGCAATTATCTTTAATAATTTCTTGGAAGATACTGTCCAGGCTCCTTTTTTCATAATGGCTTTCTGGTAGACCAATAATTCTTAGATTGTCTCTCCTGGATCCATTTTCCAGGTCAGTTGTTTTTCTAATCATATATTTCACATTTTCTTCTATTTTTTCATTCTTTACATTTTGACTATTTCTTGATGCCTCATAGAGTCATTAGCTTCCACTTGCTCAATTCTAATTTTTAGTGAGTTGCTGTCTTCATTCTGCTTTTGAGCCTCCTTTTATAATTGGTTGATTTTATCTTTCAGAGTGTCATTGTCTCCATTTAGATTCTGAATCTCCTTAGCCATTTGGCTACTTTTACTTTTTAAAGATTTGATTTCATCAGTGTTTTTTCCCCCCATTTTTTCTTTACCTCCCTAATTTGGTATTTAAAATCCTCCTTGAGCTTTTTGGGCTTGAGACCAGTTTGCATTGCCTTTTGTGATATAAGATGTAGGTATAATGTCAATGCTGTCTTCTTCTGAATTGGTATTTTGATCATTCCTGTCTCCATAAAAAGAATCAATGGTCCTCAGTTTTTTTGTGTTCTTCTTCATGTTAGTTTGCTTTTTCCTGGCTTTACAGTGGATTTCTACTTTTCAGGCTCTGGGAGCTCTGTCCCAGGTTTCTTGTTCTGGGAATTGTGAGCCTAGTTACTGGCTTTATGTGTTGTGGCCTTCAGTTTCCTGAGGTGTTGGGGAGAGGTTGTCTGGCTGCTGGAAGGGTTCCTCTTCCCCTGGGGCTGCTCTCCAGCAAGGGTAGTCTCAGCCATTGTCTGTACTGGTGTCTGCCACTTCCCTTGGCTGTGCAAAGGCATGTCTGGGTTCCTGGTGTTGACTCTTGCTTGCTCCACCCTTCTGGACTCAGGAATTCCCACTGTTTGGCTATTGAAGCCCAACCTCTGTCTCCTCTATTCCAAGGTTTTTACCAAGGTATTCTCTCTAGGTCAGGGAGTGATGGATGAGAGCCGTTTACCTCACCATTATGTCTCCTGGAAGTTCAAGAAGGCAAGTTTCAAACCTTTGGTCTGTAAGCCTCAGGAGTAGACGTCTCATGGCTGCAGGCACTGGGCTTCTGCTTTCCATCACTTCAACAGACTCCTGTCCCATGTTGGGAGGCCTGGGGATCTCCACCCAAAAAAAAATTCTAGAAATTTTTATTTTATGGTGGCAAAGAATTGGAAATTGAAAGGATATCATTTAATAGGGGAATGGTTAAACAAGTTGTGGTACATGATTTTTTTTATAAGAAATGACAAGTAGGTTGGTTTCAGAAAAACCTGGGAAAACTTGTATGAATTGTTGAAGAGGGAAGTCAGCATACAGTAGACAGTAATAGCAATATTATAAGGATGATCAATTATGAAAGACTAAGCTATTCTGTTTAAGACAATAATCTAAGACAATTCCAAAGGACTCAGTATGGAAAATCCACCTCCACTGGGAGAACTGATGAACCTTAATTGCAGAATGAAGCATAATTTTTCAAAACTTTCTTTACTTTTCTTGGTGTGTGTGTGTGTGTGTGTGTGTGTATGTGTGTGTGGTTTCTTCACAGCATGGCTAATATGGAAATATTTTGCATGATTTCACATGTATAATTGATATCATATTGCTTACCTTCTCACGGGGTGGCAGGGAGGGACAGAATTTGGAAGTCAAAATTTAAAAAAAATGAATGCTAAAATTTTGCATGTAATTAGAAATATTCATTGTATAATTTAATAATATATACATAATATAAACATATTTTATATATAATATAAATATGTATAATATATAATTTAATAATAAATTAGCATTTATTGTGTGTAAAACTGTTCTAGATCCTGTAGGCAGGTTCATTTTCTTGAAGATTTTATAATCTGGTAGGCAATCCAAGATATACATATATACATACATACATACATATATTTACATATATATGAAATAGTAGAAAAGCAAGTACATTGTAGACTTTATGTATATGTATGCATTGCAGATTGCATGTCTACATATATGTCTATATAGTGTGCATATGCACTATCAATGTACATATAATCTACAATATACTATAATAAATGCATATATATTATAATTTCATATATATATGTGTATGTGCATATATATATATATATATATATATACACACACACACACATATTGAACTTAGGTCTTCTTCACTCCAGTTGCAGCACTCTAGGAACATAACTGATACTTACTAATGTATTTTTTAAAACATTATATCCATTATATTGAATAAAACACTTTAGTTTTAGTCAGATGAGTTGAGAGCATAGATGTATCATCATCTCCCTATTCCTAGAAACTCTACCCTTCTTGATGTGGCCAAAAATTATATTAGTTTTTTTAAGGTTTTTACATGTCCCTGATAACTTGGGGTCTATGAAAATCATCAGATCTTTTTTTCCTAATAAATTACATCCACCTAAACTTCTCCATCTTGTACTTGGGAAATCGATTAGTTTTTTTTTTACCCAACTGCAAGACTTTTAGTATGGGAGTCATGAAATGCAGGACCAAGTCCTACCCTCTCAGTCTCCTCTGAGCAAGCATAGGCCGCTCACAGCATTCTCCCCCTGCAAATCACCATTTTATGCTCCTGAGAATTGGAATGGGGGAAAAGAAATACAGTTCTAGAAGAGCAAGGGATATAAAGCATTCCAAAAGATAAAGTGGGGTGGAGATAGAATATTTCAGAGATGTTGTTATAGTCCCCCAAGTGAGCTACTTCTCTAATCGTAGTCAGTCCTTCTGAGCATGTCAACCAATTATAAATGATTTAATGAATAAAAAATAAGTTTACTAAATATTCACTATGTGCTCAACATTGTGCTAAGTTCTGGGAACCTAAATAGAACAGAGAGTCCCGGCTCTCAAGGAGTTTATTCTCTGCCAGGTGAGTATCAATGAAGTTGAAATAAGGAATAAGATAGGTGAGCAAATAAATATTCTTTTCATAGTTATTTAACATTTGAGGGCCATAACTATCATAGGATCATAACTTTAGAGCCACACACACACACACACACACACACACACAGCTTTACAGTAGAAGAGCTGGGATTTTAACTCAGGTCTTCTGATTACAAAGCCTGTGATGTTCTTTACTGCATTATGCTGATTCTCTTCTGTCATTAAGACAAGATTTATACACTCTTCATGCTTTTTTGAATATGCATTGAGTGAGGAAATTCTCTAAACCAAATCAGCCAAGGAACTTCTATGATTTCTAGTTTTAGAAAGCTGCTAGGAACAGTGAAAGGTTAAGAGATTTGCTTAGTGTCACATAGATAATATGTGTCAGATGAACTCAGAACTTGATCCCACATCTTCCTGACTCTGAAACCAGTCCTCTGCCATGCTTCCTGCTTATGCATGAATACCATGGTTCTGCTTTCCACATACCAGTAATAATTAACGTCTATATAAAAGTGTAGTTTGTGATTTTCAGTATATACACACACACATATATATATACACATACATATTTATACATATATATGTGTGTATATATGTATGTATACATGTGTGTATATATGTATACATGTATATATGTGTGTATATATACATATGTGTGTGTATGTATATATATACATATACACATATATATGAAAAACAGAGAAAGAAAGAGGAACAGAAAAGGAAAGATCACGAACTGATTGTAAGATGGTATTATCTATATGTGGGATTAGTTTTCACATTTCTTGACTATTATGTAAGCTTCTTTTGACTAGGATAAGAAAGACCAAGAGAAAAAGACAAGTAACAGCCAAAAAGGAGGGAAGATGGAAACCAATGACTGGGAACAGAAGCAATAATGCTACTTTGCTGTTTTGTTTTTTCAACTCTAGCCACTAATAGCAAGGTAGGCCTATTTATCTAAACTTCAGTTATATTTAATGGACATTTCAGGAGTCTGTTATATGTGGCAAATGTTTTAATAGGTGCTGGGGAAGGTAAACATTTTAGATAAAATGTGATTCTTGTCTTCAAAGAGCTTATGATTTAGTAGATAGATTTTGCAAATACACAAATAACTTTACTATAAAACATGATAAATGAATGTTATGGGAAGTCCACACAGGATGAAGTGAGGTTTTTAACAACTGGAAAGATCAGGAAATTCTTCATGAATTATTGGCTTTAAAGGAAGAGTAAGAATTCAACACATGAAATGGTTAAAGAAGGATATTTCAAGCATATACTGTGAGCAGAAGTGTGAGGGTGAGAAAATTCAAGATATGCCTGTGGGACCAAGAATGGTTCAGGTTGGTTCAGTTCACGGTATGTTATATAGAATGGTAGTACAAGGAAAGACTGGGAATGTAGGCTGACACCTTCACTGAAGGGAGTTAAATAAGAAACTCATGGCTTGGAACTTTATTCAATAGGCAGTAGGAAGCCACAGAAGATTTTTCAGCAGATATGGCCTAATCTGTGAGTGAGGAAAGATTAGTTTAAAATTGGAAGGCAGCATTGCTGCAGGGGTAAGAGGACAGAAGCAAGATAACCAATATGACGGATATTGCAATAATACAGGTGAGGGCACCTATTGCTTATTCTAATGGAGCAGTAGAAAATAGAGTGTTAAAAGAAAGAGAAAGATGTTGATACGTGTGAGAGATGTTATGGAGGCAGATTTGATATGACTTTGTAAGAGATTGGATGTGAGAGATGAGGAAGAATGAAAAGTAAAAGTCTATTTCTCTCACAAATACTATGTATGCCCTTTCTAGTAGAATAGAAAATATTTGAGGACAGACTATTTGTTGGTCATTGACTGTCAAGTTGGATAAAAATTGCTTGCACACTTGTCCCTACAGATAGACTTATCATGGTAGGCACTGAGAGAATAACTTGATCCTATGTTGTGAAAAAAAAATCTTAATAACATTATGGCCATCAATAATTCTTGTCTCCTTTCACGTAAAGAAATCAAGAAGTATCATTTGGAGACTGCCAGAGGCCCAAACCTTCTGGGTATCAAACAAGGGAGACAGGGTGAATGATGGTGCTCCTGATAAAAAAAAGAGTGAAATTAGAAGAAGCAGATTCAAAGGAAAAATAATGAGGTTGCTTTTAAAATGTGGATTTTGAGCTTCCCAGTGGAACATTAAGGTGTGACTATCCTGTATGCAACTGGGCATATAAGTCAAAGTTGTAGAAGAAAGATCAGGGCTAGATATTTGGATTTGGGAGTCATTAACACTGGACTTAATGTTGAGACTCTGAGAGTGAATGACACTATCAAAGGAAAGCATATAGAGAAAGAAAAGAGGAGGGTCAAGGACAGAACCATCTAGGACACCTGCCTTAAAGGGGAAGGAAGAGGAAAATGAGCCAACAGAGATAGGAAGATGGGTTAGAAAAACAGGTGCATGAACAAGAAAATGGTGTGTTAGAAGCGACTGAAATTTTCTGTTAGTTTCAATCACCATTAAAAGTTCGGGGAAGATGAAGAGGTGAAGTAAGGGAAAGTCATTGGATTTGGTGATTAGGCAGCATTAATGAGTTGAAAAAGCTGTTTCAGTTTATCAGTGAGGGTGGAAGACAAATTACCAGAAAGTATTGCTCCTTTGATTTAGCTTGCTGCCTGTACTCTTGAGAGAGAGAAAAAAAATGCTCCACTTTCTGTAATAAGTAAGTCTTTCCTTAAGACTTTCTTAAGGAAAGCACTTTACCAGGGCTTGACACTGATTGGTGTGATTAGAATCACAGGGGATCCCATTGTGCCAGTTGTAGCTGTTGTTTCCAGTAAAGGTGTGGAGTGCATGTAAGAGGCAGTGCTGGCTTCATGAGTAAAACATTTGCCCCTTGATTTTCCCCCCAAAATTTGGAGGGGAAGAGAAAAGCAAATTATTGCTGAGTAAAGTGGGATAGTGGTGGGGAAATAATGAGAATAAATACAAATAAAGGTAAAAATTCCTGTTTCTGCATGGGATGTTAAACCACTGTATTTACACCTCTAACAGGATTAAACTTCTTGGCTTTTAGAATTAGGCATTTTCTTCTGTTTGTGGAGCAAAGAACACTTGATTTATACTCTAGCACAGAAGTTCCCAAACTTATTTGGCCTACCACCCCCCTTTCAAAGAAAAATTACTCAGCGCCCCCTGGAAATCTATTTCTTTAACCCTTTAATGTTATTTAGAAATTTGTGTCATTTCAAATATATATATATATATATATATATATATATACATATACATATATATATATATTTAAAATGACACAGCTTGAGAGGATTCTGGAAAGATGGTGGAGCAGGTCAGAGAATTCCAAGCTCTCAAGATTTTCCCCCACAAAACAGTTAAAATGGCACCTTAGGGCAAACAAAGTGTGGGTGGAGACAAAGAAGAATAGTGGCACAACCAGAATCTTTCTGGGACAAAAGCCAAGAATAAACACCTCCAAGTTAGGTTCCATTTTAAGAACAAGCAGCAAGCCTCTTAAACAACTAGCCACAAGACCTAGGGCTAGTTGGTTAGAGAGGCTGCCGAGGTCCCAGCCACAGGAACTTTTCACCCTGGGATAGTGAGGGGAGCTGGGCATTTGAGCCTAGGAAGATTGCGGGAACCCCTGCTGACAAGGAACGCCAGACCTAGCTGTGCTGCAAAGAGTGGTGGGGGAGAGAAGGAACCACCACAGGCCCAGTGAGTGCAGAAGCAGTGGGGCAGAAAGTCCCTGGCTGTAGGCCAGGGCAGGTGGTTGAAGATTTGGTTTTGGTTCCAGGATAGAGAGAACTGAAGATCTGGGGCAAGAAGCACCATTTCCCATACCCCAGGGCTAGAGGTGATTACAAAAATCAAGTATTACCGAAAAAAAAAATGCACAGGCAAAGGAGAAAGAATCCAACCCTAAACACCTAATAGGAGAATAGAAATGACCAGCATTCGATTTCAGAGAAGCATACTGAAGTAAAGAAACCCCCAAACAGTAATGTCAAATGGTCACCTGCCCAAAAAGAATTTATAGAAGATCTTATTAAAGACTTTAAAAGTCAAATGAATTAGATGGAGGAAAAACTAAATAAAAATAATCCAAGAAAAACAAAGTTATGAAAGGAAAAGCAAACAATTAGAAAAGGAGATTCAGAATCTTAAGGAGGAAAATGACACCTTGAAAATTAGAATTGGGCAAAGTGAAGCCAGTGAAATTATAAGAGATCAAGAAGTAATTAAACGAAACATGAATAATGAAAAAATAGAAGAGAAAGCGAAACATCTTATAAGAAAAACAATAGATTTTGAGAATAGATCAAGAAAAATATGAAAATAATTCAACTACATGAAAGTCATTATCAAAAAAATCTTGATACAATAATCCAAGAAATAATTAACAAAAATTGCCTTGAAGCATTAGAACATGGCAGGGAAGTAGAAATAGAAAAAAAATCCATTGAACACCACTTAAAAGAGATCCTATGAGGAAAACTCATAGGGATATCATAGTCAAATTCCAAAACCCACAGCTCAACAAAAAATATTAAAAGCATAAAGATTAACATAATTTAAATATGATAGTGCCACAATTAGAATTACACAAGACCTAGCAGGAGAGACATTAAAGCACTTCGGGTCATAGAACACAATATATCTAAGAGCAAAAGACCTGGGGCTCCTGCTAAAAATATCATATTCTCCAAATTTAAGTATCATCTTGGATGAAAAAAAAATGGACATTTGAGAAACTCTCAGACTTTCAAGACTTTCTTTAAAAAAATCCTGAACTTAGTAGATTTGACATACAAGAACCAAGAGAAACATAAGAGATTCAGGACAGACTGTTTACTTTTTATGTAGCATAAAATGTATGTCTAAGATTCTTATTAATAATTGGTGAGCTCATAAGAAAGAGGGGGGTAAACTGGGCTATGATATGAATTTAAAAAGTAACAGCTAAAAAGAGTAACTATTTTATACAAATGAGGTGCAAGAGGAAGAAGGATACAGAGGAATTAGGTGGAGGAGGAGGGCTGGTAATTCTGGTAAACTACTTTCATCAGGAATGGGTATAAGAGGGAAGAATACATATATATTTAGAAGAGTATAAAAGTCTTCTAAATTTAGAAGAAATAAAATGGTAGGGGCATAGAGATGGGGGAGAGGACAAAGGAGAGATTTTTAGAGGGGAGAATAAGGGAATAGGTAAAAGGGGGATATAAAAGTGTGTTTAGATTTATGAGAATGGGAGGATAGGGGAGGTATCCTTGGAGGGAGGTAGGCAAGTAATAGGAGGGCAAGGTAGTTGGTGGAAGTAGAGTGGAGGAATCAGGAAGGATAGACAATAAGAGATATGCACAAATATAAAAACAAAGATCAGGAGTAGAATATGTTTGGGAAAGTATATGTCTATATACGTATGCATACATGTATATGTGTGTGTGTGTGTGTGTATGTATATATATATATATATATATATATATATATATATATATAGAGAGAGAGAGAGAGAGAGAGAGAGAGAGAGAGAGAGAGCTATAGAGAAACATATCTAAACCTTATTGTAGCTTTTGGGGGTGGGGGGGAAGGGAAAAAAGAGGACAAAGTAAAAACGTGCACAGCAGAGAACAAAAGAAAACTCACAAGGAAGCAAAGGAAAGATGGACAATCCTTAACACAAGTATTATTTATCATATAGGCTTTCTAGATATGAAAATCTATTGTTACATATTTTGAATCCTCTCTTATGTTCTGCTTTGCATAAAACATGCTTTTTTTCTTTCTTACTTTGTATTTAAATTTCAATAACTAAGTTTATGATGTGTTTTCTTCCTTTTCTCTATTCTGTATTTGTGTTCTGGTCCTTGAGTCTAAAATAAAATATTTTTAAAAATGATACATCTTTAATTTATTGTAAATTTGTGGGAGTTTTTTCCTCCCTGCATTGAAATTTTGATGCATTGTATAATCACATAGTATCATATTAGTCATTACAAGCACATATGCCTGCCGATGCATGCTGCACTTCCCAACAATGCCCCACGTACTCACCTGCAAAAACTTGCTTGTTAAGACCTGTTGGTGGACTTGACCACTGATTAGTTATAATTTGCATTTTATGTGTTTGTTTGGAAAATAATATAATCACTACAATTTTAATTCTGTTATACAACAGATAAAATGTATGAATGATTTTTCAAAAATTTCTTCTCTTCATTTCTGTCCTTATGCTTCCACCACCCCCTTATTTTTACTTGACACCTCTCCCAATTGTACCCCAAGATACTACCACCCCCGGGATCATTCCAGCACCCCCAGGAGGCATAATATCCCACTTTGGAAACCTATGCTTCTAGCATTTTTGCAAATACCCTTAAAGAGTGAATATAAAAAACCAGTCTCTTGACATTCTCTGTCATCTCTCTAAGATTAATGGAAACCATGGAAATTGCCTTGTGATCAGGAAACATAATAATAATAATAATAGTAATTGTTTATCTTATGTTGTCATCTTCTGTTTTCAAATCTTCTTTATTTTCCAAAATTCCCTTCCTTGCTCCCCTTCTCAGAGAGCCATTCCTTATAACAGTATATAAGAGGAAAAAATGCTCATCAAATTAACTGAAACATTAACCAAATCTGACATTATGTGCAGTGTTTCAAATCCATATTCTAAAACCTTTGCAAAGAAAATTCATGCCAAGAGAAAATATCTCTTCTTTGGGGTGAAATTTGGTTACTATAATTTCATAGTGTTTAGCTTCAATTGTTCTTACTCTTCCCATTCGCATCATTGTGGTTATTTTTGTGTATTTTGTTCTCCTGGTTCTACTAATAAGTGTCTGAAGCCTGATTTGAACTCAGACCTTCCTGACTATAGGGCTAGTGCTCTATCCACTGTATAACCAGCTATTTCAACAATAGAGAGATAAAAAATGAAACTGTATCTGCCTTCAAATGGCTTGCTTTCTACTGAATATATTACCGATACCTCACCCTCAAGTAATTAGGCATTTTTTTTTCTAGATAAAGCACTTATACAGTTTACAAAATAATGAGGGGGAACTCAGAGCATTGTTCACAGAAGGAAAGGAACAAATCCAAAACTAAATAAACAAAAAAGTACTCCCAAATGGAACAAGCAACAATGACAGGAAGTAATTAATTCAAAGAAGTTGCCAAAATGTAATTCTTGCTGAAATAACAACACAGCCACAACCACAACCATAATAATGACACAATAGTATCTCACTAGCTTGGAGCATTCTACATTTCCTCACCCTAAGGCCTTATATATCCTGTGTTTATGATGCGAAGATTAAGAGGAAATTGGGGTAGTAAAGACATATGGAGTCTTGAAGAGAAGAGAAAGTCTTGGAAGAAAAGGAGGAATATGAGGCTTCTTAAAGTTTCTCCATCTGTATTCCAAGGGACTATTTCTCAAACCTTTTGGAGCAAGACCTAGGTTTCAGTCGATGAACTTAAAAAATCAGTCCTAGAGAAATGGGTTGATTCCCAAAGTTTTGGTCATAGAAAGGTAAAGAAAAGTACCAGCTAATAGAGTACAGTTAGGGTGAATACATAAGACAAGAATACAATACCTGAAAGGGAATTTACCCATTGAAGAGGACAATAATGAAGGAATCATAGCTGCAAGATGAGAAAATAGACAATGAGGGCATGGTACTAGGGACTTGATGATTTAGCTACTTAGTAACACAGCCTAGTCATCTAAGACTGCCAACAACTAAGCCCAATACAAAGAGATTTAGAGAACGACATTATTTTGCTCTGCAAGCCTTTGCTTACTTTTATGACTGATTTTATTCAAACTTTTATTTTCCTGTCTATTCTTTGATTTGGTCATACAGCCATTTATTTAGCGTATCTTATGCATAACATGGGCAGGTAGGTAGCACAGTGGATAAAGTGATGGACCTAGAGTTAGGAAGACTCATCTTGTTGAGTTCAAATCTGGCCTCAGACATTTACTAGCTGTAATACCCTGGACAAGTTATGACCCTGTTTGCCTCAGTTTCCTCATCTGTAAAATGATCTGGGGAAGGAAATGTCAAACTATTTCAGTATCTTTGCCAAGAAAACTAAAAATTGGATCATTAAAAGTCAGACATTACTGAAAAAAGACCAAACAATAAAATGTATAATATCCTGCCTAGGCGAAGTACTGACTTTTGAGACTCAGGATAATAGAATAAGCAGTAAGTCACTGTAACTCTTCTATATTCACTTCCAAATCACCACAAAATAATACCCCAAAACAAATTCAGAATAAGCAAAAAGACAATTTGAAACATTCTTTTAGCCCAGGAATCTTGGAAGATCAGCAAGAAAAGGCCGTCCCCCTTGGGTAAAAGGGGAAGGCATTCCCAGAAAGGAAGCAATCCAGCAAATCAGCAGCAAGCCCCACCTCAGCAATCCAGGAGGAGTTTCTGAGCCCTACTGTGGTGGAGCAGGCAAATGATAACACCAGAACCCCCTTCCCATGTGCCTCAGCAAACCTGGGGAAATGGGCAGACGCCAGCTCCAAGAACCAGCATGTGCTTCAGCATAGCCCTAGATAAATAGGCATCTTCCAGAGGCCAGACTTCCATGTGCTTCAGCAGGAAGCCAATACCTGACACAGCCCAAGGCAAGCAGGCATCTTCCAGAATGACAAAGTAGGTCAGAACTACATGTGCTGACATGCGTATAGCTTTGGGGAAATGCAGAAACACCACACCTGGCCTCAGCACATGCCAGACACCTCCACTAGGACCTCAGCTCAGCACCAGGTAAGCTGCCAGACCTCTACAGCCTCTAGCAGCACCAGCCACCTCCCACTCCAACCCCTCAGCATAACACTAAACATGATGGTGCCCTGGGAGATTCAGGGAAACAGCACATCATCAGGTAAACAGTCAGGGTCCATAGCCCCTGGCACAAGAAGCCTGAGACAGTGCCCCTTCCATCTTGGCTGCAGAGCTCAAATTTAGAAGAAAGGAAAAAGTCCAAAAAAGGAGCAAAAAACAACAACGAAAGAAAAAAAAACTGAATCTGACCATAGAAACTTATTATGGTGACAGAGAAGACCAAGACACAAACTCAGCAGAGGAAATGGGAAAAGAAATAAGAGTGATGCAGGAGAATTAGGAAAAAAAAAGAGTCAAAAGCTTAGAAAACTGCTTAAAAGGTAGAATTGGCCAAATAGAAAGGGAGATACAAAACTCCACTGAAGAAAACAACTCCTTAAAGAGTACAATTGGCCAAATGGAAAAGAAAGTGCAAAAGCTAATTGAGGAAAACAATACCTTAAAAGTGAGAATTGGGGAAGTGAAAGCTAATGACTCTTTGAGACATCAGGAATCAATCAAAGAAATTCAAAAGAATGAAAAAATGGAAGAAAATGTAAAATACTGCCTGGGAAAAACAACTAACCTGGAAAATAGATCCACAGGAGACAATATCAGATTACCCACAAGCCATAATCCAAAGGAGAACCTATATAACATCTTTCAAGAAATTATGGAAAACTGCCCTGATATGCTGGAACCACAGGACAAAATAGGCATTAAAAGACTCCACCAATCATCTCAGGAAAGAGATCCCAAAAGAAAAACTCCAAGGAACATTATAGCCAAATTTCAGAACTATCAGGTCAAGGAAAAAATGCTACAAGTGGACAGAAACAATTCAAATATTGGTGAGTCACAATATGGATCACACTGGACTTAACAGTTGCAACATTTAAAAAAAAACAAAGGTAATGGAACATGATATCGCAGAAGGAAAAGGAGCTAGGAGTAAAACAAAGAATCACTTACCCAGCAAAATTAAGCATAATTCATTGGAGGAAAATATGGGAAGTCAATGAAATAGAAGGATTTTAAGCTTTCATAAGGAGAAGATCAAAACTAAACCAAAAATTTGACCTTCAGTATCAAGACCCAGGTGAAACATAAACAGGTAAAAAAGGGAAAAGACAACATGAGGGATTCAATGGAGCTAAACTATTCATATCCCTACAGGGAAGATGATATTTGTAACTCTTAAAAATTTTATCATTAATAGAACAGCTAGATGGAATATGAATATATAGAGTGTATAGGTATAAGGTGAATTTGAGAGAATGACATAACAAATTTAAAGGATAAGAAAGAAGAGTACAATGGGTGCAGAAGGAAGGGAGAAGTAGAGTGGGGTGAATTATTTCACATAAAGAGGTGTGAAAGACTTATTACAGTATAGGGGAAGATGGAAGGGGGCATGACAAGTATTGCTTGAACCTTACTCTCATCAGTATTGGCTCAAAGAGGGAATCATACACAATAAATTGAATATAGAAATCTATCTTATCTGACAGGGAAGTAGGAGGGAAGGAGATCAAGTAAGGGAGGGTTAGGAATTGGCAGAAGGGAGGGCAGATCAGGGGAGGTGGTAGACAGAAGCAAAACACTGGTGGAGTGGGAAAGGGGGAAAGGAGAGAAAGGACAGACAAGAGAAAGAATAGGATGGAGGCAAATACACAGGTAGTAATCATAATTGTGAATGTGAATTCTCCCATAAAGGAGAAGCAGATAGTAGATCAGGTCAAAGACCAGAATTCTACAATGTATTATTTACAAGAAACACACTTGAAACAGACAAACACAGAATAAAGGTAAAGGGCTGGAGCAGAATCCATTATGCTTCAGCTGAAATTTCAAAAAAAACAAAACAAAACAGAAAAAGTAAAAGCAAAAACAGACCTAATTAAAAGAGATAAGGAAGGAAACTACATCTTGCTAAAAATTACTAGAGACAATAAAGCAACATCATTACTAAACATACATGAAGCAAATGGCATGACATCCAAATTCTCAAAGGAGGAGTTAAATGAGTTACATGAAAAAAACAGACAGCAAAACTATGTTAGTGGGGGCCCTCAACTGTCCCTGCTGAGAACTCAATAAATCCAATCAAAAGTAAACAAGAAAGAAACTAAGGAGGTAAATAGACTATTAGAAAAGTTAGATATGACAGATCTTTGGCATGATTTAGACACAAAGGGTGACACTATAAGAAATTTGAAGAGTAAGAAGTAGTCTCCCTGTCAGATCAATGGAGAAGGGAAGAATTCATGTCCAAATAAGAAATAGAGTGTGTTACAAAATGTAAAATGGATACTTTTGATTATATTAAATTAAAAAGATTTTGTACAAACAAAACCAATGCAATGAAGCTTAGAAGGAAAGCAGAAAGATGTGGTTTTCTTGCCTTTGATGGTTGAGAAAGAGATCTATTAGAGGGAGAGAATTTGAAAGAGAAAATAAAAAATTCAATTATAAAATAAAGAGGTAATTAGATTTGACAATTAGGCATAACCTTGGTGGTAACCTGGTGGGTCTGAATGATTTCTCATTGTTGGAGAGAATGATTAATCCATGCAGCATGCCTGCCCAAGAGGTAAAGTCAGAGAAAGCTTGGGAGAGGAAAGACTTCTCTGCTTCCAGGTTTGAGAGAGGACAATTGTATTCCCTGGCTATTTTCAAGAAGAGATCTGTGGAGAAATAGAAAAGACTTTAAAAATCTGCAGAGAGACCTAGAGTAGATAGATTCTAAATACGTCTGTGTTTCCAGCTTGCTTTCCTTAAGACTTTAAGGACTTGCCTCTTGGGTGAGATTTGTAGTTCAGTTTACCTGAGATACCCTGATTAAAATGGGAGAGCTAACTCACTGTTTATTGTTTGGTATATTCTACTTTTCTGATTGTTTACTATCTGCTTGGAAAAATAGGATTATTTGCTATTCATTATTTGTGATCACCTTGTATAACTAACATTTGGTGGGATGCGAGTGAACCCTTCAAATAGGATGTTGGGACATTGCTCTTTAAGGCAGAAAGGTAAGGAATGTGGTTTGAATGTAAAAAGCATCCTTTCCCACAAAATTAAATATATTTAGGAGGAAGACAGATGTAATTCTGATCTGGTACTCCCCCCCTTTTTTTTGATAAGAATGAAACAGAATAGCTTCATGAACTCAATTCCCCCTCCTTCCAAGGAAAGATTCAAAGTCTCTCTTGGAGAAGGCTGGAGGGGATTCTGGAATTTCCAGAGACCCTGTAGTACACGGCTAGCCTCCACCCCCTCCATCTCTTAACCTCATATTATCATAGAATAGACATGGAAAATAAATTCCCATATTAGTGATGTCACCTGCCCCTCCCCACCCCCCCAAAAAAGGAAAAGAATGAAAATATGCACTGAATCCATCAGCATTTATATGGAGGTAAATTGCATATTTTATCATGAACTTGTAGTTGGCCATTTGTGCTGATCAGAGTCCCTGAGTCTTTTAAAGTTGATTATCTTTACAATATTATGCTATTATATGAATTGTTCTCCAGTTTCTCCTTACTCTGTGGTGTATCAGTTCATACAAGTCTTCCTGGGTTTTTCTGAAACTATCTCCTTCCTCATTTCTTATTGGATAAGAGTATTCTACCACATTCATATATTATAACTTGTTCAACCATTGCCCAATAGATAGGCAACCCTTCAATTTCCAATACTTTGTGACTATAAAAAGAGTTGCTGTAAATATTTTGGTACATATGAATCCTTTGCCTTTTTCTTTTTTATCTCTTTGGAGTATGGACTTATTACTGGTTGTTGTTTGTCCTTTGTTCTTAAAGAAGACCATGACAACAGGGAGGTAATGCCATAACATGCAAGTGAATTGCATTTGAATAACGAATGGCTGTGCAGTTGCTAGCCTCACTTTCTCTTCCAGAATGATCTGGGTGCAGTGGTAAGCTATAGATCAGGATGACTGGAGATGGCCCTGGGAGACTATGGCCATTTTAAAGTTAAGGCTTTGCTGAGGCAGAGCCAGTATGGTGGCCAGAAAGCAGAAAGCTCCCCCCACCCCAGGTCCCTCCAAACACCTATAAAAATGGCTCTGAACAAATTCTACAGCTGCAGAAACCACACAATAGCAAAGGGAAGCAGGGCTCCAGCCCAGGACAGCCTGGATGGCCCTGGTCTATTGCATGCAGCTGGGAGTGGAGCAGAGCAAAGCCCAGTGTGGGCCACACCAGGACCAACCACACCAGGAGCCGGGTGAAAGAGGTGTAGCACCCTGAATCAGTGAGCTGTGGCAGCTACTAGTCTTCTCAACCCACAAACACCAAAGACAACAGAGAAGGTTAGTGGGAGAAGCTGCTGGGACAGAGTGAAAAGAGTTCAGGGTTGGCCAGTGCCCCAGGGTGGCAGAGGTGGTGCAGCTCTGAGGCTGCTTTCAGAGCTACAGCTGCAGTGGACTCTGGCCCCAGGCCCACCTGGTGGGAGGAATTAAGCTGTTCATTAGAGCAGGAGTGCAAAACCTGCTTTGCCCTGCCTGAATCTGGGCCTTAATCCTAGTTAGTGGTTCTTGGGAGAGAAGGAGCACTGGTGTAGCAGAGCTTGCCATGTACAAATAGCCCTGAAAATAGCAGTGCAGCCCTTCAAGCTTGAGACAAAGTACTCTCTACTCTACAAGCAGTACTCTACTCTACACCTCACAAAAAACTCAAGGGTCAAGTAGTTGTCTGGGAACATGGCCAAGCAGCAAAAACAGTCTCAGATTCAGACACAGACTTTGGAATTTATTTTTGGTGACAAAGAAGACTAAAACATACAGCAAGAAGAAGTCAACAAAGTCAAAGAGCCAACATCAAAAGCCTCCAAGAAAAATATGAACTGGTCTCAGGTCATGGAAGAGCTCAAAAAGGATTTGGAAAAGCAAGTAAGACAAGTAGAGTAATAATTGGGAAGAGAAATGACAGAGAAATGTGAGAAAACCATGAAGAACAAGTCAATGACTTGCTAAAGGAGACCCAAAAGATACTGAAGAAAATAACACCTTAAAAAAAGCCTATCTCAAATGGCAAAAGAGATCCAAAAAGCCAATGAGGAGAAGAATGCCTTGAAAGGCAGAATTAGCCAAATAGAAAAGGAGGTCCAAAAGACCACTGAAGAAAATACTACTTTAAAATTTAGACTGTAGCAAGTGGAAGCTAGTGACTTTATGAGAAATCCAGATGTTATCAAACAGTACCAAAGGAATGAAAAACTGGAAGACAATGTGAAATATCTCATTGGAAAAAAACACTGACCCAGAGAATAGATCCAGCAGAGATAATTTAAAAATTATAGACTACTTGAAAGCCATGATCAAAAAAAAAGCCTAGATATTATCTTTCAAGAAATTATCAAGGAGAACTGCCCTGATATTCTAGAGCCCGAAGGTAAAATAGAAATTGAAAGAATCCACTAATCGCCTCCTGAAAAAGATCCCAAAAAGAAACTCCTAGAAATATTGTTGCCAAATTCCAGAGCTCCCAGATCAAGGAGAAAATACTGCAAGCAGCCAGAAAGAAACAATTTGAGTATGGTGGAAACACAATCAGGAAACCACAAGATCTAGTAGCTTCTACATTAAGGGATCAAAGGGCTTGGAATATGATATTCCAGAGGTCAATGGAGCTAGGATTAAAACCAAGAATCACCTACCCAGTGAAACTGAATAATGCTCCAAGGGGAAATATAGATTTTCAATAAAATAGAGGACTTTCAAGCTTTCTTAGTGAAAAGGCAAGAATCAAGAGAAGCATGAAAAGGTAAACAAGAAAGATAAATCATAAGAAACTTACTAAAGTTGAACTGTTTTGTTCACATTCCTACATGGAATGATGATGTATATAATTCATGTGACCTCAGTATTAGGGTAGCTGAAGGGAATATATACATATATGGATATAGATATATAGATATTGATATAGATATAGATATGGATATAGAGATAGAGATAGAGGGCACAGGGTGAATTGAATATGAAGGGATGATATCCAAATAAATAAAATCAAATGAAGGGCAGAGAGAGGAATATATTGAGAGAGGGAGAAAGGGGGAGATAGAATGGGGTAAATTATCTCACATAAAAGTGGCAAGAAAACGTAGTTCATTGGAAGGGAAGAGGGGGCAGGTGAGGAGGAATGAGTAAATCTTGCTCTCATCTGATTTGACTTGAGGAGGGAATAACATACACACTCAATTGGGTATCTTACCCCACAAGAGAGAAGGAGCAAGGGAATAAAAAAGGGGGGATGATAGAAGGGAGGAAAGATAGGGGGAGGAAGCAATCAAAAGTAAACACTTTCAAAAAGGGACAGGGTCAAGGGAGAAAAATGAATAAAGGGGGACAGGATAGGAGGGAGCAAAATATAGTTAGTCTTTCACAACATGAGTATTGTGGAAGGTTTTTACGTAATGATACAGGTGTGGCCTATGTTGAATTGCTTGCCTTCTTAGGAAGGGTGGGTCGGGAGGGAAGAGGGGAGAGAGTTTGGAACTCAAAGTTTTAAAAGCAGATGTTTGAAAACAAAAAAGGTGTTTTTGCATGCAACTGGGAAGTAATATACACAGGAAATCAGCCTAGAAATCTATCTTGCCCTACAAGAAAGTAAGAGAAAAGGGGATGGGGGGAGTGGGGTGACAGAAGGGAGGGCTGACTGGGGAATGGGGCAGTCAGAATATATGCCACCTTGGAGTTGGGGGAAGGGTAGAAATGGGGAGAAAATTTGAATTCAAATTCTTGTGGAAATCAATGCTGAAAACTAAAAATATTAAATAAAAAAATTTCCGTTTTCTGAAAAAAAATCAAGTTAAAGTCTTTTAACAGGTCTCAATTTGACTAAGGCAACACCCATTCTGTGATTAAGGGTTGGTAAGAAATAAGGCAGAGAATGGCCTCTTTACCTAGTTAAAAAATCAATTTGGAAGGGAAACATCCTCAGGGTTTCTGGCCAAAACAGAAACAATTGCTATTTACATTCACTCTCTAATTCTCCTGATCCATATCTTACCACTGGACCCAGATGGCTCCAGAGGAGAAAGTGAAGGTGGTGACTTTGCACAGCCCTCCTTCACTCAAATGCAATTCACTTGCATGTCATGGCATCACCTCCCTGATGTCATAGTCATCTTCAAGAACAAAGAACAAACAACAATCTCTGTGAGTAGAAAGAGGAGCTGAGGAAGTGGGGATCCAACTAGAACTGGGAGTTGGGCAACACAGTCCTCTCTCCCTTCCTTCCTTCCTTCCTTCCTTCCTTCCTTCCTTCCTTCCTTCCTTCCTTCCTTCCTTCCTTCCTTTTCAGTAGTGGTATCAGTGGTCAAAAATATGCAGAGTTTAATTGCTAATTGGGCATAGTTCCGAATTCCTTTCCATAATGGTAAGACCTTTTCCAAATTCTACCAATGTGCATTAAATAATCTATTTTACCTCAGCCCCTACAGCATTTATCATTCTTTCTTTTTATCACCTTAACCAATTTGATGGGGGTGAGTTGGTAGCTCATAGCTGTTTTAATTTGCATTTCTATAATTATTAGTCATTTAGAGTGTTTCTATATGGTTTTTGATAGCTTGGGACCCTCCCTTTGCCTATTCAAATCATTTGACCACTTATCAATTAGACTACTTCTTATAAATTTGAATCCGTTTCCTATATATCTTAGAAATGATACCTTCATCAGAGAAACTCGATTTAAATGTTTTCCCTATTCTAGTTTCTTCTAATTTTTAAAATTGTAATTGTATTTTATTTTTTCCCCAGTTACATGTCAAAAAATGTTTAGCATTCATTTTCATAAGATTTTCAGTTCTAAATTCTCTTTCCTTCCCTCCCCTTCTCCCTTCTGAAAATAGTAGGCAGTTTGATGTAGTTTATACATGTGCTATCATGTAAAATATTTCAATATCAGTCACAGCTATGAAAGAAGAAATAGATCAAAAGAGAAAAAAGAAACCGAGAAAGAATAAAGTGAAAAAAAATATGCTTCAATCTGCATTCAGAGTCCATCAATTCTTTATCGGGATATTTATAGCATTTTCCTTCATGAGTCCTTTGTACTTGTCTTGGATCATTGTGTTGCTGGGAAGAGATGAGTGGCTCATAGCCAATTATCACACAATGTTGTTGATACTGTGCTGTTTCAACAATCTGGCTAGCTGCTGTTGTGGGGGTAAAAGGCCAACACAAGCCCAACGACAAGAATGCTGCCAAAGCCCAGGTTCTTTTGATCTGCTTTACTAAGGAAAGCAATGTTAAGATGTTAACAAGCTTACTTGAATTCAGCATACAAATACCATTCACTTAGTTCGGGGGAAAAAGCCGGCACTCTGAATTTCAGAGCAAAATACAAATGAATTGCAAACATCGACAGACAGAACAAATACAATTCGTAGTTACCAACACCTAAGTTCAGCCTGGGAGCTCATAACAAGGGCTGACCCACAGTCTTGCACTTGTCTGAAAAAGAGAAAGCCAACCCCTGGTTTTATATCTTTTTCAGGGTCAAGGGTGAGTCACTCATGCGACTCATCCACGTAACCTAAAATCGTCACAAAGAGGGTACTGACACCCATGTGGTCTAAAAGTCTCTGATGTCCCAAACATGTCACTCAAACCTATGTGTAAACTAGGCCCTCCCTTGAGGCAAGGAGGTCACCAAGGACTCCAAATCTAATCAAGGAAACAAAAGCCAAATTCTTAAAGGGCACTTGGTAGAACTAAGTGCTAAGAGCCCATTTTGTTTGCCAACACACGTACACAATGTTTTCCTGGTTCTGTTTCTTTCACTTTGCATTATTTTGTACAAGTGTTTCCAGGATTTTCTGAAATCTGCTGGTTCATTATTTATTATTGCAAAATAGTATTCCATTACATTCACATACTGCATTTTGTTCAGCCATTCCCCAACTGATGGTCTTACCCTCAGTTTCCAATATTTTGCCACCATGAAAAGGAATTCTATAAATATTTTTGCACCTGTAGGACTTTTTACTTTTTTATGATCTCTTTAGGATACAAACCTAGTAGTTGTATTGCTGAATCAAAGGGTATGCACAATTTGGTTGCCCTTTGGTCATAGTTCCAAATTGCTCTCCAGAATGGTTGGATCAGTTCACAACTTTGCAGTGGAAAGGCAGAAATATTCAATGCATCCTTTTTAGATAATGATGCAATAAAAATATTTGCAATAAACGACCATGGAAAGATAGACCAAAAATTAATTGGAAACTAAATAATCTAATTCGAAAGAATGAGTGGGTCAAACAACAAATCATAGAAACAATCAACAACTTCATTCAAGAAAATGACAATAATGAGACAACATACCAACACTTATGGGATACAGTGAAAGCAAATAGAGAAAAAGGAGACCAACGAATTGGACATGCAACTGAAAAAGCTAGAAGAAGAACAAATTGAAAACTCCCAATTAAACACCAAATTAAAAATGCCAAAAACCAAAGGAGAGATAATAAAAATGGAAATTAAGAAAACTATTAAACTAATAAATAAAACTAAGAGGTGGTTTTATAAAAAAACAATAAAATTGATAAATCTTTGGTCAATATGATTAAAAAAAAGAAAATCAAATCACCAGTATCAAAAATGAAATGGGTGGGGGGGC
>CM053622.1:284128497-284149306 GCA_028646595.1 Phalanger gymnotis
AAAAACAATGATCTTAGGGAATTCTAAAGGACTCATGATCAAAAATGCTATCTACCTCCATAGAAAGAAGTCTAACTGCAGATTGAAGCATACTTTTTAAACTTTCTTTTTCTTATTTTTTATATGTTTCCTTTTGCAATATGGCTATTAGGGAAATATATTTAGCATAACTTTAATTGGGGCAACTAGGTGGCACAGTGGATACACCATCAGGCCTTGAGTCAGGAAGACTGAGTTCAAATTTGACCTCAAATATTTAGTAGCTTTGGGAACCTGGGCAAGTCACTTAATCTTGTTAGCCTTTGTTTTCTCATCTGTAAAATGAGCTAGAGAAGCAAATGGCAAACCACTTCTGTATCTTTGTCAAGAAAATCCCCAAATAGGATCACAAAGAGTTGTATGCAACTGAAACAACAGAATAACAACACATGTATAACAGATCACAGCTTGATTACCTTCTCAAGGAAGGGTGAGGAATAGGAGAGAGGGGAGATTTTGGCATACAAAATTTTGAAAAAAATGAATGTTCATTTTTTACATGTAATTGAAAAATATTTGATAAAATAAATCAAAAATATATTGGGGGCAAAAGGGGTTTGCTATGTGCCAAGCACTATGCTGGGTGTCAGAGATTCAAAAATAAAACAATCTTTATGACAAATGAGTTTACATTCTATTGTGGGAGACAAGTACTTATGTAAGTATATACAGAAAAATGTAAAGAGAATAAACACAAATAAATACAAGATAGTTTCAGATGGATGTCATGAGTTATTGGGTAGTGATTGAAAAAAGCATTATTTAACTGGTGGTACTTAAGCAGCATCTTGAAGGAAGATAGAAATTCTATGAAATAGAGGTGAAGAAGGAATGCATTCTATGCATGGAAGACAGCCAATGCAAAGATATCGGTCAATCAAAAAGCATTTTTTAAACTTGTGATATGTGTCAGATGCTGGGTTAATTCCTGGGGATACAGAGAAAGGCAAAAGACAGGCCCCGCCCTCCAGAAACTCATGCAGTATTGCGAGAGGAAACATGCAAACAACTATGTACAAATGAACCATATACAAGATAGACAAGAATTAAGGAGGTGCTGTGTGTGTGTGTGTGTGTGTGTGTGTGTGTGTGTGTGTGAGAGAGAGAGAGAGAGAGAGAGAGAGAGAGAGAGACTGAGAGCCAAACAGACCCAAAGAGACAGAGAAAGAAAAGAAGAAAAAAAGAAAGGAAATGAGAGGAGAGGAGACTCAAGAGGGAGCAAGAGGGAGAAAGTGATGTAATGGGTATTGTACTAAACTTGGAATCAAGTAGACCTATGTTCAAATAACAGTTCACTTAATGGCCATGTTAGCCAAACCAAGCAACTTTTCTCTCTGCCTTGGTTTCCTGATCTTTAAAATGAAGGAGTTAGACTTAAATGCCTCTAAGGGCCTTTCCAACTTTAAATCTGTGATCTTATAAGATACATCCTAGGAGAACACACCCAGGTGCTGTAATATGAATGATGAGTCAGCATAGAACACTAAGAAGGAACATTTTGGTAAATAGCAGGAGAACCAGGAGAGGTAATGTTATAAAGATTCAGAGAAGAGAGATTGCTCAATAGTATTAATTGCATCAGATGATCAAGGAAATAAAGGGAGTTAAGTGTCAACATTTCCCCCCTTAGGAATCTCGTAAGAAAACAAGAGAAGATATAGGATGATAAATTAAAGGCCTGATAGGGCGTTACAAGCAATTTTTATTTGGTTTTTGTTTTGTTTTAGGACTGGGGAGACTTGGGCAAGTTTAAAGGGAGTAGGGAAGGAACCAGGAACTAGTAAATTGGGAGAGGTCAAGGATTAGGGGTAGAGTGGAAAGATAAGCCTTAAAATGGCTTAATCATTTAGGAAGGATTGGTCTTGGCAAAGAGAAGAGCCACCTTATTGTCATTTTAAGGAGAGAATGGAGAATTATGTCAAGGGATTTTGAGCTCAAGAGAAAGGAATTACCTGATACTATGGCCAGAAATAAAAATGTTGCCATTATTTTCACTCCTTATCACTTGATAGAGTATGGCACAGGAAAGCCACAGTATTTAGTCTGCTTCCACTCTCATTTCTACACTCTGGTATTTCAGGCTTTCCACTTAACCCCTAGTAATACTCGGAAAACAAGCACTATTCCTTGTATTGAAGAAAGACCAATGAATTTGCAAGTTTGAGCCCAGACCTTACCTAGAATTTTGAATATTTTAGATGTCAAAAGTAATTAGTACAGATTGCTTGTCCAATGATATTAGTTGGCTCTGTGAACAAAATTATGAACAATATTATAGGAGGAAGTCAGTTGTGTGAAGGCAGTGCTATAAATAAGGATTTTCTTGTAATTTATTCATAGAATAATTGTAAAATTATGTTTTTCAGTTCAATATTATGTAGGACATACATCTAAAATCATCGAGACCAGACAATTCAATGGCTAAAGAACTTGATGTACATGGATATAAAGGAATATTGCAACATCATAAGAAACAATTATGAGAAATTCAGAAAAAATGGGAAAAGATAAGAAATAAAGTCCCTTCTGTCTTTAAATATGGTCTTATGAACTTAGTGCAGAGTAAAGTAAGCAGGAAAAAATATATATGACTATAACCATAAAGAAAGAATATATCAAAGAACAATAAAACAAAGCTAAATAGTTACATTAACCAAATTTGTCCCCAAAGGAGAGAAAATGAAATGTACCTATCTATTTTTTATGGAAGTGGGAGAGTGAAAGTGTGAAATATTGCAATTCCTGATAAGCATGGTTAATGACTTGGTTCATACTGTGGAATTACTTTCCATAATATAGCATCTTTTAACAAATTTTTCATAGTCCTAGTTTCTTTCTTTATGAGGGTTACCTCTGCTTTCAGTCTTTAAAATACTTTATGCAAAAGAAATTGATAGCAGCAACTAATTAACAAAGAAGTATTTATTAAGTGCCTGTCATGTAGCAGACATGGCCTAAGGCTAGTCATGAAAAAGACAAAAGTCAAATTTTCCCCGTCTTTAAGGAGCTTACATTTTAATTGGGGAGATATGGACACATTTTGTATGTACAGTACATTTGTGCAAAGGAGTGATCCTGGGAGGCCTCAGACTAATCACAGACAAGTGATTAGTGATAAGGTATTAAGCCAACTGAAAAAGATGCAGCTATACCAAATGATCCCTTCATGAAATGTGAATTAGTTGCTTGGATGAATAAAAAAGGTAGTAAGATGATAGGTTAAGAAATGATAGGCCAGAAAACTCGAGGGGCAGAATCAAGATGGCAGAGTAAAAGCAGGGACTTGCTTGAGCTCTCCCCCAAACCCCTCCAAATACCTGTAAAAATTGCTCCAAACAAATTCTAGAGCAGTACAATCCACAAAATTACAGAGTGAAACAAATTTCCAGGCCAAGACAACCTAGAAGGTCAACAGGAAAGGTCAACAGGTCTGTTGTGCCAGTCTGAGAGAAGAGCACAGTCTAGGCCCTAGAAAACCAGGAGCAGAGTGCAGGGGACTAAATTGCTGGCAGCTGGGATGGTTTCCAGATTTTTCAACCAACAAACACCAAAGAAAACTTAGCAGGTCAGTCAGAAATGTTAGTCAGACCTGGGTGAGAGAGGAACATAGTTTGGCTCTAGTTCTAGAGTGGTGGTGGCAGCAGCATGGTGGGAGCAGCAGCAGTGGCTGCTTCTGGAACTCTTAGCCTACAGACAGTGGTGGACTCAAGTAGCTTATAAGAATGGGATTGCAAGGATCTCTTTGCTGGTGCTGAAGCAGGATTCTCTTGCTTTGCCTGCGCCTGCATCTGGATCACATTCCTAGGTCATGATCCCAGGGCCAGGAGGAGTGCTGGCATGGTGGACCTTGTGGCAGCAGTGGAGACAGAATCCCCCTCCCAGTCCCAAGGTGGAAAAGAAGGCTTGTGGTCACTCACAGACCAGAGTACAGGCCAAGAAAGGAGTAACACCTCTCCTTTGATAATACCGCTTGGAAGAACTGAAAATTTACAGGTCCCTACAAATATCTCCGAAAACAGCTGCACAAAATCCCTGAAGCTTGAGACAGTATACCCCCCGCACTGGAAGCAGAGTTCTACCTTAACAAAGAGCTAAAAAGTCAATAATTGACTGAGAAAATGAGCAAAGAGTGAAAAAAAATCACACTATAGAATCTTACTTTGGTGGCAAGGAAGATCAAAACATACAACCAGAAGAAGACAACAAAGTCAAAGCTCCTATATCCAATGTCTCCAAGAAAAATATGAATTGATCTCAAGCCATAGAAGGGATCAAAAGGGATTTTGAAAATCATGTAAGAGAAATACAGGTAAAAATGGGGTAGAGAGATGAGAGTGATGCAAAATGGAAAATGCAAAGAGAGTGATGCAAAATGCAAAAAAGTGGAAAATAAGTCAACAGAATGCTAAAGGAGCCCTGCAAAATGCTGAAGAAAATAACACCTTAAAAACAGACTAATCCAAATGGCAAAAGAGGTTCAAAAAGCCAATGAGGAGAAGAATGTCTTAAAAAGCAGAATTGGCTAAATGGAAAAGGAGGTCCTAAAGCTCACTGAAGAAAATAATTCCATAAAAGTTAGAATGGAACAAATGGAAGCTAATAACTATGAGAAAGCAAGAAATTATAAAACAAAACCAAAAGAATGAAAAAATAAAAGACAATGAAACATCTCATTGGAGAAACAACTGACCTGGAAAATAGATCCAGGAGAAATAATTAAAAATGTATTGAACTACCTGAATGCTATGATCCAAAAAGGAGCCTAGATATCATCTTTCAAGAATTATGAAGAAAAACTGTTCTGATATTACAGAACCAGAGGGTCAAATAGAAATAGAAAGAATCCACCAATTACCTCCTGAAAGAAATCTTGAAAGAAAAACTCCTAAGGATTACTGCAGCCAAATTCCATAGTTTCCAGATCAAGGAGAAAATATTGTAAGCAGTCAGAAAGAAACAATTGAAATATTGTGTGAACACAATCAGGATAACACAAGCTTTTGCAGCTTCTCTTTTATGGGATTGAAGGGCCTGGAAAATGATATTCCAGAGGTCAAATGAGCTAGGATTAAAACCAAGAATCATCTACCCAGCAAAATTGAGTATAATACTTCAGAGGAGAAAAGACATCCAATGAAATAGAGGACTTTCAAGCATTTTGATGAAAAGACCATAGCTGAACAGAAAATTTCACTTTCAAATACAAGAATCAAGAGAAACATGAAAAGGTAAACAGGAAAGAGAAATCACAAGGGGCTTATTAAAGTTGAATTGTTTACATTCCTACATGGAAAAATGATATTTGTAACTCATGAGACCTTTCCCAGTATTAGGGTAGTTGGAGGGTATATATAATATAAATCTATATCTATATGTCCTCTCTCTACGCACACACACACACACACACACACAGTAGGCACTGGGTGATGAAGGGATGATATCTAAAAATAAAATTAAGGGGGTGAGAAAGGAATGTGCTGGGAGAAAGAGAAAGAGAAAGGGAAAGGTAGAATGGGTAAACTATCTTACATAAAAGAGGCAAGAAAACAAATGCTTTTTCAATAGAGGGGAAGGGGAGGGACAGTGAGAGGGAATGAGTGAATCTTAATCTCATTGGATTTGGCTTAAGGAGGGAATAACATGGACACCCAATTGGGTATGAACATCTATCTTACCCTTCAGGAAAGCAAGAGGGAAAGGGATAAAAGGGGGGTGATAAAAGGGAGAGCAAATGGGAGGAGGGGGTAATCAGAAGCAAACACTTGTGAGGAAGGGCAAGGTCAAAGGAGAGGATAGAATAAATGGGGGGGGGTTGGGATAGGATATAGGGAAATATAGTTAGTATTCCACAACATGATTGTTAATGGAAGTGTTTTGCATGACTACTCATATATAACCTATATCGAATTGCTTGCATTCTCAATAAGGGTGGGTAGGGAGGGAGGAAGGGGGAGAATATGGAGCTCAATGTTTTAAAAACTAATGTTAAAAATTGTTCTTACATGCAACTGGGAAGTAAGATATGTAGGCAATGGAGTGTAAAAATCTATCTTTCCCTATAGGAAAATAGAAGGGAAAAGGACAAGAGAAGGCGGGGTGATAGAAAGGAGGACAGAGTTGGGGAAGGGGTAATCAGAATGCACACTGTCTTGGGGTGGGGGGAAGGGAGAGATATGGAGAAATTTTGTAACTCAAAATCTCATGGAAGTGAATGTTGAAAGCTAAAACTAAATTAATTAATAAAAATTTTAAAAAATTAAAACTCAAAAGAAAAAAAGAAATGATAGACCACACCAAAAGGTGTTATTTAAAATTAAATTCGCTGAGTCCAAGAGACTGACTCAAATAAGAACTAATCTCCTAAGGCTGAAGAAAGGAAAGTTGTTAAGTATGCATGAGGAGCAAGAGGGTAGAAGTACACCAGAGGCAAGTACAGAAAGAAAGGAGCTACAACCAGGTAGATAATGTTCATCAGGAAAAATTTGTTAGAAAAGGTTATCAGGACAGATGCTAAGTTGTGGAAAACCACAGATTACAGACCCCAGAGTGGTAATCCTATTTCACTTTTTCTCCTCAGGCTCCCTTATGGAAATCTGAAAAATTACCCTCTCAGTATGGGTAAAGCCTATTTACCTTTGCTCATATTAGACATTTATTATGACTTTATAAACAGCATTAACAACAAGCTATTATTAATAAAGATATGCTTACTGAAACAATTAAGGTAAAGAGGAAACATTCCTAGAAGAGAGAGATCTAACATTGATGGATTTTCTTTCTTTCTTTCTTTCTTTCTTTCTTTCTTTCTTTCTTTCTTTCTTTCTTTCTTTCTTTCTTTCTTTCTTTTTTTTTTTTGCCAAAAGCATAGTCCCTCAAAGAGATAACAAGGATTAGGGAAAAAGTATAAATCCCTTGATACTACTTACCAGAGCATAGAATGGACATTTATACTAAAAGTCCCATATGAAAAATTATCCAGTAATAGAGTGAAAAGCAAATGTAAGTGGATGTACAACCCCCACTCTATCCCTTCTGAAAGAAACCACCACATATGCTAAATGAATATGAAGTAGTTTGATAAGGGTGATGAGTAGGGGAAAGAGAAAGGACAGGTGAGCTTTTAAAAAAATACTCAATTATTTGAATTAAGTAGGAATTTACTAAGTATCTAGTATGTATGTTCTCAGTGCTGTGGATATCATGAGGAAATATAAACAGTTCCTATCTTTATGTAGCTTATATTCTACTCAGGAGAAACAACAGGTACCAGACAAAGCCATAGTTAAGGTACAAGTCTGTGGAGGCCACATTACTCGTTTTGGACAGTAACTCAAGAGGGAAACCTGGGGGGAAGGTGAGATGAAGCAATGCCCATCAAAACAGGTATTAATGATGACTTCAAGCTCACATACATTTAGTCAACTCATAATACTATGCTTGTCAATCCTCATGCCTTCCCCATCACACAAAAGTTTCTAGTTGTCTTCATCTTCTTCTCAAGCTACAGGTTACTATTTTGTGTATTTCTCCCTTTAAGTCTACCTATTCCTTTTGACTATATCTTACTTCAATATTTCAAATAACATGACTTTAATCATTATTTATTTGGTAACTTAAGGCTTACAAAATATTCACCTCACAAAAATTCTTAGGAAGTATGAGCATTATCCCTATTTTACAAGTGAAGAAAGTGAGGCAGAATAATTTGTCCAATATCATATAACTGTCAGAGCCAGAGCATGAATGTATGTTTTCCTGACTTTAGGTTCAGTGCTTTGTCACCTATGTCATGCCACCTTATATAGCAGTGTGCAATCCTTAGATGTGCTTTATTGGACATCATTTTTTATCCTGCTGTTGTCCTCTTAAAATCATTATTTCATGTCCAAACTTCTGGTAACAGGTTTTGAAAATTTTACTAGGCTAGTCCTCTCACGACAGAGACACAATCCATTACTAGTGCCTTTCTACCTTTTAGTAGCAGGGGTTGTAGTTGCATAAGTTTTGAAAATCTAGGATTACCTTCACATTATGATGAAACAGTAGGATAGGATTTTACTGGAGGCAACCAGATGCTATTATTATGAAAATCATGGTAGAGGGGTTCAGATAGGGTTACTCTAGATTCTAAGTGTACTTAAGGATGGCCCTACCAAACTTCAAATTTATAGCTCCCAAATTTCTCTTTCATGAAAAGAGAGGGCTGTATTTCAGTAAAGATCTGTTGCTTTTGCAATTAGTATGGTTATTTGTGTTGTCATGATTGCCATTTTAGATCAGAGTTTTAATTAGGTCATTTTTTTTTACTTTTACATATAACAGTCCTTACTCCTTCAGTATTTTCTTTGCAGTTTATCAGCACAAGGGTCATTATATTCTTCAACAAAAAAATTTAGATCAATTGCTTTCAACAATTTTTGAGTAAAAACATAAAAGCCTCATAAAATCCCTACCGAAGAGAGAAGAGATGAATGAGTTTGGTCAAAGTAGCACATGTCAATATCAAGTCATGTTTTGCACCCAGGTAGCAAAAGCAAAGCAAATACTTAATCTGTAGTTGTGAAAACTAGCAGGTTGTAGTAGACTTTCATCCATTCTCTTGCCCCTTCACCCTCCCTTCACTGCCCCCAATACATTTGGGTTAGGGCTATTGACTATTGAGGGAATTGAGAACAGCGAGTGGTAGTGGAAATTGAGTGGAAAACACTGACTCCATTTTGTGACTCAATTCTAAATCTAGCTCAGTACCTTTCTATTCAATTATGGGTCTAGTTCAATTTCTGTCTTGTGAAAAAAACTTTATTGAATTGTGGTAATTGTGGAAAAAAAACTTGATTGTATTTTTAAACCCAATCCTTCTTGGCTGGAAAGCTGGACCACCTTTACCTGCTGTTTAGAGATCCTTAACTAACACTTTAAGTTATGCTGACCAGAAACCCAGCCAGATTCAAAGACTGATGCAACCATATTTCTCAAGCAACCCATGTATTTTACTTGAAAACTGGCCCCATACTGATCAGTTATTGTTTCCTTGTTACTTTGAGTGTTTACGGACACTTGGGGGAAGTCGAACATCATTTTGTGGTTTGTTTGTTTTTTTTTTTTCTGATTTCAGGGAATTACATTTGTTTGTTCTCTCCCTCCCAACTTGGAAAGTCCCTAATCTTTCCTCCAATTAGAAATCAGATCACCTAATATTTTATCCTGGTTATTTCTTTTCTTTTAATTAATTGGTCATATTGGATTGATTGTTTTTAATGCATAAAAATCTGTCTCTCCTTGTATTCAGGGTCTAGTGCCAAAGCTGAGCATGCATTGCTTAATAAATCGGTATGCTCATAAACTTGAACATTTGTTTCCTCAGTCATTTCATCTTTCACATACCAAACTATCTTGGCATTTCAAGGCCCTTGGATCTGTGTGATTGCAGGACAACTGATACATGTGAAGTGAATTTGGAGACTAGCCACATCTTGTACCCCTTAACCCTACACATTTGTTAATTTTTGGCTTTAAAGGCAACGTTCATTTTTTTAAAAAAATATATGTATGCATACATACATACTGACAAAAGAGTATTAAATGTAATCTGGATGGGATCAGTCTCTAACTTGTGGATGGCTGGAGACAACCAAAGCAGGCCAGACACATTTGAGTCAGGAATCAAATAGCAGTTCAATTTAGAGGAAAATGGGTTTGCGAATCAAAATACTCCCTGAGAAGGAGAACTTGTGGCTTGTGGTAGAAGTATGGTTTTTAAGCATGAAAACCACAAAGAGTAGTATCCCACAGTCATTCTTAGGTCTTGAGTAAACAGTTCTCACAGCAGGTCCACATGTACAGGCATTTTGGGGACAATCCAGGCATTCCTGGGTCCTGTGGGAATAATTGAGTCTTGTGATTTTCTCAAGTCTGAAGTGTCACTGAAACTTGTGACTGTTCAGCAGGGTACAGAACCAGAATTAGTGTGATGGGAACAGGAGTATAGCACCTGGTTTGGTTCACTTAGTGGTCACAAGCCCATGAATTGCTAGAATGTCAGGAGGTATGACTGATCACTTTCTGCCACAGTGCATCCTGTAGTTCCAGCTCTCAGGTCAGAATCCGCTGGGAAACAGGGAAATCATAAGTCCTAATTCTAGGGTTTTGCTGTGGCTGAGATCATCCAGAGGGTGAATGCAAAGGATTGTTGTTATGCCAAGCTCAGGTCACAACCTGCTTGTTGAGACTTAGCTCTGGAAAACAGGATGTCTTGCAATATCTTAACAATACATACATACATACATGTGCATACATACGTGTGTGTCTGTCTAGCTAGCTTGCTAGCTAGCTGTCTACTATGAATTTTGATAACTATCTACCATCAGTTTTGAGCCTCAAAACTGTCATGTCCAGGTCTCAGTTTAGTACAAAAGTTCTGAGCTCAAGTGATCCACCAGCTTCAACCTTTACCAAGAGTAGGGATTATGTACCTTTCTATACCTGGCTAAATTATACATCCAAACCTGTCTAAATTATATATTCAATAAATTCAATTCAGCAAGAGTTTTTGTTCCTCTGTATTCCAAAAACTGGGCTAGGTTTTATGGGTATCTGTTATCTTAATAATAATAAATGGAATTTAGATTATGTTTGTACATTTGCAAAGCACTTAAAAAAATCATTTTATTTGATCCCACAAGAACCCTATAAAGTTAGTTCTTGTGTCTCTTCTATTTCACAGATGAGGAAACTAAAGATTATGGAAAATAAATGACATGCATGAGGTGACACATCTAGTAAATATCAGAACCAGAATTTAAATCTCCCCTAAAAAAATCAGCACTCTGATTCCAAATCCTGTGTTTTCTCCAAGATGCCACACTGTGTCTCCACATAAGAAACAGTTTCTATCCCTAATAAGTTTATAACTTAGTTGGGATGTAAACCATACCTATGCAATGAGTAGAGAACACTATAAAAATGCATAATTACATGTTATCTTTTATGCAAAAAAATCCCCATAACATTGTAGGAATTTGACCCAAGATTGACTTTCCTTTTCCAGTAGTAATTAAGTGAAATTTTAGGAAAAAAGTTAAATGTATTAGTTGGAACTTGAAGTCTGGATATGATTTGAGCTGACAGAGAATGTGGGGAACTATTAAGACTAAGGGGAAAAGAATGAATAAAGGTATAGATGTTGGAATAAGCCTGGCATTTATGTGTATACATGTGTATGCACACGTATTGCATTATGTGTGTGCACAGGAGCACATGCAATTACTTGTATGTTTGGAGTTGGAGGAATACTAGATAAGTAGAGTGGTTACAGACTAAGGAGGTATTGACTTCTAGAACAAGAAGGTGGAAGGGATCTATAGGCACTAGTGAATTATTGATGGCTTTTGAGCACGACAGTGACGAATAAGGAAGACTTTTAAACAGACTAATCTGACAACATTATACAAGGCAGAAGAGGGAAGAAGTCAGAACTAGGAGGAGCATTTAAGTGCTAATAAAGGTCTGGATGAGGGTGGTAGCAATAAGAATGGAGCAGAGACAGATAAGAGAAACATTATGAAGAAATAATGACTAAAGTTTAGTAACTGATTGGATACAGGAGCTCAAAAGGTTTTTCATCCTCCAACATGTCTCCTAGCAAAGTGTTAAATGAGTCTGGGTGATTGGAAGAATAATTGAGCCATTGACAAAAATAGAAACATCGAGTGGGTTTAGGAAGAGGATCGGTTCAATAAGGGTTTCTTTGGACTAATATTAGCACCATGTTTTGTTGACTAAGTTATTAAAGGGCAGATCTACCAGTTTTTGAATTATGCTGATATCTTGCTTTTCTCCCCTGCCTCTCTTTTTGGCATTATACCAGTCTTCTCCGATAATGAAAAAAAATGGTTTAGGAAGAATGGATGAAATATAAAATAATTTCATTTTCTACTTGTATAGTCTATTGAATTCAAGTATTGGTGGGCAATAAAATTAAAAACTATTCTCTATAAAGGCATTTTGTGATTGTCTGTAGATTCTATTATTTATGATTTCTCTGGCTTCCTTACCATTAGCAAGTATGATAACTATTGTCTTTGGCAATAGTTCCAAGTGCAGTTTCGATGCAAATTTATCAGTTACTTAAGAATATTAATCAGATGAATCATGGATTCACAACTGCCAGATTTCATAAAGTCTATTTTTTTTTGTTCATTGTCTTTACCTATAAGCATTCAAATTTTAATGGGCATTTATTCTACTTTTTGTTCCTTTCTTGTAAGTCTTCTTCTGAATGGGCAAGGACAGAGGAGCAATAGGAAGGAGTGAGTTTAGTATTTACTTTTCACAACTTTGGTAATGTCTGTTATTCCTATTAAGGAGAAAGAAAGAAGTACAACACATATGCAACATAGTTTTGATCCTAAAAGTTGGGAAAAGTTGATTTGTTTAGCAAAGGTGGGTAGATAAAAAAATCAAGTCAACTATTTTTTAAAATTGAGATATCAATAAGCATTTATTAAGTACTTAAGTATTCATGACACACAAGATATAGAAAATATAGGAAAATATGGTCCTCGACTACATGGTGTAATAGCATGGGTACATTAAAACAAGTACAACTGATTTCAAGAGAGACCTAGGTTCAAATCCTGTCTCTGAAACCTATTATTTGAGTGACTATTGTTAAATAATTTAACCTCTTAGACTAAATTTCCCCAGCAGAGGATCACTGATATAGAAACAGAAGGGATTACAGATGCCATCTAGTCTAATCCCCTAGCATACGAGACTGAGGCCCAGGAAAGATAAGTTACTTGAGCAAGGTCATTGGGGGTAAAAATCAGAGGTTGCATTTGAACCTAAGTGTTCTCACTCCAAAGTTGGCAATTTTGTGCCATGCTACCCTCATATACCATGTAGCAATAATATTTCCTTCATGGTATTATTAGAAGTATCAACTAAATAGTATCTAAAGTATTTTTTGAATCTTAAATTCCAATGTACATATTAGTGATAATTATCCTTTTTGGGAAAATGGGTTGTGCTTCTATGAAACCTATAATGCCATAATCTTTATTTCATGTCTCACATTTGGAAGGAACTATTTAAACCATCTAGTTAAACTTGGACCTGAACAAATACCTATTCAACTAGAAAATATCTCTGAAATGCCCAGAAATGAATTCTGAAAAAACGTTTCTGCAAATATCTTTGAAAAATGGTCATCTGGCCTCTGCTTGAAGACACTTAGTAAGGTATAACCTACTCTCTACTAAGGAAGCCCATTTCCCTTTTGAGTAGATTACTGACAGGGAGTTTTTCAGTGTAAGCTTCTATCTGCAGTTTAGCAACTTAATAACCATTGTTTCTAGTTATGATCTCTGGCTTGAAACAGGACGACTAATCCTATCTCCACATAACCACCAATTAAAAACTTGAAGAAGACGGCAATTCTGTCCTCTGCTCCAAGTCTTGTCTTCCCCAGGATAAATATTTCCAAGCCCAGAAAAAGCCCTTCATATAGCATATACTCTTAGAAATTTTATGGAATGAATCTTTCCTGTTCCTGTTCTATTACAAATGGTGCAACACATTTGAAGAGGCCACCGGCTTTTGCGTCTGTGGCTTAGAGGAGTTCTTTTCTGTTCCAGGGATGCTCGAGAAGAGCTAGATGGCCTGGGTTCAAAAACATCTTCATAGAAAAAAATATGAAGGCTCACGAAAAGGAAATAATCACATCGTGAAAGGCACCCGAGGTGAACATCTACTATCATCCAACCCCATCATTTTGTAGATAAGGAAACTGAATTTCAGAGAATTTAAATGATTTTTCTGAAGTCACATGAAAACATGGCTGCTATATCCAAGGCCGGGGTTTTTTGTTTTGTTTTACTCTCCCGTTTCAATGATTCCCCATCTTACTACATTAACAATAATAACAAATATTAACAACCACAACCACAACAAATAGCAGTAGCAGCTAGGTGGCACAATGAATAGATTGCTTGGTCTGGAATAAGGGAGAACTGAGTTCAAATCTGGCCTCAGACACTTGCTAGTTGTGTATCCCTGGGCAACTCACTTAACCTCTGTTTACCTCCATTTCTTCAAGTGTAAAAAGGGAATAAAAACAACACCTACTGCACAGCATTATAATGAGCATCAAATGAGATATTTGTAAAGCACTGGGTAGTGCCAACTACCTCGTAGGTGCTATATAAATGCTTATTCCTTTCCTTTCCCTTGCTCTCATATATTATGCCAGGAGAAGGAAGAGAAGGAAGGGACTCTAAGTTCAGGGCAATGTGTGGTTTTAGAAAATATTATTTTTGTTTGCAAATTCTCAGTTGGATACTTCATTCAGAAGACATGACCTTATTAGCTAATTCATTAATATTAATGGCAGATCTACATCCAAGCTGAAAGCAATTAAGGCTCAGCCAAACAAAACAAATGCTAACAATTATGACATGCCAAGTCCTTACCCCAGATTCCCTATGGTTCTTATATGATTTGGGTACCTTTTTCACGCTGCAATATTTTTTTCTGGTGTACTCTATTATACAACTTTTTTGGGGGCCGGGGGAGGGACTTAAGAGGCAACGCATCCTTCTCTGTTCTTCTTGCTGTTCTGAGTGAAACAGGGTAATATCAACGAGCACTCAGAGCTCTCAGGAACTGCTCATCCTGTTTTCCATAATAAGTCCAATGAGGGCAGAGCAATAACTTGGAGAAATTTCTGTGCCACATCAGCACTAGTCCACCCCTGGGTAATTTCTTGCCGAGGCTATTGCAGGCAGCAAATTACTACAAAGGCTCTTAATCACACTTCATGAAGTATGCACACTGTGTTGTACATTCCCTTATGGAAATAAAGATACTTTCAAATATTTAACAAATTGCTTCCTCTTTCCCTTATAAAAAACCAGGCCAAAAATTCACTGGTCTCTTTCACTTTCTAAAACTATTAAGTATTGACCATGTGCAAAGAACTGTAATTTCAGTTGTAGCAAAAGTAAATGAAAAGAAGAAGAGGAAGTGGCTACCCATTAATTGTGGAATGACTAACAAATTATGAAATTATGATATAATAAACATAATTGAATATTATTTTGATATAATAAATTATGAACATGAGAAATTGAGATTCACGGGAAGAATCGTCTGAAGTGACAGAGAGCAAAGAAAGCAGATACAGAAGAAAAAGACCCACAAAACTTTAATAACCTAAGTGAAAACAACAGTAAAAGATATCTGAACTTGCATTAAATGCAAATGTCAGTCCCGATTCCAGAAGACAGATGAGGAAATTGATTTCCTTTTCCTAGGTGCACATGCAGGTCCACTATGAATTTGTTACATATTCTTACCTGAACCCTCAGAGTGGCAAGGCTATTCTTTCACACCTCCCTGATTCATTCACTAGTGCAGCTAGGTGACACAGTGGATACAGTGCTGGACCTGGAGTCAGAAAGACTCGTCATCCTGGGTTCATATCTGACCTCAGACATTTACTAGGTGTTTGACCTTGGGCAAGACGCTTAACCTTGTTAGTCTCAGTTTCCTCATCTGTAAAATGAGCTGGAAAAAGAAATGGCAAACCACTCCAGTATTTTTGTCAAGAAAACAACAAATGGGTTCATGGAGAGTTGGACACCACTGAAATAACTCAAGGATTCCCTCTCACCAAAATGGATCTTGCAAACTGTTTCATCCTTCCTTAAATTTCCCACAACTCTTCCTATTTCCATCCTCTCAGATACCAAGCTTGCTTCATATTTCAATGATCAATTTGATGCCATTTTCAGAAGTCTCCCTCTTTTCCCTTGTTCCGTGTCTCACACAAAGCAGGAACTTTATGCCATTGTTTCCTTGTGCATCCATTTCATATGAAGAGGTTTTCCTTATTCCATTATATTTTGTTTTCACAACAAAATGCTCCTTCTATCATCTCTACTCTCTCACTAAATGTGCATTGTTCTCTATCTATTGGTTGTTTCTCTACTTTCTACAAACATACGCATGTGTTCACCTTTCTCAAAAAAACCTTCACTTGACCCACCCATCTCTGTTAGTTATCACCACATAGCTCTCCTCCTTTTGTGGCTAAACTAGTTAAGGATACCTACAAGAGGTGCCTCTACTTCCTTTACTCTCACTTTCTTTTTAAATCTTTGTATTTTGGCTTTTGACCTCATCGTTCAAATGAAACTGCTCTTTCCAAAGTTACTAATGATCTCTTAATTGTCTTATCTAATAACTTTTTTTCTCTATCCTCAACCTTCTTGACTTCTCTGGGGGCCTAGATCATTCAATCTTACCCTTTTCCTTTATATTTTATTCTCTCTATGTTTTCCAATGAGATATTTCACATTGTCTTCTATTTTTTCATTCTTTTGGTTTTGTTTTATAATTTCTTGATTTCTTATAGAGTCATTAACCTCTATTTGCTCTATTCTAATTTTTAAGGAATGATTTTCTTCAGTGAGCTTTTGGACCTCCTTTTCCATTTGGCCAATTCTACTTTTTAAAACATTCTTCTCCTCATTGGGTTTTTGGACCTCTTTTGCCATTTGGGTTAGTCTATGTTTTAAGGTGTTATTTTCTTCAGCATTTTTGAGGTCTCCTTTAGCAAGCTGTTGACTTGTTTTTTCGTGATTTTCTTGCATCACTCTCATTTCTTTACCCAATTTTTCCTCTACTTTTCTTACTTGATTTTCAAAATCCTTTTTGAGCTCTTCCATGGCCTGAGACCAATTCGTATTTTTCTTGGAGGCTTTTGATGTAGGATCTTTGACTTTGTTATGTTCTTCTGGTTGTATGTTTTGATCTTCCTTGTTACCAAAGTAAGATTCTATAGTCTGAATTTTTTGTGCTGTTTGTTCATTTTCTCAGCCAATTACTTGACTTTTTAGCTCTTTGTTAAGGTAGGACTCTGCTTTCAGAGTGGAGAGTACACCGTCCCAAGCTTCAGGGATTTTTTTTGTGGGGGAAGGCAAGGCAATTGGGGTTAAGTGACTTGCCCAAGATCACATAGCTAGTAAGTATGCCAAGTGTATGAGGCTAGACTTGAACTCAGATCCTCCTGACTCCAGGGCCAGTGTTCTACTCACTGGGCCACCTAGCTGCCCCAAGCTTCAGGGATTTTGAACAGTTGTTTTTAGAGACCTGTAAATTTTTAGTTCTTCCAAGGTTGTATGATCAAAGGAGAGGTTTTTACTCCTCTCCCAGCCTGTGCTCTTGTCTGTGAGTGACCTCAAGCACTATTTTCTACCTTGAAACTAAGAGGGGGATTCCTTCTGCACTGCTGCCAGAAGCTCTGCCATACCAACACTCCTTCTGGCCCAAAGACCACCAACCAGAACTATGACCTAGATCCAGACACAGACAAAACAAGAGAATCCTGCCTCAGTGCCAGCAAAGAGATCCTTGCAATACCCCTCTGATCAGCCACTAAATCCCCCCAGCATCTGTGGGCTGAGAGCTCCAGAAGTAGCCACAGCCACTGCAACTGCCCTGGGGCTGGGGTCAGCCAATGGTCCTCTCTCGCTCAGGTCCCACAGATCTTTCCTACTGACCTTCTAAGTTGTCTTTGGTGTTTATGGGTTAAGAATACTGGAAACTGCTACAGCTGCCAGTGATTCAGTTCCCTGAGGCCTACTCTGGGTTTTGCTTGGGCCAGTTCTGTGCCTGGGTGGTCCACACTGGACTGTGCTCCTCTCTCAAACTGGTGCAAAAGACTTTTTCCTGTTGACCTTCCAGGTTATCTTGGGCTAGAAATTTGTTTCATTCTGTCATTTTGTGGATTCTGCTGATCTAGAACTTATTTACAATAATTTTTACAGGTATTTAGAGGGGTTTGGAGAGCTCAAGGAAGTCTCTGCTTGCCATCTTGGCTCTGCCCTCTTTCTAGGTTTCCATGACAGTCTTCTCTTTTTGTTCTCCTCTTGTATGATGTCCCCTTCCTTATCTCCTTTGCTTAATCTTCATCTTAGTAATGCCTCTTTTTGTCACTACACATAAATGTAACAGAGGGATCCCTTCTTTTTCAATATTTTCCCATACTAGATTACATCATCCCCTAAATCACTGTGGTTATACAACACTTAGAATCCATACTACTCTACTGTGAGTCAATGGTGGCTCCTGCTCCAGGAGTCTATACAGTCCCTGCCTGTGCCACTGATCAAAGTCAGATGAGATCCTACTAATCATTAATATCTGGATGGGATTCCTCCTACATTTGGCTCCTTACTTCTCCAACAAATCTTTTTCTTCTTGGATCATTTTCATTGGGATATCTGTATTGGCCCTATACAATATTCTACCTAGTGTATGAAGACAAGACATTTCATTGCACAAAGTATTTTATAATCTCTATCTCACTTCCCCCACCTTTTGTAGTTATAAATGTTTAAAAAGGGAGGAAAGGGAAAATTAAACATCATGAAAAACACTAGCTGTCTTAGTTTAAATTTTTATTTTTTTAAAAAAAAAGCTTCACAAACAACACAGGAGTCAGGTTTACTGTCCTTTCATATATAGGGTACGCATGGTCCATGTAGGTTATATGTATCTACATGGTTTGTTGAAATATGGCTCATGGGGAGGTTTTAATAGATATTTCTGTAATCTTCCTCACTCCTTTCCAAGAGAAAGTTAGTTTCCCTGTCTGGAGAAGAACAGAAGGAGCTCCAAAGCTGGTTTTTATAGTCTCCTCTAACCGAGAAGAATATTGGGCTAGATTAAAATCTCTCTGCCTATATTTATCCCCAAATATTGCTGGTCTAGAAGCAGGATTTGTTTTATGTTTAAATGATATTCTTGGTATCTATCCCTTAAAGGAGAAAGGTTAAGCCTACATCCACAGACTTGACTCCTTCCAGCAAATGCTAGTCACACAAAAGTCCATCACAAATAAATAAATAGTGAGTAAAGCTATTTATCCAAATAGCAAACAAAAATTAGAGAAGTTATACAGGTTATAATTTTCCTGAAAACTTGCAAGTAAATGATCCTTTTAGATGGGAACGAGATCCTCAGTTCAACCAAGGGAGAGGCTGTAATCTTACCTAAAAGGAAATTCCCTGAAATCTTTAGGGATGCAACACTGAAATTAGGGACACATTGAAGAGCTAGCTCTTTTGTATGGCTGCTGGCCCAAGTCTGTTTTCTTTTTCCAGAAAGGGAGTTTGGAATCATGTGTGTGCTTCTAAGTCAGAATGATGAAGAATGTCTCTCCTCTACAAAACTTTAACAACTTCACTTCTTATATAGTCATGGAGTTAGTGAGGAATGTTATTCTCTCCATCAGTCTTGAAATAAGTTTTCAGGCAGTATTTAGCACAAGATTGCCTCTTTCCTACCTAGTTTGAATGAGAGTTGGATTACACAGAAATTTAAAGAAAGAAAGCACCTTTGTGGTAATCTTGTTGGGCACTTGGTTGGGCAATCTAATGTAACAAATTGTCAAACCCCATTAAAGATGCTATAGATACCTATATGCATACATACACACATATGCATATATGTACATACACTATATACATATATGCACATACATGTATATGTTTACATATATATGTAGAAAAAATTTTCTGCAAGATTCATCTCACTTCTACCATCTACATTAGCAGATATGTTTGTAAGACATATAGAGAATAAGGGCCACCTTTAAACATAAAATCAACATAACCCACTGCTCACCCTTGCACAATTTTTGATTCTGACAACAGGCTTCAATTAATCCCATCTTCATTTTGAAATGATTCAAGTCTCAAAAACCAATGATATTGAAAGGAAATTAGATACAGTGGTTTGGAAAAGATGATTCTCTGTCCAGTCAAAGTTTATGCACATTTTAATAGCTTTAGGGCATAGTTCCAAATTGTTTTCCAGAAGGATTAGAGTAGTTTATAGCTCCAACAGTTCATTAAGTGTACTCATTTTCCCACATCCCCTCCATTGGTTTTAATTTTCACATTCTGACATCCCAACCAATCTGATGGGTCTTAGGTTGTACTTTAGAGTCATTTTAATTTGAATTTCTATAATTATTAATGATTTAGAGCATTTTATATGTCTATGATTTCTGTGAAAACTGCCTATCTATAACCCTTGATGATATATGAATTGGAGAATGACTCTAACTCTTATAAATGTGGCTTATTTCCCTATATATTGAGAAATGATAGCTTTATCACAAAAACTTTCTCCGAAGATTTTTTTCCAAATTTATTGCTTTTCTTCTATTACTACCCGCCTTGCTTTTGAAAGCTTTTTAAAAATTCTATGTTATTATCCTTTTTCCTTCCTGTAAACCTTCGTATCTCATTTGGTCATGAACTTTCCCCTTATCTATAGAATTAACATGTAATTTTCTTTTATGCTCCACTAATCTGCTGAAGATATCACCCTTTATCTCTAAACTGAGTGCCTCTTTTGAGCTCATCTTGATATGCAATGAGAGATGTTGGTCTATACACAGTACGTTCCAAATTATTTTCTAATTTTCCCAGCAGGTTGTGTTGTTAAGCAAAATTGTCTCATTAGCATGGCTTTTGTTTCTTTTGAGTGGAAGTACTTTCAGCTGTTAAGTGCTAAGCCCCAGGCCCAGGGCCCTGTCAGGTGTGAAACCTGTGTGGGTGTGGATTAGTGACTTAGGAGGGGCCAGCTTGGGAACCAATGGTCTCTGGTCATTGAGGCGGGGCTTGAGAACACTGGAAGCTTGGCTGCGAGGAGGGGTGAGCCGGGAGACAACTTCAGGTGGCGGCGGCGGAAGGTG
>CM053622.1:284149806-284168592 GCA_028646595.1 Phalanger gymnotis
GGACCATTCAAACATATACATGATTATATTTGAGATCATAAATTCGGCCTTCCTACTACACAGGTTCCCCTCTTCCCAATAATAAGTTCTTGTACCAATAGCTGGGATCTTTGGGTTTTAGAAATGCTAGGTTATTGGGCCATTTTTTCAGTATATCATATACCAAAAATGTTTCATTTATCAACCATGCTATTTCTTATCCACTACTGAATTGTTTTTGTGATTACAGTTTTGTAACATAGTTGGAGATCTGGTATTGCTAGGCCACTTTCCTTCTATTTCTTTTTAATTGATTCTTTTGATATTCTTCACCCTTTGTTCCTCTTGTTTTTCTAACTTTATCATTTAATTCTTTGGTAGTTTAATTGGTGTGGAACTACACAAGTGAATTGATTTTGATAGTATTATCATTTCTATTATATTGGTTTGGCCTAACCATGAGCTATTATTATTTCTTAAAAATTCTAATCTCTCTTTGTATGAAGTATGTTTTGTAATTTTGTTCATTCACATAATTCCTACATCTGACTTGGCAAGTAGTTTCCTAAGTATTGTAGTGATTTTAAATGGAATTTCTCTTTCTATCTCTTCCTAGTGGGTTTTGTTGGTAATATGTAGAAATGTTCATATGCTTTATGTGATTTTGTTTTATATCCTGCAAATCTTGTTGAAGTTGTTAATTGTTTTGACTAGTTTTTTAGTTGATTCTCTAGAGTTCTCCAAATAAACTGTTATATCATTTACTAAAAGTGATAGTTTTGGTTATGATTATTCCTTCAGTTTCTTTTTTTTTTCCTTTCTGCAATAGCTACCATTTCTCATAGTATATTGGAAAAATAAGGGTGGTAATAGATATAATTGCTTTAGCCCTCATCTTATTAGAAGTCTTCCAGTTTATCTCCATTATGGATAATTCCTGCTCTTGGCTTGATAGAGACTACATATTATTTTAAGAAATATTCTCTTTATTCCTGTGCTTTCTGGTGTTTTTTTAAGAATGTGTATTGTATTTTGCCTAGAGGTTTTGTTGTATCTATTGAAATAATCATATATATTTGTTATTAATATGTCTATTATGTTCATAGTTTTCTGGTTTTTTTTTAATAGTTAACTAGCTCTACATTCCTGGCAGAAATTCAGCCTCGTTATATTACATGAACTTTGTGATATATTGCTATTGTCTTCTTGCTAGCAATCCATTTCAAAATTTTGCTTCGACATTTAAAAATTGCTCTATAGTTTTCTTTCTATGTTTTGACTCTACTAGCTTTAGGTATCAAGACCATGTTTGTGTTAAGTGGAATGAGGTTGGACTCCTTTACCTATTTTTCAATTTATCTTTAAAAAGTAGGATTATTTACAAATTCTATTTCCTGTTCTGTTAATCTGGGAAATTACATTTTTGCGAATATTCAAGCATTTCATTTAGATACCACTTTCAAAATATCTCCTGGTAATTTCTTTTACTTCATCTTTGTTCACGAACCTTTTTCAAGTTTCTTTTCATCATATCACTAGCCTTGACATGCATAACCAGATGGGAATAACAGTTAGATGAATATTGGCTCATTTTCCATTCTGTGGAGATGTTCTACACATATACCTCCACTAGATAGCACAAATGGCCACAACAGGTTGATTCATGGATGTTACCTTATCTCAGCGGGCCATCATTAACCACCATAACATGACCCGTGAGAGATTTCCTTTGGAATGCTTATTCCATCTGTGAGCTAGTGTTTTTTCCCATCATTCCATGCAGCATAGGAAGACAGTGATTCTTTTTCCAAGCTCCAGACAATAATAATAACAACAAAGCACAGAATGAATGTAAATGGCAAATAGTAATGGTTTCTTTTTTGTCCAGGAACCCTGAAGGTCTTCCCCTCCAAGTTTAATTTTTTTTTTATTAAAGGGGTCATCCCTTGATTAACTTCTTAAAGAGGCCTATTCACTAAATGGGCATTACCTCACTCAGAGTGAGAACCTGTAAAGACCTTAGCCTAAAAGGGCCAGGATCTCCCAATGTATCCTGGGCCATTTCTAGTCATCCTGATGAATATCTGGCTACTGGACCCAGATGGCTCTGGAGGAGAAAATAAGGCTGGTGACCTTGCACAGCCCTCCCTCACACAAATCAAAGTCAACTGTGATTCATGTCATCATTTCCCTGATGTCATGGTTCTCTTTGAGAACAAAGGACAAATACACAACCTGAACTCAGATATTCAGCACTTCCACTGTACCATCTAGCTGCCTTTGTAACAGTTCTAATTGTTCAGTCTATCTTTTCCTCTTTCGTATTCTACTCCTCAAACTTTTGACTATGGTTTTAATCCTTCACTACACTCTCCAAATCTTGCTTACTAGATTCATCATTTATTCCACCTGGTTAGGATATTTCCTAATAAGCTGGAAATCATTTCTAAGCCCTTTCACCTTCTTAAACAAGCAGACCAGGGTTGCAATTATTATGTCTAGCTGATGACTTTCTACAGCAGTAAGAAAAACATATCATAATTCATAAAGGTCACTGGTATTGTTCCTTCCCTCCAGGTTTATGAAGGTTTAGGGGTTATATGATTTTTAGTAACTTACCCTGGAAACTCAGCTGCTGGCTGCCGTGAAAATTTGTTTGTTTGCCATCCCAGCGCTTAGTGCTGCTGCTGAGGCCTGACTCACCTCTGAGGCATACTGATTTTATAATGGCCACCTGTCCATTCCCTTCTGGAGTTAGCATGCTTCATTTTGTTCTAAGTGGACCAGGTGTGATCAATCAGCAATTGCCCCTTTTCCCAGGTTTCCTTAAACTTCTCTGCCTTATGCAAACACTAGACAGACGCAAACATTAGCTGGGCAATCAGCAAACACAAAACCATTGATTAAAACATTCTAAATCACTGAGATCTTCCTGTCTGCATCTGTTCTGTGGCAGGGGAGCTGCTGGGCTTTGAATTTCTGTGAGCTGCTAATTGCCAGGGCAGTTAGTCAATTTTTTTTGGAGAATGAATATTAGTCAGTAAGAGTTTTGTACCTCCTGAATCCTGATTAGAAATAGATTCTCTGTGGTAGTTTTAGAGCTACCCTGTTGCAAGTCTGTGCCTTATCTAGGTGACTTCAGTGACCCTTAGTAACATCTAAAAGGAGCAGAATAGGGGCCAATAAGTGATACTATGATTTACTTTATCACAATGGTGACGGGGGAATGGCTATTATTCCCAGACACTTTTCTATTCTAAACCCCTCTTACAGAGGGATTTCAGTAACCTTTTCCCCTAGGATAGGTCTATGAGCTAAATCACATTAATGTAAGAAGATAGCATAGGTGAGTCTGCTAAGAAAATATCTCAAAGTTTCATAATTTTTAGAGTTGTCTGTGATGTCAACATTGCCAATGAGCTGGTAGCCAGGAGAACCCCAGACAGAATGTGAAGGTTTACCAAAGGGCATGGATTGTGATAGGAGTTTAATCCAATGAGACCTGGATTAGAAGATACTTGAGAAGGAAAGGCTCAAGAAGGTGGGTGGTGAAAGTCGAGACCTCGTTTTCTTGAACTATATTTAGCCTTCAGAGAGGAAGGAGTTGGCTGGGCATGGTGATGCATGTCTGTAATCCTTGCTACCAGAGAGGTTGAGGCTAGTGGATTGCTTCATTTCTCTTTTAATGCTTACTATCTGTGTGGCATTGGGCAAGTTACCTGAATTTTTTTTTGTTAGAGCAGTAAGGAGGTTGGACTTTAAGGCCTTTTGGGTCTCTTCCAGCTGTAGCTCTATTATCCTATTTTCTTCTTTGCCAAAAGCCCAACATTTTGTCACCCTGTCTCTCCAGGGATGCAGTATCTCCACTTCTTAAGCCAATTCCTCCCTCTCAGAAAACTTATAGAAACTATAAGCATTTTCACATGAAGACATGCATTATATGCAAATAAAATAAATGTCACATACAGTTACATTCTCATAATCAGATAATACATAGCAAGGGATATGGAGCAGAGTGCGGTCAACCTGTCAACCTAATAAACTCTTAAAGGAAACAAAAAGTCTAAAATTACTCCCATTTACCAACTGATCCTATAATACTCTTTTCTTCCTATCAGTTTGCATTATTCTTAATTCATGTTAGCTAAACTTTTGCCACATATAGCTCAATGTAACTTACAAATATTTCTGTCCTATTTAAAAAATACAATCTTTGGACAGAATTCTGCTTTCCATATAAAATAGCATGCAGTGGCTTGTAGTTTTCCCTTATTCCTTATCATAAGTGCTATGAACTATAATGAAAAATTTTCCACTGCTTCCTCAACTATATATCTCCTAGCTGGACTACAAACTAGAGAAAGGATGTTGGGAATTAAACAAAAACAAAGAAATAAACTCTGTGTTTCTGTTGAATTTGCAGTTTTTGGCAGATTATAGACTTGTCACGCAAGTACAAAAGAAATTTTAAAAATTATGATCATACAAACACTCAAAATCAAAAGTATAATGGAGGAAGAAAACTGCTATAAAACAAGATATGGTTCTCAATTATAGAAAATAAAAATCTCAAAAGAATAAAATTGAAAGTGACCCAAATTGTAAATACAAAAACATGGTGGGTAGAAGTAAGATGCAGCAGATTATCAATAATTACTTGGATGCAGTAGTAGGGAAAGCCTTGTAGCATGAAAAAGTTGCAACAGAATGACAAGCCCATTGTCTCATTTGAACCCACAAAATATTAAAAGGAGTGAGGTTGGCTTCTATGGTGATAGGTATGTACTCCACAGAGGATTTATGGAAATATAGGGACAAGAATCAATCTGAGAAGACATACATTGGATGTGATCTGCATTGACAGTTAATATCTGCACTGAGGTCATCATGAATTTATCACAATATTGAAGTAAATGACCACTACTACTATTTTCATAAACTAGTCATTGTATAGGCAAGAAAGTCAAAATCCATGCAAAGCTAAGTACATGACAAATTAGTTGTTTGCTTCGCTTCAGATGCCTTGGATTATAACTTTTTCTCTAATTTATACAATCTTACTAAATATAAAGTTTGGTACTCTACCACATAGCAGTCTCATGCTCCAAAGATTAGAAGCAAGGTATGAGAAGGAGAGGAGATCCTGATTCTTGTGATTAGATTGCCTTGGAGATGCAAAACAGTTCACTTTCCTCATGGACAAAGAGAGTTTCTACTAAAGAATTATAGATATTACTTGTATTTGATATAGTATAAAATAAAAGCTCTTACATTTCAGTGCTTGTGTAAGACATGTTCTGGCAAGTTCAGAGCAGCATCTACTCAAATCTAAATGTCTTGACGACAAGAAATGTTTCTTTTTTGTTTTCGCATAGCCACAGCCTAGAGCAGTGCCTAGCACATAGTATGTACTTCACAAACACATGTTGATTGATTAATCTGATATGAATTCAGTGGAGACTGAATCATATCTTTTGTTGCAATTTAAATTAAATATTTGGACCAATTGGCTTCCAGAATTCTTGAGAAATTAGAGATTTTCATTAGGATTTGTGAATAACTAGGAGAAAGAGGGCGTTAATGATCAATCAATCTAGGCCCCTGGCTATGTGTAGGAGTTACAAAAATTAAAGTGGAACAGTCATTGCCCTCTAGGAGCTTAAATTCTTTTAAGGAGACAGATGCAAACATATGCAGTACATGCAAAGGAGGTATGCAGAATAAAAACATGATAACTGAGTTGGGGAGGCACTGGCCACTCAGGATATGAGAAAAGACCTCATATAGAAAACAATGATATTTGAACTTATTTTTAGAGGAAACTGAGGATTCTAAGAGAAAGAGGAAAGGAGCCTACAATGTAGGTATGAGGCACAGCACAGAAATGGGAGATGGATTGTGATAGCAAAGGATATGTTTTGGTTGAATTCCAGTATGCATGAAGGTACATAATGTTTATGACAAGGCTGGAAAGATTACTTGGGATGAGGTTGTTAGCTTTGAATGACAAACACCTTAGTTTTCTAACTGTACTTCTTCATAGAAAAAAAATGGAACTGCATCAATTTTTGTACTGATACAAAGTTACCTTTGTATCAATAAAATCTACAGCCCTGCATGTAATTAGTCTCATTATTCACACAGTAGTATTCTCTTATCTACAAAGTGGATGAAAAGATGATTTTTTCCTCTGATATCATATGGAGTTGAACTGGCCGTAGACGTAATTAATCTGTGTCTTCTCTCCTACTTGTCTTTGTGTATAAAAAGACACATATGTACATATTTGCTGAAAAAGACAGTAGATGGAAGGTCTGAAAGGTACAATGCTTGCCTTTCACTTCCTTTCTTTCCTCTCTACCCCAAATACACACACACACACACACACACACACACACACACACAAATACACATACCCTGAGATTCTGCCAAAGAAGGTCTTGGTATTATTGATTCTTGTGAAAAACCCAACAAGATCAGAGATATTGTAGATTTAGAACTAAAGATTTAACAGTCATTAGCCTGACTCTATGACTTTATAGATGAGGATAATGAGGTCAAAGAAACTGTGATTTGCCTGAGGTCACATGGATAGTATATAGGAAAAATAAAATCACAAAGTACGAAAAAGCCTGAACCATTTATTCTTTGTTATTTGAGAATGCTGGCACTAATGAAATAACACCTTCAAAATGTTAAAGTTAAAAAAGTAATCTTATTAGATATGTTTAATATTAATTGAAGTCAAGTTGCTCCAAGAATTTGATTGTCCATTACAATTTCAATTGGTACTAAATGGACTTAAAAATATAGCACTGGAAACAATGCCTGTAAAACATTTAAGTATAGAATAAATTTACAACTTTTGTAAATATCCACTATTCCTATGGAATAATACTGTATACGACAAATAGAATCTTGTCCAGTATTTAGCATATTGCCAGGCATATAACAGACACTTGACAAATGTTTATTGAATTAAATTGAATAGTCTATTCTGGTCATTAAGGAAATGCAAAATATTCTTGATTTATTTTTAAATAAAAATATTTTTTCTTAAATTGTCCATTTATGTTTTGTAATAAATGTGATAATTATTAGTCAATTTATTATACCATAAAACCTGTCACAGTCAATACATTTGGGAACTATATTATATCTTATAAAACTGTTTAGTAGGAAGATGAAATAATTGGTAGGATGGAATACGTTACATTCTGCTCAGACCTGAAACTATAAATAGCTATGGATTTTTAAGTTTTTATTAATGGCCTCAATAGGTAATATAAATTAGGCTAATTAAATATGTAGGCATCACACATCTTGTAGGAATGTATGGAAGTGAACAGGGAAGGATGTGTGGGGGACAGGATATTGAAGGATGACTAGCTCTTTAAATGGTCAGTTAAGTTACTTAGGTTTGTAGATTGGTTTTTCGTTCAGTTGCTTCAGTCATGTTTGAATCTTTTTGACCCCTTTTAGGATTTTCTTGGCAAAGATACTAGAATGGCTTGCCATTTCATTCTCCAGTTCATTTGACATATGAGCGCACTGAGGCAAAAAGGGTTAAGTGACTTGCCTAGGGTCACATAGATAGTAAATTTCTGAGGCCAGATTTGAACACAGGGTGATAAGTCTTCCTTATTCTAAGCCCAGCATTCAATCCTGTATGATGCCTAGCTGTGGATTTGAGATGTGGTGAAAAAAAAACCCAAATAAGATGGTAGCATAGCATATTTGAATTAGAAAAGCAAAAAGTAAGTGAGAAATGAGGGCAGCAAACAAAAAAAGGAGAAATCACTATATCTGAGGAAAAAGGGGGGAAAAGTCTAGAAAGCAAAATCAGCCAAAAAATTAACATTTTTCCCTATAAAAACCTAAAGGAATCATATGTTCACTTTCTAATTATACCTGTATCATGCAGGAGCCTAAAATGGGATCTTGAATTTAGCCAACAATCAATAAATGCTTGGTGAAAAAATGCAGTTATCACAAAATGTCATGATATTTCTATTAAACTCAACTTTATTATTATTCATTAGAGGGCTATTTGTAACTTAGGTGTCTACAGTTTAAGAGCATGAAAAATTTAAACAAATTTGAAGTTGAGCTATGAAGATTACCCAAGCACCAAAAGGTAGGTATCTAAGGAAAAATAGCAATGACATATATTTCTTTTTTTTAAATTTATTTATTTTTAGTTTTCAACATTCACTTCCATAGGTTGTAGATTTTCTCCCTCTCCATCCCCACTCCTTCCCCAAGATAGCCTGAAATCTGATATGGGCTCTACACATACATTCTTATTAAACACATTTTCACATTAGTCATGTTGCATAGAAGAATCATAATGAATGGGAGAAACCATTAGAAATAAAAACAAAACAAAAAATAGAATGTCTTACATTTCTGTAATTCTTCCAGTTTTTTAAGCTGTTCTTATGTGCATTACCCCAATTGATTCTCCCAGAAGCTAAGGATTATTTTTCCATGTTTAGAGATAAAGAAGTGGAGGCCCAGAAAGTTTCATCAACTTGTTCATAATTATATGGTTAGTAATTGATGTTTTCAGGCTGTAATGGACATCTTTGTAAAAGTACTTTCTTCTTCCTCAATCTACTGACAGAAGACAATAACAGATGTGCATAGAGATTTTAATGAGGATTCTGAAATTCTAGTTATGACCAGTCAAGTGGAAATGGGCCTAAACTAAATATGAGTGAAGTTGTTAAGGAAAAAAAATTCCTGAAAGTGAGATTTGACACATCCTAGAAAAGAGTTACTATAGATAACAGCAGAAATCTTCTTCAGAGATCTCTGGAGATAAGATGAATTTTTATGTCATTTTAAGTCAAGATGTCTTTCAATTTTAGAAAGTTAGACTGGGTGATACTTCGAGATCCTTTTATGTTCTAATTTTAGCCCAGTGATTCTCCAGTTGAGCATTTTTATATTAGTAGAGGTCAAAAAAGGCATGCATAAAGAAAAGTAATCCATTCTTTCTGAATACAGTACAAATACTGAGAAATATACTGTAAATCCAATATTTATCCTCTTTTTAAAAATCAATCATTGCTTTTCTTTTTACTAGCTATATAAAATTTCATCTTTGTAGCAGAAAAACAGCTTGCTTTCTAAAAACCGTTCCCAGACAAGTTAAAGGCAGAATAGTTGACCCTGAAGCCTTTGACTGTGTGATAAGATACCTGGTTTTGTTTAGTCTGTTACTAGTCTACTATGTGAAGGACACATCAATTTTTTTTTCAGATCAATTCACAGCTTTACCAAAAGTATATTACTTCTTCTGTCCCCCGCAGGGCTCTCCCAACATCTAGTCTCTTTTTATCATTTTTGCCAGTTTTCTAGGTGTGAAGTAAAACTTCAGAATTGTTTTGCTTGGTGTTTCTCTAATTATTACTGATTTAGAGCAATGTTTCATATAGTTGGTAACCATTTCCAAATTTTCTGAGAATGATCTATTTATATCCTTTGACCACTTTTGTATTGTTGAGTGACTTTTAGTCTTATTAGCTTTTGTTAAATCCCTACATGTCTTCATCAATAGCATCCTGGTCAGAAATGTCTGATGCAAATATTTTCCCACTTAATAGTCTATCTTATCCTTGCTGAAATGGTTTTGTGGTGCGAAACCTTTTTTTAAAATTTCATGTAATTAAAATTATTTCTTTTACCTTTGTGAACTTCTTTGAGATACTTTCCTTCTCAAAAGGTCAAGAGAACAATTCGGTTATGGCAAATGCATCAGAGTTGTTCAATACTGTTGATATTCATGTACATGAAGCAAAGTCCTTTAGTGAAATACCTTTTCATGTTCCAAGAAAATCTGAACTCAGTGACATAATTTTGATATCATGTGATGCATTTCATTCCAAGACAACCTCTGAATTTTTCATATGCTATCAGACATGATCATATGCTGATGACTGCATAGAATGAGCTCACAGCCTGGAGAGGAGATATCTTCTACCATTAAAGATCCTTCAAATTTACACTCCTAATTATGACCTAGAAAGAGTAACAATGAATTATCTTGGTAATCTTTCTCTAGCTAAGAGCAGTTGGACTACCAAGATGAAGCTTACTATATCTCATTAAATCATCTGTTACTGTATAGACTTAAATTCTTAACTTTTACTCTTACAAAAGATAAATTCCATTTATCTTTCTAATTTATAACTGGGCATGCAAATAATAAAATCATACATCTATAGAGCACTTTATATTTACAAAATACATTCTCTCATTTGATATGTAAGATATGAGAGTGCAATTTATTATTCCCAATTTATAAGTGAGTGAACCGAAGTGAGCTCAGAGAAGTTGACACCAAGGTCCCACAACTTTGATTCTTTTCAAAGCCATTCTGAGTCCTGGGCTTTGACTCTCAGTTCAATGTTTTCTCCACTATGCAACAATGTTTATTCTTAAATCAACCTGGTTCTCAAATAATGAACTACTATTTCAACAGATTCCAGCTCCAGTATCTTGATGATTTAGGTGCTTTGTATAGCAGACCGTATCCAATACAACCATATCTTCTACTCTTGAATGATTTTTATGCTTTTGTATAATTTCTTCCTAGGAATTATGGGAGAAATTATATGGTGTACATATTCCTCTGTGTCTGTTTGTATGAGTACTCAATTAAAAAAGGATATTAAAGAAAAGGTAAATAAAACAAATATCGAAGAAAATGAGACAAATATACCAAATGATTATTTTTTTAAAAATTCACATTTAGAAGAAATCTATACTATTAGGCTACAATAAATAACATTTATACTATCTAAACTACAAATATGATTAAAACACATTTCTCTAAATAAAGTTCTTTGAATAATTATATTTTGGTCTCATGAAACCTCTGTTTCACAATTATTTATCCATTTCCTTTCTTTTCACCTTTCTATTGTAACTTTTAAAGCAGAGATTGACTACTCCCATGATAGACAAATGTTAAAAACACTTTTATAAACTGTTCAGATGATTTTGTTTGACAGAAAATCTCTAGCATTACAAATTGTTGCTAGATCTGAGTTGGAAAGCCTCAGGAAATAAAATATGATTTAGTTTTTTATTTATTAATATTTTGGTAATTAGATTTTTACATTTAGAATTTTCCACTCTAGAAATAAGAAAACAATTCATAATTGACTGTGGTTTCCAAAGATTAACATAAGAAAAAAGAATGAGATTTTAAGTGATCACTACCATCAATACCTATTTCATCCTGCTAAAGCGTAATAATGTACATCTGGTCTTTGGCTTTCTAAACAGTGGACAATTGAAAGACGTGATAAGTATGGATTGTTATGACTAATGCCAGACTGCTGATAGTTATCTAGTGCCAGTTTGCTTTCTTTTAGGTGAAGGACTATCTATAAGTTCAAGGAAAACTTAAATTTTATTCTAGTACAAGGTAGAAAACAGCTTATTTTCTTGGGAACACAAAATTGACATAAATAAAAGGAGTGTCACCTGCCTTAAGCAAGAATCTTAAATCCCTAAACTCAACCACTTCCTCTAAATCTTAATAAGATACCTGCCTAAAAGTCCTAGTCAGCATCCCTACTCCCACAGTATTTCTGAGAACAGAGTTTAAAAACAATATATTTAAAAGAAAAATACAAAAAAGATTAAAACAGCATGAGAAAGCAGAACTTCAGAGAGAAGTAGCAAGAAGAGAGATTATAGAATTAATTAATCATCATCATCATAAGTAATAATTATGATCACATAATCACTAACAGTAAGTCACTAGTATCATTTTCATAGAGGCACAGAATAGTTTTCAATTGAAAACTTTCATTGTTTTGATTGTTATTATTTTATAGGAAGACAATCATAGGGATTTTGCTGCTTTTGTCCTTTATTGGCTAGCAAAAAACCTCTCTGTTTCCTCTGTTTTAAGAACAATGTTGAGTGAAGAAGTCGTTTTGACTGTTATAAATACCCAAAGTAACTACAAAGGAAATATGAATAGTTAACCATTTTTATAACATAGCACACTTACAAAATGTTTTGTTTTTCCTCATTGGAAAAGTGATATGGAAATGTTTCTTGAAATATATTCTTAATTGCAATACAAAAAATTGGGGGGCTTAATATATCATTGCAGTGAATCTTTAGGGTTAAAATCAATGATGACCAAATGAGGGTAATTGAGCTCAGCTAAAGCTTTCCCAATAAGCAAAGTTTGTTGAACAAAGAATGGCATGAATCAGATGATATGGAGTTTCACAGCTTTCTTAATAAAGCATACTATTTCTAAATATTTAGGTGCATGATTTAGATAAAAATGTATTTGTAGTAGTTACCAAGTCATTTTTTATTCATCAGTAGGCCTTTTAAGCTCCTTGTCTGTCAACGCATAGTAGTGGTAAGTTTGAGTCAAACTATATAAGCAACCATGTTCAGATTTTTCACCAATTCATTTGGTCTTCTGTTTTCATCTCTACACATCAAGGTTTACTCTTCTGGGAATGACATATACATTTGCTGTTAGAACAACAGATTTTCAATGGAGTGTCAGTTGAAGCAAACCAAAGCCCAGTGGGGATCACTGTTTTAGCCTTATTCATTCTAAGGCACTCAAAATTTTCTCCTCTTAAGGTAATGACTGTAGCTAACTTCAATGGGAGAAAGAGTGATAGTGAAAGGAAAATTGATGGGTTTTTAACTATGGCTCAAATTGATTTGCCAAATTAGGAAGGGGAGGAAGTGGGGCAAATTCAGGACAGGCACATTGTCAGTTTCTCCTCTGGGCAATCAGTCAGTCAACAAGAATTATCTTTGCTCCTCTTTCATCTCTGAACAGACACTCAGGTAATCAATCAACAAGTAGGTATTAAGACCACAGGTGCTAAGTGTGTAAGGTTATTTAGAGCACAGAGGAAAAGAAGCAATACGGTCCCTCTTTAAAAGGAACACTGCATACTGAGCAACAAATTGGGTCTTGTCTATTGCATAGAATTCTAGCAGCTTACTGCAAGAAAAGACCTTAGTCTAAGCCCCACATTTTAAAGACAACCTAAATCTCCCCTTCATTTTTAAATTTCTTCTCTGTATGGCAAATGTTCTTTGAAGTCATCAGGTTACCAGGCAAGTAGGAGATGAGAAACTGGATATACGAATCCAAGAAAGAGAAACACTTCTGCAGCTTTTCGGTTACTTTTATAAATGGAGAACAGGGGAACTTTTCCCTGCAACCTCCTTTCACCCTACAAGGCTTGTGTGCCTTCTAGTGGACTGGTGTGATATGGCTGAAATTAATTCCACTAAGAATATAGAAGCAAGTAGAGGGATATATCTTAAAGTATTGGAATAACTGAGTGACTGAGGCAACAGCTAAGTGTTACAAAGCATTACTGGACTAAGAATCAGGAAAAATTGTATTTCAGTCCCTTCTCATGTGCTTACTACTTGTGTGACACTGAGCAAATTGCTTAGCATTTTCTGGCTTCAGTTTCCCATAATACGTAGGTTAAACTGGATGACTTTAAAGGTTATCTTCTAGTTCTAAAGCTAACCTCCTATTTTGGTAAACTCTCTAAGCTCTCTCTTAAACTCTCACTGGCTTTTGTGGGCTAGATCACTCTAACTTCAATGGGAGGAAGAGTGGCAGTAAATTGATGGATTTTTAGCAGCAATTAAAATTGATTTGCTAAATTAGGAAGGGGGGAGGTGTCAAATTCCAGAAGAGAGCAATATCAGCTGTTGCTCTGGGCAGTCAATCAGCTAACAAGACCCTCTGTCCCTCTCTCACTGCTGAATAGGCAGTCAGGTAATCAATGAACAAGTAGTTACAGAGCTCACAGGTGCCAAGAGTTACCCCTTTAAATACTTCCTTTCATTTACTGCCTTTTAGAAGGTAGGGAACTAGTCTTTAATATTGTCACTCAGAAGTCCCCACTAGTGTGCTTACTGTTGATTATCCTTTTAATAACAGATGACCAGGGTTCATTAGCTTGAAGTTAGGCATATTTAAGAACAGTTGGTACAAAATATTCTCCCCCAAATTCTGGGACATGCTCTGTCATAAAAATATACACAGATCAGAGGAAAATGAGTTCAAGCTTAGAGAACACATGTAGTAGAGAAGTAACTCACAGCTCCTCATAGGTGGAAAAGCTTTTCATCCAGGTCTCTTTCCTAGAGTTCTCATGAAGTTTCCATGAAGCCATACTACCTATATTAACATCCTTAAAGTCCTGAAGCTGCAGTTCTCACTGCCCCCAAATTGCCATGATCCCTGAAATTTCTTTTCATTGGTGTGTTTTAATTGTCCTGTCTATATTACTTGGATGCCTTTTTTGTTCCTTTCCTGATATTTCCAAAAACATAGTCAATGAAGGGTGAAGAGGGAGTGTGATACTTTCTCTGGGCTAACTTCCCCTTCCTGTCTTCTGTTTATAGGTACAAAGTTCTGACTCTACAAATGTCTCCCAAAGACTTCTATTCTATTTGAATTCTTTGTCTTCTTACACCTTGGCCCAATCCAAATGCTTTTCTTCAACTGATTATATCCATGGCTAGAAACACTTCTTTCTTTGCATCTTTTATTGAATAGTTCAATAGAGATATCTAGGAATTGTTTGCAGGCATATGATCCAATGCATTGATTCTATAATACAGCTGAAGAAGTGTTCTCATTTTATAAATGTTTCAGAGAATAGAACAGTTTGCTGTAGCTGTTGTTGATTCCTTTCAGTCATATCAGACTCTTCATGACCCCATTTGGAGTTTTATTGGCAAAGATACTGGGGTGGTTTGTCATTTCCTTCTCCAGCTTATTTTACAGATGAAGATACTGAGGCAAACAGGATTAAGCCCAGGGTTACAGACAACTAGTATGTGTCTGAGGCTGGATTTGAACTGAAGTCCTGACTCTAGGGGCTATGCTTTATCTACTATGCCATCTAGCTACTCTAGCACTTCCTTACATTATATTAATTTGGGTTGAAGGGCATGAAACATCCTTCTTACATTATATTATAGATGCTTCTAGAAAGATAAAAGGCAGACTCTCCAACCATCAAAGCAAATAGTAATTCCTATTATTTATCAATTAGACAGCATAGTGTAGTACAAAGAGCAGCAATGGAGTTAGGAGATCTGGTGTGTCTCCTGGCTCAGCTACTTACTATTTTAATGACATTGGCAAAGTCACAAATTTTCTAGTACTAAGGTTCCTCTTCAATAAAATAAGGATATTCGATTTGATAATTGGAAAGGTCCCTTTTGGCACTAGGCCTTGCAAACCTTACTGAAAGTGGTTTCCAAATCAAGATACCAACATTACTAATTCATTAAGCCTGCTCACTCAGCTAGTGCAAAAATATCAGAAGCAAAATAGTGCAAATGTGCTTCACACACTCTGCATTCTGCTTGTTAAAGAAGTAATAGGAAGAGGAGAAACAGAACACAGCATAGAGAAGAACTCACCCAACCTTGACTCATTCCTATTCTGTTGTCAAAAAGTAATATTATAATAATGAAGTATATTCAATCCTATTTAACTAACATTTGCTGAACAGCTGTTTTGCTAGGCCTTGAATATTGAGAACTATACTGCCCTTCATAGAAGATGACAATACAGATCCAGGGAAGTTTGATATGTTTTTCCAGTAATAATGATAAACTTGTGCTGATAAATTAACTTAAATTAATAAATGAATTCTTGCTTCTTTCCTCTTGAGACCAGATCCACACATTTATAACACATCCGGTGAGATACAGGGATCTAGAGTGCGGCCACAGAACAGAGTACGCTGTGTTACCCTTTTGTGAATCATGGACCCTTTTGTCAGTCTGGTGAAGCCTATGGAATACTACACAGAATAATGTTTATAAATGAATAAAATAAAAATATAGAATTAAAAGGAAGACAATTATATTGAAATATAGGTATGATTTTTTTAAAGTTCATAGTCCCCAGTTAGTATAGAAAATTATAAAGGGAGAAGACAGAAACATTAATGGTGTTATATGGAAATCAAAATCATTCTCCTTTTTAGTCCAAATGCCACACTTCAGTGCAAAGGTTAGGTAAGGACTCTTGAGGAATAATACTATGGTGCTGTGGTATATCTGTGATTTTGATGATATGGGTATTTCCTCAAGTAGTGCAGACAGCAATCTATTTGTAAGTTCTCATCATGTGATAGTGATTCTTGTCAGTGTCCTTCTAGTGTATCCTCCATAGGGGATACCCTCAACAGTTGGCTACATTCTTCTGTACTGCAAAATATTGGGTGAGTGCTTGGAATGTATAGGCTTTCAATCTATTTTCTCATTCATTTGAGCTGCAAATAGCCTATCCCTTTTCCTGAGTATTCATCCCCTGTGTTATGAAAGTGTAGGTTTATAGACTTAAAACTGAAAGGAAATTCAGGGGCCATCTAGTCCAGGCCAGCCCACTCCTTTAACAGATGAGTAAAAGAAGAGTCAGTGAGATTACATGTCGTACCTGTGGCTATACAGCTGGTAAGTAACAAAGGTGGGACTGGAATGCAAGTGTTCTGATTCCAGAGTGAATACTCTTTCTCCCACAAAACATTGCCATTTCTCCAAAGTAATTCATCAAAGAGGCAGTTAGGTGGTACAGTGGATAGAGTTTTAGATTTAGAGTCAGGAAGACATAAGTTCAAATTCTATCCCGGATGCTTACAAGATAGCTGTTAGACTATGAACAAGCCAGCTCCACTTTCCACATCTGTAAAGGAGATATTCATAGTACTTACCTCACAGGCTTGTGGTGAAAGTGAAATGAGATAACATAAGCAATTACAAATCCTAAAGTCCTATATAAATTCTATCATCATCATCATCATCATCATCATCACCATCATCAATCATTATTATTGTATTACACTACAATAATAATGTGCTATAATCTCACATCTAACATGAATCTTTGCATTGCCTCTTGGGAGGTCCTCAAGTTGAATTCCTCAGGAATTGTGGTATACCATAAATAACAGACATATAGCGTTAGCAGAACAATATTGATGTTAAAGACAGGCCTTTATGAAAGGTAAACGTTAGACTCATTAAAATCATGCTTCTGTCTCCCAAGGTAATTAGGCTAAATTTCCTCTCCTGGTGAATTTTGTCCCTGTTCATCTGAAATGGTTATCTGTACTCATTACTAGCTCTAGAGGCTGTCCATCTGAGTAAATATCTTAGCCTGCACAAGACCTAGTCTTATGTATTGTTTTTGTTCTGGTTTGGTTTTTTTCCTATGCAGATAGTTGGGCCAACTTCAAATTCTAGGAAGTGATGCAATCAAGGGAATTTCAGTTATAAATAGAAACTTCTCAAGGATCTTGCCATTTAGGCTGTCATTGGACTTGGTACTGAACCTCCTCTATAACTGAAATATATTTGGCAAATATCCTTGTTTTGCTCCTCCTTTGATAATCATAACCAAAATTTTTAGAACAAAAATATCTCTTTTCATATCATTCAAAGTATCAAGCATCATTTTATCATATTCATGAAAGTTTCTGTCTTCAAAGCTCACCTTCAAAGCACTGTTTTGCTCTATAAAATCAAACTGTTTTACTAGTCCACAAACACAGTAGAATATTATTTTCTCTGATGTCTTCAGTCAAGTTATAGACTATAAATGCATAGTCTGATGGAATTTTGTTTTCAAAGGCCTGTCACTTTCTTTCTCAAACTTTCTCTAAAATTTGAGGTGACTGTGTAGATTTTCACAAAGCTTGTGTAAACATACACAAATAGACGTCTAGAGTGGAATATTTAAAACATTTTCTGCAGTCATTTTGATCATTATTACTGTTATATTACATATGACTTTCGCACTCATCATTCAGGATCTTCAAGTCTGGGGAATTTTCTTAAGAATCAGTTGTTTGGCACTTCAGGATTGGGTTGGCCATCTAGCACGGCCCTCTGTGTGTATTTGCTCTAGTCCAATTGCTCTTTTTGTCTTTGTTCTCTTTAGTTTCATTTCCACTTCATAACATTAAAAGTTGTGGCTTTCAAATTCAAATGAGATTGTCGCCACTGCCACTGATGGAAAAGATTTTGTTACAGAATGCTTTATTGAGGGTCATGTGATCATCCATATGATAGAGATGCTGTTTAAAGCATAGCTCCCCAACTTAACCAGCATAAAAAAGGAGGAAATGTACCACATTTATAAAATTCAAATCTACATTGACATAGACAGTAGAGAAACACATCTAAACAAGGCAAAGCCTTGAGAATAAGATTCATATTAAGGATCTGAGCTTCCTAAAGCTCCTTCATCTCTGCAACCATTTCTGGCACATCTTGTATATTAGTGCAAACAGTGTAAGTGATCAGACAGATTTATTTTTAAAGTGCTTTCGCACTAAACTCTTCAAATGGTTCTTCAGATTCCTCAGATAGCAGATAACAACAGCAACAAACTCCAGAATGGCTCAAATGAGAAACAAACCAAAAAAAATATGTGGGTGTAAATTGAAAAGGAAAACAAATTTAATAAAGAAATATATAAGACAACCCAGAGACTAGACAACTTAAAACACATGACAGAAAATTATTTCAAAATAGAATCTTTAATGCGTGAGAGTAATAGATTTGGAATCTGGAAATACAGAATGGGAAAAAAATTGGGAAAAATAAACACAAAAATAACATTGAAAAAAACATGTGAATTCTACAGAAGTCAAAAGATTTTGAAAATATACTATAATATTTAGGAATAATTTTAGGATCAAAATCTACTATTTTGGGGCGGAGCCAAGATGGCGGCTGGGAAGCAGTGACTAG
>CM053622.1:284169092-284195024 GCA_028646595.1 Phalanger gymnotis
ATACATATACATATACATATACATATACATATACATATACATATACATATACATATACATATACATATACACATACATATACTTATGTATATTCCTTTCAACTACCCTAATACTGAGAAAGATCTCATGAATTACACATATCATCTTTCCATGTAGGAATGTAAACAAAACAGTTCAACTTTAGTAAGCCCCTTATGATTTCTTTTTCTTGTTTACTTTTCCATGCGTCTCTTGATTCTTGTATCTTAAAGTCAAATTTTCTATTCAGCTCTGATCTTTTCATTGAGCAAGCTTGAAAGTCCTCTATTTTATTGAAAATCTGTGTTTTGCCTTGGAGAGTTTTGCTCAGTTTTGCTGGGTAGATGATTCTTGGTTTTAATCCTAGCTCCTTTGACCTCTGGAATATCATATTCCAAGCCTTTCGATCCCTTAATGTGGAAGCTTCTAGATCTTGTGTTATCCTGATTGTTTTTCCACAATACTCAAATTGTTTCTTTCTGGCTGCTGGAAGTATTTTCTCCTTGACCTGGGAACTCTGGAATTTGGTGACAACATTCCTAGGAATTTTTTTTTGTGGGGTCTTTTTCAAGAGGTGATGGGTGGATTCTTTCAATTTCTATTTTGCCCTCTGGTTCTAGAATATCAGGGCAGTATTCCTTGATAATTTATTGAAAGATGATGTCTAGGCTCTTTTTTTGATCATGTCTTTCTGGTAGTCCAATAATTTTTAAGTTGGCTCTCCTGGATATATTCTCCAGGTCAGTGATTTTTCCAATGAGACATTTCACATTGTCTTCCATTTTTTCATTCCTTTGGTTCTGTTTTATATTATCTTGATTTCTCATAAAGTCACTAGCTTACACTTGCTCAGTCCAATTTTTAAGGTTGTATTTTCTTTGGTGCCTTTCTTTTGGACCTCCTTTTCCATTTGGCTAATTCTGCCTTTCAAGGCATTCTTCTCCTCACTGTCTTTTTGGAGCTCTTTTGACATTTGGATTAGTCTATTTTTTAAAGTGTTATTTCCTTCAGTATTTTTGGGGGCCTCCTTTAGCAATTCATTGACTTGTTTTCCAAGGTTTTCTTACATCTCTCTCATTTCTCTTCCCAATTTTTCCTCTACTTCTCTTACTTGCTTTTTCGAAACCTTTTTGAGCCCCTCTGTGGCCTGAGCCCAATTCATATTTTTCTTGGAGGCTTTTGATGCAGGCCCTTTGACTTTGTTGACTTCTTCTGGCTGTATGGTTTGATCTTCTTTGTCACCAAAAAAAGATTCTAGTGTCTGAGTCTGTGTCTGTGTCTTTTTTTTTGCTGCCTGGCTGTGTTCTCAGCCAACTACCTGACCTTTGAGCTTTTTGTCAGGGTGTGACCGCTTGTCGAGTAAAGAGTGCTTTGTCCCAAGCTTGAGGGACTGCGCTGTTGTTTTCAGAGCTACTTCTATTCCACTTTCACAGCAAGCTCTGCCACAGCAGTGCTCCTTCTCCCCCAAGAACTGCCAACCACGACCATGACCATCTATAGATCCAAACAGAGCAGAGCAAGCCATGACGCCTGCTCTGGTCTGCCACTTGATTCCTCCCATAGTATCAGCCAGGGACTCCGGAAGCAGCTGATGCTGGAGCTCTGGAAGCAGCCATAGAAGCTTCCCACCACTGCCACTGTGCTGCCTCCTCCACCCGCAGGGCTGGGGTCAGACCACTTTCTAACCAATCTAGCAGTTTTCCCACTAACTTGCTCTGTGGTCTTTGGCGTTTGTGGGTTGAGAATCTGGTAACTTCCACAGCTCAATGATTCATGGCCCTAAGGCCTGCTCTGGGCCAACTCCTGGTCTGTTCTGTCCTGGCGTGGCCCATGCTGGGTTGTGCTCTGCTCCCAGCATCATGTGATAGACCCTTCCAAGCAATGTCCAGGCTGGCCCAGGCTGGAGACCTGCTTCCCTCTGCTATTTCATGGGTTCTGCAGCTCTAGAATTTGTTCAGGGCCATTTTTTTTTGGAGGGATTTGGGGAAGAGCTTAAGCAAGTCTCTTCTTTCCCACTGCCATCTTGGCTCCACCCCCCTCCCCCATTCAACAAATTTTTAAGAACCCACTGTGGAGATCATTATTCCAGCCCATTTTGGCATAGGGAATGAGAGAAATTTATGGACACTGGGGACTGGTTCTGACCAGAAACAGTTATATAGAGCCCACTGAGAGACTCTATGTAGAGACCAAGGAGAGACTGTACCAGCAGGACAAGAGAAGGTCTCCAACCCCTACCTGGCCACCACAGGATTTGGGAGTAGGTGTCAACTGTCAACTTTATTGTTTACTACCAACTTCCTGGTCACAGATCCAGAGCATACCCCAGAAGGGTACATGTGTCCAAAGGTGGGGTATGGAACACTCACAGGCTCTAAATTGAAAGAAGCAAGCTCAGAAACAAGAAGCAGCAGCATGACTCCAACCCCAGGGACAGAACAGTGTCTCAACCTCTAGCCCAATCTGAAGGCTGCTAAAGAAGAACCATAGAAGAAATCCCAGACCAAAGAGGAATCTGCAATTCACTGCTTTAGAACCAACAGTTTTCAAGCTGTCTCATAGTGACTGTTGCACAGGAGTGTTCTATAGATCTGGTCCAACCCTGTCATTTTAAGGATGAGGAAACTGAGGTTCAGTTAAGTTAAGCCAATCACACAGATAGTAGCATCAGAATTAGGATATTCTGTCAGGATTGTCCATTCATTTCTTCAGCTTTTTTCTGACCTTGAACAGATTTCATCTAATAACCTCTCTCTGTATGTATATATGTATGTATGTATGTATATCTGAATGTATATACACACACATATATATGTATACACATATGCATATACATATACACACATATATTCTAGTGTTTTTTTTAATTTGTCACAATTCTTTGATAAGTTATTAACCTCTTTTGTTGATGAAAGTTTTGGATATATGAACTTTTTTATAAGAACTACTTCAGCCATTTTATAGAAGTCTTGGCATATTTTTGATTTTTATAATTTTCCATCTGGAATTCTTATTATTTGGATTTATTCATGTAGCCACTAATTCTTTAGTGTTAAATTATTTAGTCTTCATTTGACTTTAAATCCTTTCTTCAGAGACACTTTATTTGTTATACTTTCAATACATTTTGGTCAATAAAGGATGTGTTTGATATTTGTCATTTTCTGCATTTTATAAAATTTTAAATCCTTTGCCATTTCTTCAATAGGTTCCATGCATAGTTGAGAAATATTTACATTTCTTTCCTGCCTATTAATTAATCTCCAGGAATCCATCCTATTTTCTTTCAAAAATTCTATTCAGGTCCTTTCTTCTTTCTTCTTTATATTTTGTTAGATTGTCTAGGTCTAGAAAAGGAGGGTGTGTATAATTAGGACTCCTACTATTATAGTTTTGATTTTTATTTCTCATTATAATTAGATTAAGTTTTTCTTTGTAGATGTCATACCATTCAGTGTTGATATTATTTCATTGCTTCTGGTGCCTTTAAACATAATGTATTTTCCCTCTTTACTTTTTTTAAACTGTCTACTTTTCCCCATTGCCTTATTTAAAATCACGTTTGCTACCAGTATGCCTTATCTCTCTTTGAACCAGAACTTCTGACTTCCCCCTGAGTTCTGGGGCTCTGATAGATTGTTTCAATTCATTTTGCAAGGGCTCAGGCCTGCTAATCTCTTGTCATCAGTCTCCTTAAAATGTTTCTTGCCTACCATGTAACCCACTGCAGATTTCCCATTTTTACATGAAGTCTTCCTCCATTACTATGTAAGTTTCTTGAGGACAGGGACTCCCAGTTGTTTAGATTTGTATCCCTAGAGTTCAGCACAGAGCTAGGCACATAATCAGTGCTTAGCATTTAATTTATCTTCCTGAATAATAACAGACTGCTCTTCTAGTCCTTTATTTTAGCTGTGAATAACTTTATGTTTCAATAATAATATTATAGATGACATTTATATAGAACTTACTATGTGCCAAGTCCTGTGCTAAGTGCTTTACAATTATTTGCTCATTTGATCCTTATAAAATATTTGGAAAGTAGATGCTATTATTAGTCTCATTTTACAAATGATGAAAGGGAGTCAAATGCATTAAATGGCTTGCCGAGGTTCACACAACTAGTGTCTGAAGTCGTACTTGAACTCAGGTCTTCCTAACTCCTAACTAGCTCAGAACTCTATCCACTGTGTCGTCTATCTGCTTCTTGTAAAGAACATATTGTTTGAATATGCTTTCCAGTGCATTCTCATATGCTTTTACATTTTTTGTATGTACATCCCATTTATCTTCATTTAATTTTATATTTCTCACTTCATTTCCTCAAATATTTTTCTCTTTCCTCCCACCCTGCCTTTACATAATAGAAAATGATGAAAATCAGAATCAATATTGAAATTAACATTTCCAAATTGAAATCATCTTCTACTCAATTCCATCTCTGGTATTTTTATTCAGACTCCAATCACTTATCCTTATCTACTCTTTTCTCCTTTATACCCTCCTTTTATGACCTATCTCTCAGTGTTGAAAATTCTTTTGAGAGGATAGAGCCAAGATGGCAATGTAGAAGCAACCCAACTGAACTCTTCCAACATTGCCATCAAGAAAAGTGTTAAAATGGCTCAAATCAAATTTTGGAGTGGCAGAATGTAATGGCAAGTAAAGTGGGACTTTTTGTTGTCTTTGTTTTGGAGTGCTTCTCAGCACTAAGGCAATCAAGTGCCTTTGATTCTTGCCTTTGCTTCAATCAAGAGTCTTTGCTTGAATCCACAGTTTTTGATGACCTGCTTAAGTCATGGGAGGGCCTAGGTCACATGGGTCTGAGTTCCATTGTTGTGATGCCCTCTGACCCTGAAGAAGTGTATATATACTCAGGGGTTAGCATTTTGCTTGGGTCTCACTCATTGGAAGAATGCCATGTGATTTGACCAAACAAGACTCTGGGTAGCCGTTGGAACCTCCTGGCTTTGAAAAACCCAGATGTTGGTGCTTCTCTCTCTGGTAACTATGTAATGTCTTGGAAAGACAGCTAGAAGCCTGTCTGCTGATTTGTGTTATTTTGCTCTGTTTATATAATTTCTGCTTGTAATTTCTATTTGAGTTTTATCTGAAGTTCAGGGTGTTGACTTTTCCCCCTGAACTAAATGAATGATATATGAATTTTTAATTAAAGTGAGATTGTAAAGTTGCTTTCCTTAGAAAAGCAGATCAGAGAACCCATGCTAGCAGCCTACCTGTGTGCTTGGTGCTATTGGTCTTACACAGCCACAGTAGCAGCAAGTAGCACCGTTGTTACACAGAGCCAATAAAAATTGAGGGCGAAACATTTTTCCAGCCCAAGACACCTTTGAAGGTTAGAAGGAGAAGTCTGTGACACTGCGGGTAGGGACCAGTTCAGAGTGCACAAATTATAATACCAGGGGTGTTGCTGTTACAGTAGAAGTAGAAGCTTCTGAAGCCTGGCAATTGTAGTAGGGCCAAAAATGGGACAACTGGTAAAAAGAAATTACAGGGTACTCTGAGCTGACACTAGGCACAAGATTGGGCACTGTGGAAACTCTATTGCCCATACAAAGTTTTAGATCAAAGTTCCAGTGTGAAGAGGAGCTCTTATGGTCAATGACAAGGAAACAGGGGCCCTGGTCACAGCTCCAGGACAGAAGAATACAACTATAGCTATAGGAGATAAGGGGTCTTTATTGTATAAAGACCAAAGGAGAGACCAGGAGCTTGGGGAACACACCTCTCTCCAAGTTATACCACATTAGAAGCACTGAAAACATCCCAAACCCCAGAACTAGTTCTGCAAAAAAGGAATGTTTAGAAGTCTGAAGTTTGCCACAATGCCTTCCCAACCCCAAGTGAGTAAGGAAAGCCTGGCTTTAACATAAAATTCAAATTGAAGAAACAGTCTGGAAAATGAACAACCAACAAAAACAGAACCCAACCACAAAAAGCTACTATGGTGTCAGGGAAGATAAAGACACAAACTCAGGTGAAGACAATAAAATGAAAATAGCAAAGCCTCAAAGAAGAATGCAAATTGGAAAAGTCCAACAAGAACTCCTGTAAGAGTAAAGCAAGAGATAAGAGTGGTAGGAGAAAAATGGGAAAAGAAATGAGAGTGATGCAAGAAAATTATGAAAAGATAGCTAATAGCTTAGTAAAAGAAAAAAAAAATAAAAATTTCAGTAAAAGTGTTGAAAAAACATCACCTTAAAAAAACACAATTGACCAAATGGTAAAATTGGCACAAAAATTCCCTGAAGAAAACAATTCCTTCAAAAGCAGAACTTACTAAATGGAAAGAGTTGTGAAAACTCACTGAATAAATTAATTCCTTAAAAATTAGGATAGAGCAAAGAAACCTAATGACTTCATGAGATGTCAAGAGACAATAAAGTAAAATCAAAAGAATGAAAAAGACAAGAAAATATTTCATTAGTAAAAGAACTGACCTTGAAAACAGATCAAGAAGAAATAATTTAAGAATTATTAGAATACCTGAAAACCATGATTAAAAAATAGCCCAAATATCATATTTCAAGCAATTATAAAGAAAAAATGCCCCAATGTCTTAGAAACAGAGGGTAAAAATAGACACTAAAAGAATCCACTGATCACCTCCTAAAAGACAACCCAAAATGAAAACTCCCAAGCCAAATTTCAGAGCTCTCAGAGCATAAAGAAAATATTGCAAGCAGCCAGAAATAAACCATTCAAATACCATTAAGCCATGGTCAGGATCATAAAATATTTAGCAGCTTCCATTTAAAAAAAGTGAGGGGCTTAGAATATAATATTATAGAAGGAATAGGAGCTAGGATTAAACTAAGAATAACCCACCCGGCAAAACTTTCTATAGTCTTTCAGAGGGAAAAATGGATATTCAATGAAAGAGAGGTCTTTCAAATATTCCTAATGAAACAAACAGAACTGAATTGAGAATTTGACATTCAAACAGAACACTCAAAAGAGGCATAAAAAGGTAGATATGAAAGAGAAATCATAAGGGGCTTATTAAAGATAAACTGTTTACATTCCAATATGGGAAAATCATGCTTATAACTCTTAAGAACTTTTTCATTATTAATATAGTTAGGAGTCTATACATAAAGAGGGCATGGGTATGATTCGATTATGTTGGGACGATCCCCAGAATATGCAGGGGTGAGAAAGTGGAATGCACTTGGAGATGGGGAAAGGGAGAGGCAGAATGGGTAAAATTATCTCACATAAAAGTGGACTGAAATAAAAACACTATGGAGAGGAGAATAGAGATGTGGAGTAGGTAAATGGATAAGAGAATAGATTAAAAATCAGAATAAAACAACATTTTTTAGAAGAGATATATTTTAAACAGACACACAAACATAAAGTTAAAATATCGGGCTGGAGCAGATTCTATTATACTTCAGCTAACATAAAAAGGCAGGGGTATCAATCATGACCTGAGACAAAGCAAAAGAAAAAACAGACCTAATTAAAAGAGATATTCAAGAAAACTATATTTTGCTAAAATGTGCCATAGATTATGAAGTAATATTTAAAAAATCCAGCAAGTTTCTCTGATAAAGGTTTCATTTTTCAAATATATAGGAAACTGAGCCAAATATATAAATGTAAAAGAAATTCCTTAATTAATAAATGGTCACAGAATATGAACAGGCAGTTTGCAAAAGAAAACAAAGATATCTGTAGTCATGTGAAAAAATGCTCTACCAGCAAAGCTGAGAGCCGGACATCCTTTTGATTCATAAACTAACGTACCTGGAGGCCTTCTTTGCCAAGGAGGGAAAAGAGGAGCCACCATCTGGTTGCTTAGAAATCAAGTTCATGGAAAAATTTTGAGACCTTGTGTTGGTCCTTCTCTTGGACCTCCTTATCTCTTGACTTTTCCTGGTCATTTAAACCACTCAACCTGCATGAAAGATCCCTGGTTAACAACCTTTGCTATATTGATCTCCCAGTTGTGCTCATTTCATTTTGCAGCACTTCATGTAAGTCTTCCCAGGTTTTTTTTAATCATCTTCTTTGTCTTTTCTTATAGCATAGTAGGATTCTCTTGTAATCATATATCCCAACTTGTTCAACCATTCCACAATTGTCAGACATCTACTCCATTTCCAATTCATTGCCACCACAAGAAGAGTTGTTATAAATGTTTTTTGTACAAATAGGTCCTTTTCACTTTTCTTACATTTCTTTTGGGTACAAACATAGTAATGGTATTTCTCAGTAAAAGTTTATTCTCAGATTTCTAACACTTTGGGCATAGTTCCAAACTGATCTCAAGAATGGTTAGACCAGACCACAACTCTAACAACAGTTCATTAGTGACCCAATTTTTCCACATCAGCTCCAGAATTTATCATTTTTCTTGTTTTTCATGTTAGCCAGTCTGATATGCAGAGTTGTTTAAATTTTCATTTCTGTAATCAGTATTGATTTAGAACATTTTTTAATGTGAGCATCAATAGCTTTGGTTCTTCTGAAAACTTTGATTTATATTCTTTCACCATATAATAACTAAGGAATGGTTCCTATTTTTTTAATAGAAATTTGGCTCCGTTTCCTATATAATTGAAAAATGAGGCATTTATCAGAGAAACTTGAAGTAGTCTTCCAAGTTTCCTGTTTAACTTCTAATTTTGGCTGCATTAGGTTTTTTGTGCTAGTTTTTTTTTTTAAATTCCATGTAATCAAAATTACCCATTATACTTCCCCTTATCTTTTCTGTCTCTTGTTTGGTCTCATACTCTTCTGTTATTCATACATCTGATAGGTAAATTTTCCCATGTTGCCTTAATTTATGTATGATATGAACCTTTATGTTTAAATCATGTACACATTTTGACTTTATGTTGATATACAGTGTGAGATGATGGGCTATGCCTAATTTCTTCCAAACATCTTTCTAGTTTTTCCAGGACTTTTTTGGAAAATGGTGAGTTCTTACCCTTAAAAGTTGGATCTTTGTGTTTATCAAACAGCAGATTAGCATGGTCATTTACTACTATATAATGTCTACCTAATCTCTTCTGCTGATCCATTACTTTATTTCATAGCCTGTACCAGATTGTTTTGATCATTATTCCTTCCTAATATAATTTAAAATATTGTATCAGTAAGGAAATAATAACAACATAGATGATAATTGTCAAAATGCCTATGTGGTTCTGTATAACAAAGTATTCGAAGCTCTCCACATAGAAGGTAGAAGAAGTAAACCATTTATTCAGATAATAGAGAACCATATTCCATAAGCCATCTACCCAATCCATCAGAGCAATAAAGCACTCAATACATAATATCACAACATGGAGCCTCCCTATCTCAAAACCTCTCCAACCCCCTGCTGGGGTCTTCCCCAAAACAAACTCAGAGTACAGCTATCACAGTCTGTTCAGCTCTAACTATCATGATGGTTATCAGCAGCCATCAGCAGCCATAACTGCTCTCTCTCTCTCTCTCTCTCTCTCTCTCTCTCTCCATTACCTACGACATAACTTCCTTTTCCTATCAGGAAGGTCTTCCCACCCCATGTGACCCAGTCTTCCTGTGATGTAAAGAGGTCACATGGCCTATTAATGAGTGGGAAAGATCTAAATTCCTATTACAAATATTATACTACTAGGCCCACCTTTCTTCTCGTTGTTTCACTGATTCTCTTTTTATTATCGATTGTTTATTCTTCTAGATGAATTTTGTTATTTTTTCTAGCCCTATAAAATAATTTTTAGTAGTTTTATTGCTATGGCACTGAATAAATAAATTAACTTAGGTAGTCTTGTTATTTTTATTGCAGTGGCTCAGCCTATCCATAAGCAATTAATATGTGTCCAATTGTTTAATTCTATCTTTATTTGTGTGAAAATTGTTTGTAATTGTGTTAATTGAGTTTGTCTTGACAGATGGACTCTAAAGTCTTTGAAGAATTACATTCTATGGGGGAGAAGTGATAAATATACTTTTAGGGACCTAAAGTTTTCAAGGGTCATAAAGAGAGTTCAATAAGACAGAGACCCTGGGGATTTTTGTGTTATGTTCTGTTCCCTCAAGAAACTATTTCTCAAAACTGTGTTAAGTGAGAATAATATATAATTTTGAAGGAAAGTGTGGGAAGAATGAGCATGAAATGAACCTCATTCATCTGAACTGAAAAAAGTAGGGTAGAAAACACACACACACACAAACACACACACACTGTATTGAAATTGTATCTTGTTATGGTCTCCACCACCACCCCACCTAGCAAGTAGGCATGATTCTTAAATTGTCACTAAGAAGCTAGATGGCACAGTGGATAGATCATGATCATGTGGTTGGGGAGGTCTGACTTCAAACACAGATTCAGAAACTTAATAGCTATATGACTCTGGACAAGTCATGTAATATCTACTTTAGTTTATTCATTTCTAAAATGGTTATAATAATAGCATTAACCTCCAAGGGTTTTTGTAAAAATCAAATGAAATGACATTTGTAAACACTGTGCAAACTTTGAAGCATTGTATAAATATCACTATCATCATCATCATCATCCTTGTAGTCATCGTTATTTTACCTTGATAGAACTCCCAGGTTATTTGTTTTTGATAACACATTCACTCTCTTTGCTTTTACATTTTCAATCTAATATTTCTTTTTTGTCATTGCTTTGTTTGCTGTCTTCTAATTTTCAAGGAGTCCTTTTTTGTGTAAGGTTTTCCACTTTCAGATAGAAGGTATTTATTCTACTGATGCTTCCCTCCAGAGTTCTTATTTCAATGAAAATTTCACTTTTTCATCTCTTCCTTTATCTCTTCACAATATTCTTATAGTTCTTCTGGCTATCTTCTCTCATGCCCTATCCTCTCATTTAAGGCTATGGTGGTAGATGTTATGGAGTTTTCTTATAGGTTTACATCTAGGGCCTCCTTTGACTCAAAATGTTTCTTTATCATTTTTGGTTCCTTCTGTTTACTCAAATAATCAACCTATGTTCCTGGCATGAGACTTTGTGCCAGTGCCAGGCAACGTCCTGACCCGTTGACCTCTTTTGAATAAGGTGATAGTGAGTCCTGTTTGGTCATAAAATCAAGTTCCTGAGTTCCTTTAATTGTTTTTCCCCTTCCCTCATGTACCTCAGATCATAAAGTAGATCTCTGTTCAGAGAGATGCCAGGTTTCTGGCTTATTTACCTGTACAAGATCTTATTTCCATGATGGAGGAGACCCACAGTACTCTGCCTTTTTCTGCGTCCTTGAACTGGATAAGACAATATATTGCTATTCCTCTTAGGATTTCTTGATCATTAATTGTTAAGGTACCCTTTAAATTTTTGCTGCAGTGCATCTGTGAGAGTTAGACAACTCTATGACCTTTCATGCTGCCATCTTAAGTGGAAGCCCCTTTTATTAATACTTATTGCCTTCCCACAGCATGTTGGATGCCATACTAATATGGAATAGAACAGGATCATAGATATAGACAAGAAGAAACTTTCATGCTTGTCATACCCAACCCTCTCATTTTATAGGTGAGGAATTGAGTCACAGAGATAGTTAGCTAGGTCATATATTGAGTTCTTATTATATGCCAGGCACTGTGTTTAGTGTTAGTGTTAGAAAAATAAGAAAACAAGATTGTTCTCACTCTCATTGACCTTATATTCTAATAGTGAGACTAAACATATGGGGAGGTAGAAACACGGTGAGGGTGGGAGGGAAGGACATGATTTGGTAGAGTCCAGGCAACTAGCACAGAGGTGAAGCACGGTGGAGAGTGATTAAGGAAGGAAGAATGAGTGGTAGTCATTTCTGGATCTTCTCCTGATAGGTTGGTTTTGTTTTAGGCCTAATCAGAGATTATCACTGATTGTCCCCAAGTTCACAGGGGTAATAGGTAGAAGGGCTAGAATTAGAGTTGAAAACAGAAATGAAGTGCCTCTAGCCCTCACAGAATTTACTATGTGGTTTAAGCTTTTGAACCATGCACAGAAAATGCTCTCAAGGAGGTAGCTTTCATAAACTGCATAAATCATTCTAAAAATCACAGGAAAAGTTATTTTAAGATTAATTTATTTATTTTTGGTTTATAACATTCATTTCCACAAGATTTTAAGTTACAAATTTTCTCCCCATCTCTCCCCTCTCCCCCACCCCAAGATGGCATGCATTCAGATTACCGTTTCTGACAGTCTGCCCTCCCTTCTGCTGCCCCTCTCCCCTCCTTTAGTCCCTTACCTCTTTCTTGTAGGGCAAGATAGATTTCTATACACCATTGCTTGTATATCTCATTTCCCAGTTGCATGTACAAACAATTTTTAGAGCTAAAAACAATTTGAGTTCCATATTATCTCCCTTTTTCCCTCCCCACCCACTCTCTTTGAGAGGGCAAGCAATACAATATAGGTTATCCATATGTCATTATGCAAAACACTTGACTAACTACATTTCCCTCCATCCTATCGTGTCCCCCATTTATTCAATATTTTCCTCTTTTAAAAAGTGTTTGCTTCTGAATATCCCCTCCCCAAATTTGCCCTCCTATCTATCATCACCCCCTCTTCTCCCTTCCCCCCTACTTTCCTGTAGGGTAAGATACCTAACTGAGTGCATATGTTATTCCTTCCTTGTGCCCAATCTGAGGAGAGTAAGGTTCACTCATTCCCTTTCACCTGTCCCCTCTTCTCTTCCATTACAACAGCTTTTTCTTGACACTTTTACGTAAGATAATTTATCCCATTCTATCTCTCCCTTTCTCCTTCTCCCAAAATATTCCTCTCTCACTCCTTAATTTTATTTTTTTAGATATCATCCCTTCATATTCAACTCATCCTGTGCCCTTTGTCTATATTCCCTTCAACTCCCCTAATACTGAGAAAGGTCTCATGAATTACACACATCATATTTCCATGTAGGAATGTAAACATAACAGTTCAACTTTAATAAGTCCCTTATGAATTCTCTTTCTTGTTTACCTTTCCATGCTTCTTTTAATCTTGCATTTGAAGGTCAAATTTTCTATTCAGCTCTGGTGTTTTCATTGAAAAAGCTTGAAAGTCCTCTATTTTATTGAAAATCCATATTTTGCCTTGGAGCATTATGCTGAGTTTTGCTGGGTAGGTGATTCTTGGTTTTAATCCTAGCTCCCTTGACCTCTGGAATATCATATTCCAAGCCCTTCAGTCCCTTAATGTAGAAGCTGCTAGGTCTTATGTTTTTCTGATTGTGTTTCCACAATACTGAAATTGTTTCTTTCTGGCTGCTTGAAGTATTTTCTCCTTGACCTGGGAACTCTGGAATTCGGTGACAACATTCCTAGGAATTTTCTTCGTGGGACCTTTTTCAGGAGGTGATGGGTGGATTCTTTCAATTTCTATTTTACTCCCTGGTTCTAGAATGTCAGGGCAGTATTCCTTGATAATTTCTTGAAAGATGATATCTAGGCTCTTTTTTGATCATGGCTTTCAGGTAGTCAAATAATTTTTAAATTATCTCTCCTGGATCTATTGTCCAGGTCAGTGGTTTTTTTCCAGTGAGATATTTTACATTGTCTTCCATTTTTGCATTCCTTTGGTTCTGTTTTATAATATCTTGATTTCTTATAAAGTCACTGGCTTCCTCTTGCTCCAATCTAATTTTTAAAGTAGTATTTTCCTCAGTGGTCTTTTGGACCTCTTTTTCCATTTGGCTAATTCTGCCTTTCAAGGCATTCTTCTCAATCGCCTTTTGGAGCTCTGTTGACATTTGAGTTAGTCTGTTCTTTAAGGTGTTATTTTCTTCAGTATTTTTTGGGTCTCCTTTAGGAAGTCATTGACCTGTTTTTCATGGTTTTCCTGCATCACTCTCATTTCTCTTCCCAATTTTTCCTCTACTTCTCTAACTTTCTTTTCCAAATCCTTTTTGAGTTCTTCCATGGCCTGAGCCCAATTCATATTTTTCTTGGAGGCTTTTGATGTAGGCTCTTTGACTTTGTTGACTTCTTCTGGCTGTACGTTTTGATCTTCTTTGTCACCAAAAAAGGAATCTAGAGTTTGAGTTTGAGTCTGGGTCTGCATCTGTGTCTTTTTTTCACTGCCTGGCCATGTTCCCAGCCAACTCCTTGACCTTTGAGCTTTTTGTTAGGGTATGACTGCTTGTAGAGAGTGCTTTGTCCCAAGCTTTAGCGGCTCCACTGCTCTTTTCAGAGCTACTTCTGCTCCACTGTCACTGCAAACTCTGCCACAGCAACGCTGCTCATCCCCCAAGAACTGCCATACAGATCCAAGCAGGGCACAGCAAGAGAATTTGCCTTTGTGACCACAAACGGATCCTTGCATTCCTACTCTGATCTGCTGCTAGCTTCCTCCCACTGTGTGATCCAGGGACTTGGAAAGCAGATGACACTGGAGTTCTGGAAGCAGCCTCATAGCTTCCTGCTGTGGCTACCACCACCGGTGCACCACCTCCTCCACCCCCAGAGCTGGTGGCCAGACCGCTCTGAACTTGATCCTGCACTTTCCCCCTAACCTGCTCTTTGGCATTTGTGGGTTGAGAAGAGGTATTTTTCTTATAGCAACCCTGTGATGGAGACTTATTATTACTACTCTAGTTTTATACTCTAATATGTATGCTCCTGATCTCCTTGGTGTAGGTACTTTGTGTAGTAGAACAGATTACAATCTTTCCACAAATTGCGAAATTATTTTTTTGGGGGGTATCTTCTCATAAATCTACTTCAGTGCGTCAAAGAGACACAAAGGAGAGATTTCTCTAGTTCTTTTAATGTTTTGTAGATACCAGTGTACCACTGAGGATCTCTATTATTCTTTAACTTTGCTATATGACTAGCCTACCTCTCTTTCTCATCATACATGTCCCTAATGTCATATCTTTGTTTCATTGATGATGTGATTTACCTACAGTCAAAGCAAGTGAACACTCGAGTTTGAATTCAAATCTTTATCTTCTTGTTTTAAGTTATGCTCATTTCACTATAAGGGACAACATGTCTTCTTCCAGGTATGGTCTATTGACAGTTGTTTATCTGCATGCATGGATTTTTAATATTCTGAACATATTTCTCTGTTGAACACTTGGATGAAAGCATTCATCGGTTGATTAAATCATTGGTTTATGCATGGAGGGGAAATTAGAGGACCCCAGTTCCATTTTTTCAGATGTAGAAACTGATGCCAATTGAGAGCAGGTCAATGACTTGGCTAAGGTTACAAATATTAAGCAGAAAAGCTAGAATTTGAACCCAAAATGTTCTGATTCTAAATCCAGTATTTTCTCCTCTAAAGCATGATAAAATATTCATTTCTGGATGATCAAATTTTCTAGTTCATTAAACAAACATAAGAAAGAAAGTATAATTCCACCATAATTACAAAATTATCATATATGTGTTCCCACTGCCTTCTAAAGTGAAATCTACCCTTTGCTATAAACATAGTAGAATTCTCACTTTTGTCTTACAAATCACAGACCGCCTGCACTATATAGTAATTCAAGGGACTTTTGCAGCAGTCATTACCTATGTAAAATCTAATCACACCAAAGCTCAAAATTAATAGTAATTTTAACAAAATGACAACCTTTGAACTCATAACTGTCATATAATGGGGCAGGTGATTTAGCCACTAAGCTTTGTTCTTTGCCAGTGATTAAAGGAAATTTACAGGTGCTATATTAACTAGGGAAAAATATTCTATTGTTTCCTTTCTATAAAAGAAACAGATAATTACAAGGGAATAACACATTAAAAATAGAGGCTAAAAGTACAAGTTCTCAACAGCACCATTTCTTGAAAATGAGACTTCACAGTCTGGTTTTTCCGCTCTAACAGAGTCCTTTCATAAAATGTTTTGTTCATAGAACACAATTGCTAGAGTTATGGTGATTTATTTAATCCTTAAAAAAACCAAAACCAAAATAAAACCCACAAAGGGGACTCAGTGTATAAGGCTACCATTGTACATGCTGGGTCCATTTCTTGCTGCAATGCTTTCCTGGAAACTAAAACCCCAAATACTTCAGAGAAATGTGAATCATATTTTTCCATAGAACAATGTAACCATTGGCTGTGTATCCTATATCAAAGATTTAGCACCCAATAGCAAATGATAAAAATGCTTATGTAAGCAATGCATTTTAATCAACCTGAGGATGGGATGAATGGTGTAGATAATTATATAAACAGGGCAGGTGAAGGATTAATCCTTAGCTGGGAGTAAGAGGACTGGAGTCCAAACTTGGAAATTAACAAATATAAATCAAAATATCATGTGGTATTGGGATCAGAGAATCAGAAAACGCAGAAATCCATGGGCCTGAGTTGGTCAACCTAAATGAACTGTGGGAGCAGTTTCATGCCATAGGATCAGAACTCAAGTCAGTTTTGTGCCTTGCATTCATATTCTAAACCACCAGATTCTGGAAGGGGTTGCATTGTCTTTGTTAGTCAAGGTCATCATGAACAACTTCTACCCCAAGTAAGCAGAGAATTGTTGGATGTCAAATTAAATCTGTCATAGCAGAGACTAGTGAAACATAGAATAGATGCAGAATCAAGATATTAATCCCAGCTGGTAGGCCATATGATACTTTTTGTGAATTAGCAGGAAGTGACTTGCAGCCCTTGCCAGCAGTTCTAGAAAGATCTACTGGTTTGTTATGGGTTGATTGCCATATCTTATTTTCAATAATACTCTGTTCCTCTATGCTGAAAGACTCCAGGAGAAAGCAATGGCAGTCAGCACCCATTTGTACACCATTTTGTCACAGCAAAGATGGAATGTTACCGACCACACCTCATCTGGAGTGACCTTTATACATGAGTAGAGATGTAATTGCTCATCTGAGACTAATAGCCCTTCCTTGTCCATGGATGCAGCAACCACTTAGAAAAGTGATCCCTATGACTGAGTATAAGGATCTCAATTGAGATTTATTAGCTGCAAAGTTTATTTTTTTCTTATGCATTTTAATTTGATTTTTTTATCTATTGCGTGTAAATAAAAACATTTTTTCTTTTTTTTTTTGGAGGGGGGAAGGCAGGGCAATTGGGGTTAAGTAAGTGTGTCAAGTGTCTGAGGCCAAATTTGAACTCAGGTCCTCCTGACTCTAGGGCCGATGCTTTACTCACTGCACCACTTAGCTGTCCCCTAAATAAAAACATTTAACATTCCTTTTTAAAAAATTTTTGAGTTCTAAATTCTCTCTCTCTGCCCCCCTTCTTTGAGAAGGCAAGGCATTTGATATAGATTATACATGTTCAGTCATGCGAAGTATTTCCATATTAGCCATGCTGCAAAAGAAAACACAGACAAAAAACAAAAACAAAACAACATGGAATAATAAAGTAAAATAAAAGTATGCTTCGATCTGCGTCCAGTCTCCATCAATTTTTTCTCAGAATGTGGATAGCATTTTTCACCATAAGTCTTTTGAAACTGTCTGTTATTAGATCATTGTGTCATTCACAATTAACTGGTCATGATACAATATTGTCATTACTATGTACAATGTTCTCCTGTTTCTGCTGATTTCACTTTGCATCAGTTCATGTAAGTCTACCCAGGTTTACTAAAAAGACTGTGCTCATCATTTCTTATAGTACAATAGTACTCCACCACCATCACGTGCCCCAACTTGTTCAGCCATTCCACAAATGATGGCCGTCCCCTCAATTTCTAATTCTTTGCCACCACAAAAAGAGTTGCTTTAAATATTTTTGTATATAAAGGTCCTTTCCCCGTTTAGCTGCAAAGCTTATAGGCAGTCAAAGGCCTCTCTGGGAGTGACTGTGCTGTCTGATATCTAAATTCAGGTTTTTGCAACAGTGTATCTGCGTATCGATTGTGGTGTCTGGAAATATAAATTTAGGGGATTATTTAGGGGAGTTCCATGATCAAGTCAATAATCTCATTATGGTCATTACCTGAAAAAGGTAAGCCTTTGTCGGGTGCTTAAATTACATCTTCCCATGGAGAATATGGGCATGAACATCAGCACTGGTTCATTCACATCTCGTTGAGGTTTCAGTGGCTGGGGATAATTTGGTTTATTCAGATCTTCGTTGTTTCTGACAAGGCTGCCTATTTGTGGTGGGCCATTAAAAGGGAGTCTTCATCAAAAATTGCCCTTTTCACTTTTTTTTTTCTCCTCCCTCCCTTCCTTCCTTCCTTCCTTCCTTTTTTCCTTCCTCCCTCCCTTCCTCCCTCCCTCTCTCTCTCTCTCTCTTTCTCTCCCTCTCTCCCTCCTTCCCTCCCTCCATCCCTCCTTCCCAGGGTTTTGCTTATCTGCTTATCTAAACATCTTCAAGTGAGTCTTTAAAGTTTTAGAATTTTATTAATTCTTTTTTTGGTTACATCACCATTGGTTCAGCCTCACTCCAGACTAAACCCTGCCTTATGACAAATAAAAACATTAAATCAAATACAACAGATGTAGAGATTTTTTCTGATTATGTATATATCATTCTATTCTAATAATACTTCACCTCTCTGCCATAGGTGGGAAAGAAGGAACTTATTAATCACTATGTGCCAGATACTGTGGCAAGCACTTTATAAATATCTTACTTGTTTTTTTTTAACAATCCTGGGTTCCGTATGTTATTATTATCCCCATCCTATTGTTTAAGAAACTAAGGCAGAAGAGGATAGGCTAAGTGACTTGCCCAGGCTCTCACAACTAGTAAGTATTTCAGGTTAGGTTTGAACTCAAGTTGTCCTGACCCCAGGCCCAACTCTCTAGTCATTGAACCACTCATATTCTTCTAGTATATTAGTTTTTTAAAAGGTATGTTTAATTCTGTTTTGTATTTTTTAAAATTAGACTTTGAATTAGAATTTGACTTCCTTTTAGTGGTCTTCACATGTACACTCTTGAGGTTGTATATATTGTTTTCTTGGTGCTGCTTATTTTGTTCTGTATCAGGTGATACAGAACTGCTCAGGGTTCCTTGGATTCATCCTATGTCTTATTTTTTATTCAACAATAATATTCCATTGCTACCAAATAATAAAGTTTCATAGCCATTATCCAAATGATAGGTATCTGCTATTAATATTTTGGTATGTACTAGACTTTTGTTTTTGTCTTTGACTCCTTGTGTATGTTTGTGTGTTTGGGGGTGGTGCTTGTAGATAGACATAAAGATGAATCATATAGCAAGAGAATGTGTGAAAGGGTTGAGATTTTCATAAGCAGAGAGATTATCCATTCCACTGAGATCATGTATCTACTAATACATTCAAGTAAGAGACATGATGATAAAGGCCAACATTGTTGATGCAACAAGCAGCTTGTTAATTTCTGGTGGGACTATGAAAGCACATTGTAGCCACAGTATTTCGGCAATAAGACAAAATTCAATATCTGAGATACAGATAGAACGTTCCTTATACCCACACCCATGAAGATGCACACATAGAAATTTTTATTTCTAATGAATCTGAAGCCTTAGAAAGATTCATTATATAATGTGTATATGTGTGTGCATGAATGTATGTGTGTATGTGTGTGTGCGCATACAGAGTGGGTGACCCCAAAGTTTTAAGCTTTAGGCAGATAGATAAAAATAGACATTTTCAAATAGGTGTATATTTTTATATTATATGTGTGTGGGCACATGTATATATATTCATAAATACATACATATATACATCTATCTATGTCTATCTAAATCTCTGCCACTAAAGATCAATCTAATATTGACATTTATGTATCCATAGAATAGTATCTGTAGACAACATGGAGATGTTGCAGTCATATTGTAAGTTCGGTCTGTCTCATTTAATTAACACAGCTGAATCTTTAGGGAACCTAAAAGTTAATGCTAAGCACTTCTGCAAATGGAAAAACTGGATCCTGTGAGCCAGTCAATGCATTTTTTCCAAACCACCCACTGTCCTCATTAAAGTAACAACTCCTTATTAAAAAAGGAGCTCCAGGGTGATGTAAAAACTGTTTTAATTATGGTATCTAATTATAAACAATAAGTCACTTCAACAAATTTTTAGTGTCTTAACTATAATAAAAAGAATAATTAACAAGCAACAAGACTCCTTAAGCTGATAGAACTGCTCTCTCTTGCTCTTATACTACCCAAAGCTTTCTATATTGCTATTCTTCCTGGCTCATTTATAGAAATTGTTTATCAAAGGTCACATTCTCCTAAAAGTACATTGTAAGTGGTGAGAAGCCATTATATTTTAATAGATGATGCTGATATTTCAATTTGCTTGTTCAATAGTATCATTGGGACTTGGAATATTGATTTGGGATACTAAGATTAGGTTGTATAATTAATCTATTAAATTGCGGTATAGGGAAAATAAAGCATTCCTTGAAAGACTAAAGTTTTTCCTGAGGTGTGGTCAAAAGACATTGTTTGTAAACTTGTATTTTCCTTAAAGTCACACAAAAATGTGAAAGCCTTGCTGCATCTCTAGCAACAGGTTTCCACATTAACTCATTTGACCCATTTTTTGTTTTAAGAGAAAGATTGATGTGTCTAGTTAATGGTTTAGAACTTTTTTTAACCCTTGAATTTAGACAAGAAATCAAGCTTCCACCTGCCAGGAGAAACCAACCTAAATTTTGTTATGTGACTTTGTGGAAGAAGGTGTGAAAAGCCATATGTACCTGAAAATGTGAATATCAAACTCTTTTAGAATTTTTCACCCATAAGACGTTTTTTTCCTTTTTCAAAAATCTCAAACAATAGCTATACAATCAGCTTATTCGTTTAGAACCAAAGCTAGAGAATTATTATGAAAAACCTGAATGAAATGTAAGTTGCTTAAATTTAGAAGCATTGACCTAGAATTGGAAGAGACCTGAGAAAAGGCTTAAATTTTGAATGGGAAATTGAACTTAGAAATTGAAAACTTCTTAAATTTTGAAACATCAATCTAGAACTGAAGAGGACCTGAGATATCAACCAGTCTAATCTACTTCCTTTTGTAAATGAGGAAAGTGAGGTCTCAGGACTTAAATGACTTGTCCAAGTTGCACAAGTAGTAAGCATCAGAATCCATCCCAGCATCTCCAAATCCAGAGACAGTTCTCTTTGCACAGCATCAATCTACCTTGTCTTGTAACCACTTACTATGCACTAATATCTACATATCTATATATGTGTATGTATACATTTATATATAATAGATATATACATATCACTTATATGTCTATATGTTGAGTTCCTATGGTATCATGCTAAACTGACCAGGTCTGAGATGTTCAACAAATCACTTTACTTCTCTGGGCCTCAATTTCCTCATATGCAAAATGAGAGACATTGTATAGATGACATCAGAGATCTCATCCACCTCAAAACTGGTAATATTAGGATCACATGTTTCAGTTGACCACCAGTCCCAGTTGTAGAACTATAAATTATTGAATGATTTATTAAAATGAGTGAAATGGTACCATCTGCCTACTATTATAAATATATATATTAGAATTATGATTAATAGCATTCGTTGAATATTTACAGTATTCTAGATACTATAATAGAAAACAGTGCAATGCTCAATTCACTCAACAAGAATTTCATCACATTATGGACTTACAGATAGAGAAAACTCTTTAAGCAAATTGAGGCATCATGGTAGAGAAGTGGATAGAGTGTGGGGCCTGAGTTCAAATCCGGTCTCAGATATTCATTGTGTGATGCTGAGCATGTCACTTAATCTCTATCTGCCTCTGTTCCATCATCTATAAAGTTAGGTTAATAGCACTGGCCTCCCAGGGTTATTTTGAGGATCAAATGAGATAATATTTGCAAAGTGCTTAGCATAGTGCCTAGCATGTGTTAGGCACTATATAAATGTTAACTGTTTTGTTGTTATAGCATCCAGGAGTACAATATCACTATGTGCATAAAGATCTGTTAGGTTCTATAAGGAATACCAAATGTAAGGGGGCAGGGCAGGGGACATAATCTCTCCACACTTCAGTTTCCTTTTCTGTAAAATGGGTGGGATGGCTCGGATATGTAACGATCAGCAAAGCTAAAGTGATCCTGTATGGAATCGAGGGGAAGAAAATGGCAGCAATAACAAAAGATGGCCATATGGAACTTTGCCCTGGTAAGATCTAATCTGGAGAAATTTTTCAGTTTGAGGATGTATATTTTGGGAAGGAAATTGATAAACTGAAGAGCATTCTGAGGAAGGCAACTAGGATGGTGGAAGCCTTTAAATCATGCCATATTGGGACCGGTTGAAGGACCTGTGTATAATCAACCTGGAGAGGAGAAGATGTGTATGTGCTTATGTGGGGGCATGGGAAAGGAGTGGAAGGGAAGAACATGATACCTGTCTTTAAGTATTTATAGGGCTATCCTACAGTGAAAGGATTAGATTTATTCAGTTTTTTTCCCTGAGAGCAGAAGTAAGAGAAGTTCTAAGTTGGCAGATTCTGATTCAATGTAAGAGAAGGAAAAAACAAGTTCTACTTTTAAAAAGAATCGAAGTCTATTTACCAATGTAGATAGCAATCTCTTAATAATTATTTTCTGGAAATTTTATACACGATTTCCATAAATCTTCAAGAGCAATTGGTGTTAGAAAGAAGTAAACCTACATAAGGTGACATAAAAATGCATAAGAGGTAAAGAGATAAATAATTCTAAATAAGATAAATGGCTGTGTTGAGATATGCAGAACAGGGCAATATTAGATAGATAAAGAGCTGAGCTTGGATTTAGGAAGATCCCAATTCAAATCCTGCCTCAGACATTTATTAGTTGTATGATCTTGCAGTTGGCAGTTAAATTCTATTAGTCTCAGGTTCTTTATCTTTAAAGTGGGGATAATAACACCTACCTCCCTGAGCTATTGTGAGTATTAAATGAGGTAATATATGTAAGGCACTTTACTAACCTTAAATGTTACTAGATAATATCTAGCTTCAAGTAGTTAAATATTACTAGCACTCAGAGTACTATGAGGTTATGAGGGAGAGCAACAGGAAATAGACATGCTTGGATAGTTTTTAAGTAATAAGTAGCAGATTTGGTGGAAAGGTGGTGAGGAATTTTATAGGCAAAGGGATGTGCACAAAGGTCTGAAGCACAAGAAAGATGTGCATCTTAAATAGTAAATAAAACCAACCTGGCTAGAAAGGACAAGATACAGAATACACGACGAAGGCACTGAACACAGATAATCAGTGAAAAATTGCCCAGATTTAACTGTGGAATAGTTCTCCATGTAAAACTAGGAATGCTCCTTAATGAGAATTTGCAGGAAAATTAATTATCATGCTAGATAAACATATCAGGAAAAATAATTTTTCATCACCTGTGTAGTCATCTTGCCTGAACCAGAGCCTCTGCTAAGACATGGTATGTGATTCTTTATCTCTACTGCTAACTTACATTTCACTACCCTACCCATGCCCCTTTCAAGGTGTTGGCATTCCCAACCCTTTGTCGCATCTAGACAACATCCATCCTCCTTTGTGATATACTAAAGCAAGGGTGACCAATGGATGACTTCATTGGAATGGAGGAGCAGTGGGAGTCAGATTTTAAGGCTCTTTTCCAGCTGAGTTTACAGCTTCTCAGTCTGCTCTCAGTGCTTAGGCAATCTTGAAATGGCTCCTAAAGATGAATTGGATAATAATTAGATAATGGATATTTTAAGGACACTAGAAATTTCTCTACCATCTAACTTTTCAAAGAATATAATAAATCTCAGAGTCCCTGAGAGAGACTCAATAGTTCCATTATTTATTGCCTGAGTGACCTTGAGTAAATCATTTTACTTACTTGAGCCTGGGTATCCTCATATGTCGTATGATGAGATCTAATGTCCTGGCTTTAAATCCTGTCATTCTATGACTCCTCTCCTGAAGGAAAAAAAAGAAACCAAAAGCAACACTACCACCGAGAATCTGTTCTCCTTGACAGCCTGATCAGGGAAACCAACATGGATCAATTTAGGTTTGAAGAAGTAATGAGATGCAATTGTAAATGGAAAATGTCATCAGGAAATCTGACCCATGTGAATAATCCTGCCCTTTACCTTTACTATTTTATACGTCCCTATGTATGCTGTATCTTGGTATCCAATAGGTATTCATTTCCCTGATCTAACTGTTTCAGCAAGAAATACATGACATTCACGACTATGTTACAACTAGGGTTCCATTAATCCATCCTTGCTCCATTCAAATGTATGATTTTTGATCCATAGAATCTCTGCCTACCTGCCTGAACTGTAACCTAGCTCTCTGTTCTACCTTGGAAGCTGCCTCACTTGATGCCTTACAATTTCCTCAGACTCGTTTATAAATAATCATTCAAAAGAGTTAATTATAGTATCAAATTCAATACTCCCTCCCCTGTAATCCTTATTTAGATTGCCTCTGTGTTAATTACAATAGCATCTCATCTCACCCAGACCCTAATCATTTGCATATATGGTCAATCCTCAGCTTTCATGGGTAGGGAGCAGATGGGGGGGGGGGGTGGACTGGTGAGCATGTAGCATTCCTAGAAAATGACACAAGTAGATGAAGCCAAGGAGAGAAGCCAGGAAGTTTCCTGAGCTCTCCCCAGTTTCCCTCAGAAACAATGTAAATCAAGCCTCTAAAAGATTTCTGGAGATACAGAACACATAAAAAGGTGGAGTGAAACAATTTCCCTGCTTAAGATAACTTGGAGGGACTACAGGAAAGGTCTACCTCACTTGGGTAGAATGAGAGCACAGTACCTCACAGTGTCCAGGCAAACCAGTGGGAGGCTCTTAGCCACAGCACAGATCAGTAACATTTTCCCTACGGTTCTGGCTCAGTAGGCCAGTGGCCTAGCAGGCAAGCTGTCAGGCCTCCAGCTATAGCCTGGAAGGCAAATTGCCACCCTGAAAAGCCAGATCACAACAGGTTTAACTAGGTCAGGAAACCCCAGTGCAGTGGGCAAGCCATTAGCACCTGACTCTGGCAGAAAGCCAGTGATCAGTGCTTTGATCCCCAGCACAAGAAACTTCGGATGGTATCCCTGTACCCCAGGAGCAGAGCCCAACTTTAAAAGCCATAAATTAGGCTAAAAAACTGTGCAAGAAACATGAAAGAGCCCTGACCATAGAAAGGTTCCATGGCTACAGGGAAGGTCAAAACACAAACCCAAAAAAAGACAACAATGTCAAAATGCCTACATGTGAAACATCAAAGGGCAATTTGAATTGGTTTCGAGCCCAAGAAGCCTTCTTGGAAGAGCTCAAAAGGCATTTTAAAAATCAAATAGGAGAGGTAGAAGAAAAATTGGCAAAAGAAATGAGAGGTATGCAAGAGTGAGTCAACAGTTTGGAAAAGGAAGGACAAAAATTACCAAAGAAAATTTTTTTAAAAATACATTTGGGAGGGTGGAGGCAAGATGGCGGCTGAAAGCAGGGACTAGTGTGAGCTCCCCGCCAAGTCCCTCCAAAAAGCTATAAAAAATGGCTCTGAACCAATACTAGAACTGCAAAACCCACAAAATAGCAGAGGGAAGCAGGGCTCTAGCCCAGGACAGCCTGGATGGTCTCTGGGTAAGGTCTATCCCGCATAGAGCTGGGAGCAGAGTGGAGCAGAGCAGAGCCCAGTATGGGCTGTGAGGACCAACCAGACCAGGAGCTGGGAGGAGTGTGACCCAGCACCCTGAATCAATGAGCTGCAGTACTTACCGGACTTCTCAACCCACAAACACCAAAGACAACAGAGAAGGTTAGTGGGAAAAGCAGCTGGGGACAGAGTGTAAGAAGAAGTTTGAGGTTCGGCCACCGCCCCTGGGCAGAGGAGGTGGGGCAGCTACAGAACTACAGCTGCAGTTGCTTCAGGCCCCAGGCCCACCTGGTGGGAGGAATTAAGTGGCAGATCAGAGCAAGAGTGAAGAGCCTGCTGAAGATCTAAGTCCAGTCCAGGTTGGGGGGGTTCTTGGGGAAGG
>CM053622.1:284195524-284229654 GCA_028646595.1 Phalanger gymnotis
AAGAAATGTACCAATCTGATGCCTCATCATGACATAAAGGCGACCCTGGGATCTTTGAGCCTGTGCCAACAAGATGGAGGAGGCTGTGTGGAAAGGCTTTGAGGATAGTATCAGTAATGGAATGTTTCTTCCTTCTAAGGGACAGCCTTGCTCAGCATGAAGCTAAGCATAATTAGCAGGCTGTCCAGTTGGTGACCACCTCATTAGACATAGCAACCCATCAAACGAATCAGAGCTGTGAGTAGGCAGTTTGGAACCTGGGGCTAGAATCCAAATTGCCACTAGGGCAAGAACTATAAAAGGCCTCATACTTAGGGAAGGAGTGGAAACCACTCTGTGGTGGAGAGTCAGAAACTCCAACTTACGACAAGACCATTGTTAGGGAGATTCCCCACAGAAACCCGCTTCCAGCCAGAGAAAGAAGCTTATTAGTTAGCTTCCAAACGTCTCCAATTTAAACCAATCTTTGCAGATGGACACTTGGAATCCAAGCAATCTGATTACTTAGAGGTAGAGGCTGAATGGTGACTTTTACAACCAACAGATACTTTAGAGAAGGGACAAAAGTAGGACTTGAAGTGAATTATCTTCCCGGCTCTGCCCTTCAAAGTATCATGTTAGATCTGACATAGACATTAGGCACCATCTATGTTCTATACATAGAGGCTACAACCCCCCCCCATGGGATCAGGATATATTTCAGGGGGTCTTATGACTTGGATGGGAAAGCAAATAATATCTTTATTTTAAAACAATTGATTTCCTTAGAAATCTTTTGTATTTCATTTTATGCATTTAAAAACTTTATTATGAAAGGAAGTTCCTAGTTTTCACTGGACTCTACCAAAGGTCCATAACACAAAAATGGTTAAGGGCCTTTAACTTAGTCCTTGATTTTTTGTGAAAGGATACTGAGGCATCTGAGGAGGGAAGTGACTTGTGTAAGTTGATAGAGGAAGGTTCATTCACTTGTTACTATAACGAGGCAAAGGTGACATGAATTTGAATGGAGACCATAATATATATACTCACAGACTCATATTGCTGGAGGAGATCACACAGTTCATTTTGTCCAATCTCTTCACTTTACAAAAGAGGAAACAGAGGCCCAGAGTTAGTGGTTGAGCAGGGACTCAAACTTAGTCCTTTTACCACCCAGGCTATTACTGTCTCAGCCACACTATCTAAACATGTTAACCCTGATATGGATGAGGGTAATTGCCCTTTTAGAGAAGTCATCCATATTCTCAAGACTCAACCATGAAGGAAGTAGAGGAGCAGGAAGGAGCCCCTTGTCTTTTCCACCCAAAACTTTGTACACTGGACCCTTGGGCAATATCAAATGGATTGGAAGATCAGATTTACAGGCAATTGTGGAACACTGTGTCAAGTATGGGAATTTTCCCTTAAAGCCTTGGATCCTTCCTTTGCCTCAGTTCTCTTGAAGCATTGCCAGTCCTTACTTCCATGGCGGATAATCTTAAGCATTTTGGGGGAACTCCTAGTCCTGGAAGAACAGTTCTGGGATCCTTGAAAAAGAACTTTTCTATTTTCAGTGTGCTATTTATACATAAAATAAAGATGGGACCCAGTATTCTTTATCTAAATCCAATATTCTTTATATTGTATCATGTAGTCTCTACTTTATTTCCCATTCCTCATTGTATTATAGCCAAAATCCTCTTTTAGGAAGTCAAATTGTATGTTGATGAACCTAAGACCTTTGTGCCCCAAATTTGAGGAAGGAAAAGATTTCTGGGATGAGGAGGAAATGTCACCAGGAAAGTCTGGATCCAGTTCTGTCTCATTCCTTTACTTTCGCTGTACCTTCCAAAGGACTTAGCTTCACAATAAAGATGATGAACAGGAGAAAGTGAGAGCTTTACATCATACCTCTGCCCTTGCCCTGCCTCTAGCTCATCATTGGATCCCACTTCATCAACAGGTCATGCTCCTGACTTCTTTCCAGACCTATCCAATTACCTATTGAAACTCCTTCAAATCCTACTCCATTCTGTCCAACATTCTTGTCAAAAACAAAATTAAATTCTCCCTCCAGTCATTTGCAGTCCCTCTTTAATTTTAGTAATGACAATGACAGACTAGTAAAAAATAGAACAGAGGGCATTAAAAAACAAACATTGTTTAGACTGTAATAAGAATTAAATTAATTAATTATATATGCCAAGTGAAGGTATATGATCATGTGGGATACTACTGTGTTATAAGAATGACGAGCTCATTGATTTTTAGAAAAACATGAACAAACGCATGAAATAATGAGCAAAAATGAACAGAACTAAGAGAACATTGTATACAATAACAATATTGTTTTAAGAACACTTTGAGAAATTAAGTCATTTTGATTAATATAAATGCTCAAACTAACTACAAAGACATATACATTCATTGAGAGAAAGAATTGATAAATAGAAGCATGTATAGAACAGTTTTACATATATATGCAAATTCGTGTTTAATGGTAGCTATCTCTATTGCAGGGGCGAAGTAAAACATGGAAAAAAATAAATTTTCATGATAACTTTATTATATATTTTAAAGAAATAGCAAGTTGTACATAATAGATTTTCAGTTTCCTGTGCAATCATCTTTTTATTATAATTATGAAAATGCTTGTTTTATTCTATAAATTAGAAATAAAATAAATAAAAAATAATTAATTTAGAAGTGGTTACTCTAAATCAATGGTCCCTAATTTTTTTTTGATTGTGCATCTCCATCAATAATTTTTGGATGCAATGCTCTTCATGTGTATACATGTATGTACACATAACATATAGGTATGTATTTACTTCTTTATAAATTATGTACATATCATGAAAATCATATGCATGCACTTATAATTCTGTACATTGTAAAACTTATACAAAAATATAAGTTAAAAGAATGACATAAAGATGATAGCCAATAGGAAGGCATTGGAGTTTAGTAAATGATTAAGTGGCATCGTCAGAACTGCCATTCAGGAAAAATCAGTTTGGCAGCTTCATGAAAAATAATGAGGCAGGGAGATCAATTGAACATTTTGATTGCAATAGTCTTAAGAAGTGGTGATGAGGGTCCAAACTCAGATGGTGGCTATGCAAGTAAAAAGAATGGGACAACTGTGAGATGTTGTAGGGACAGAAACAATATGAATCTGCAACTGACTTCATATGTTGGGTGAGAGGAAGTGAGTTCCACATCACTGTTACTCTAAGTACAAAGGAGTAGGTTGGGCATGGGGGAAAGTAATTAGTTCAGTTTCTGACCTACTTATTTTGAGATGTTTCTGGGATATCAGTTTCTAAACATCTCATAAGCAGTTAGTGATGTTCAAGAGAAACATTAAAGTTGGATTTATACAACTTTGTGTGAACTGCATGTAAATGGTAATTAAATCAATGGGAGCTAGTGAAGTTACCAAGTGAAAGTATCTAGAAAAGAGTGCCTGGGACAGAGAACCTTGGGGAATAATCAGTTAGGGGGTGACATGGATGATGATACAGCAAAGAAGGCTATGAGCAGTTAGAAAGGCAGAGGAACAATTAGAGAACAATATCATGATATCTCAGATAGGAGTGAGTATGTATTGAGGGGGTGAGTAAAGTCAACAGTATAAAATATTTCTGTGAGGCTAAGAAGGATGGTGCTTGAGAAAGGGCTATCAGATTTCACAATTAAAAATTATTAGTGATTTTGAAAAGACCAATTTCAGTGGAATGAGAAGTCAAGGATAATGAACAGGTTGGAAACCTAGGAGACAGAAAGAAGGGTGGTGCCCTCCATGTAAATAGGCATGCTAGAAGTAGGAGTGGATTTTGGAGGGAAAAATATTGTAATTGGAAACCATCTGTGCAACCTCATCCTTTTCTACTTATTCATTCCCATTAAAAAAATAAGAGTTTGTATGCTGTCTCATGAACTTGGATTTTATTAGATAATAACCCTGCTGAGGTTACTGCAGCCATACTGGTAGCCTGAAGAATGGGGAAGCATGTAAAGTGCAGAACATTTGTTTTGAAGAAAAGCCTCGGCTATGGGTGGAGATGGATTGCAACACATATTCGAACCCTCTGATTGGTTGCTCACGTATCCCTTTGTGTCAATTCATAACCCCCTTTAGTTTCACCCTTTCCCAATTATTTTTAAGAATGCTTCTCTAAATGATATTAAAAACAGAATATTATCAATCTTGAGGTAAAATAATTTTGATGGTATTTAAGGATATTTTAAAGACATTTGAATAAGTTGAAGATATCAATATTGTGAGTAAAAAACTCTTTAAACTTATAATTAATTAAAAAAAAGTAGGGAGGGAATATCAACAACTACTTTCCTACCTATATAAAATGTTTATGAGAGGGGGCGGACCAAAGATGGCAGCTTGAAAACAGGGAGTCACTTAAGCTCTGCCCCAAATCCCTCCAAACACTTGTAAAATGACTCCAAACAAATTCTAGAGCTACAGAATCCATGAAATAACAGAGGAAAATGAGTCTCCAGCCCAAAAGGGCCCAGATGGTCACTGGGAAGGTTCTATCAGAGCACAGACCAGCATGAGCCATGCCAGGACAGACCAGGCCTGGTGTAGACTGGTCAGAGCAGGGTTCAGGGCACTGAATCACTGAGCTGTGGCAGTTACCAGACTTCTCAACCCAGAAACGCCAAAGACAACATAGCAGATCAGTGGGAAACTACTGGATCTGGGTGAAAGAAGTGCAAGGTACTGACCCAGACCTGGGGGCAGTGGGTAGCAGAAGCAGGAAGCTCTGGTGGCTGAGCTCCAGTTGCAGCTGCTTCCTGAGTCCCTGGCCCACATGCTTAGAGGAATCAAGTGGTGGATCAGAGTGGGAGTGCAGGGCTTTCTTGCTATGCCCTGCTTGGATCTGGGTCATGGTCCTGGCTGGTCATTCTTGGGGGAGAAAGAACACTGGTGTGGCAGAGCTTGTGGTGACTATTCTTTTTTCCCTTTTGTTTTATTCTCATTTGTATTTGTTTGTTGTAAATCTCCAGGACAGGTGTATCTTCATAGCACAAAAGTCCTGTGAATATGCAACAATTTACAATCTTCATGATTTTAAAATGTCAGTTTCCAGTGTTTCCAAGTATAGTTCTTTCTTATTATTTTATTAGCTTAGTAACGGTAATTGCAAGCAGGGTGGGGCTTTTTGTTGTCTTTCGTTTTGGAGTGTTTTTCATCACTAAGGCAATCAAATGACTTTGAATATTGCCTTCGTTTCAATCAAGAGTCTTTGATTAAATTGGGAGTCTTTGATGACCTGCTTAAGTCACAAGAAGGCCTATGTTACACGTGTTTGAGTCACATGGTTGTGATGCCCTCTGACCCTGATAAAGTGTGTATATATATACTGTGAGGCTAGATTTTTGTTTGAGGCTCGCTCACTGTAAGGGTTTCATGTGATTTGACCAGACAAGACTTTGAGTAGCCATTGGAGCCTCCCAGCTTTGAATACCCAGATGTTGGTGCTTCTCCCTCTGGTAAGTATGTATGCATGTATTGCTGTGGGTAGACAGAGGCTCTGCCTGCTGATTTGTATTATTTGCTCTATTAATATAATTTCTCTTTTTGTTTTCTCTGAAGTTCAGGGTGCTGACTTTTTTCCCCTGAGCTAACTGAATGATATATGTATGTTTGAATAAAGTGAGATTGTAAACCCCTTTAGGCTCCTTAGAAAAGCACATCAAAGAATCTATGCTAGTAGGCCTCTTGGGTGCTTGTGTTATTGGCCTTACACAGCCACAGTTGTGACAAGTAGCATTGTTGTTACGGTGACCCAATATATGCTTTGTGATTTACTGATTATTTAAACTTAAAAATGTAATGTTCTCTTTAATCATAATTTTAATTTTATTATTATTTCTTGATGAGATTATTGAAGAACTTAAAATTAGCCAACATTACAATTATTAAAGCATGGAGCTGAATGAATTTTAGGTTCACATTACATCTCCTTTTTTGCATGACATGTATAACAATTTACTATATAATGCATATGTAAAAAAACCACTTGCACCACTCAAACCTACAGCTAATAATACGTCTAAATCAACATATGTAAAAATTATATGAACTAAGGCTGTAGACGAATGTGTCACTGAAATATTTGTTGTCAAAAAACAAAATTGTACTCATCTACAAAGTAACAAAAATAGTTTTCAATAGCAAAAAAATGATTTCGTGAGTAAATCCATCAATAAGTTGAAATTGAAGCTGTCGGTGACCTCACTTCCTTGGGAATGATTAAGATTTGCAACCCTATATAGGAAATATCTTATTGGAGGACAGGCTTTACAGTAACATTTTATTTTACTGAAACATATACTTTTTTCAATCAATGTTAGTGGAGCTGCCATACTTGCACTCTGGCATCATAGTCCCTAATATATTCCATGAAGACATGCCACTAAAGAAAACAGAGAGAAAACTGAATGAGATCAGTTACTTATAGAAGAGATCCCATTTCAGAGATGATACAATTTTTAGGATGGTGCTAAATTCATTTTTAAAATATCTGACCGAAGGTGACTAAATGCTTGGGGGAAGGCAATGCACTTTGTTTTATCTTAACAGTGAATGAGATAATATCAATACCTACTGGACCACATGCCTATATTCCCATCTCTTCCAAAGCTTTTCATACTATAGCATCATAGATCTATACAGGATCTCAGAGACCATCTAACTGAATGCTCTGATTGTAGAGACGAGGAAAGTAAGACAGATTAAGTGATTTGCTCATAGACACAGAGGTCATATTTAAACCTAGTTCCTCTGACCCCACATCTAGTGCACTTCTAACTGAATCACACTATTGCACTTTCATGTGAGAATAAATATATCCATGTACTGAAAGAATTCTTGATGGAGAGAGGAAAAACGAATGGGCAGGAATTCACAAATAACATTCTACAGCAGATCATATTTCAATCACATAACTGAAAAGTATTGAGAATACACAATCCCATTATACTAATTTTTTTTTCCTTTTTTCACATCCATGGCAATATGAGATGACCAAATGTCCCAAGAAATGATCTCTTTTTTCTCTTTTGGACACATGACAAAACTAATATCACCACCTCCTTTATTTGCTTCTCCAAGGAGAACCTGTGAACTATCCTTCTCTGTAGCTGTCATTGTCTTTTTTCTTCTGACTTCTTTCATAGCAAAACATTAAGATCAATAGGCTCAGTTCCTATACCTCACGGTCACTGGCAAAGATCCCTTCTTTAGAGTACCAAAAAGCCAAGTAAATCAGTATAGACCATCTAAAAACTGCATGGCATCTTCTTACCTCTTTTTCAAATTCAGTCATTGTCAGTATGGAAGTAGAAGAGGTTACAAAGGATGGAAGACCATTTTGTATTTTTTCTTTGTTTCTTGAACTACCATGGGAAAGAACTGATTACCAAGTGGTCAGTTTACTAGTCATGAATTTCTCTGGACTCAGAATGCCCATATAGTTTTACTGGCATTTCATCAGAAACCTTTTCTGCATTACAAAGCCTGAAGAGAAACATATGTAAGAATGTAAGAATTCAGGGTCATGGGATTTTAAGATCATAGCTGTAAGCCTGGAAAGAAACTTAAGCATCAGTGAGTTCGACTCTATCAGTTTATAGATGAGGAAATGGAGTCCCAAAGTGAGTGACTTGTCAGTGAACGGAATTTAGAAAATTTAATGTGAGAGTCAAACACTGGTCTTCTTCATTCCAGGTCCAACACTACACCAAGCCATGAAAGGGACTCTTCTGAGTAGGACCTTGTGGCATGCATAACGGTTTTTATTGTATGTGATGATGGGACATAAATTGGTAAATCATTTGCACAAATGGAAATTAGTACATTTTATGCAAATCAATCAATAAGCATTTATTACAAGATCAAGCGTTTCTATGGTCACTTCATGAAAGAAGAAACATTAGAGGCAAGGAAATAAGAAAGGATACTTTATAATGCATAAACTTTGCGCTTGATAGTGTGGAGTTGATCACTCCTCTTTTTCTTCTCTTTTCGTAGAGATCTTACTTAAGTAATTCCTGGACTCCAGGATATATCCTCTCTTTCTCTATTACCTTTGGGTAGGATAATTTGTCAGCCCTCACCTTGCCCCCATTCAGGCCTTCAGGAAGAAAAGAAAATACCTGCCCTAAGAATTGCATCTAGGGTCATGTGCTGAGATTAATGTGACAGGGGATAACTCTGCTTGGTGAGCATCAATAGGAAAAAGGACTGTCAGGGTTGGGGAGGTTTCTTCTTTTTAAATACAAACTCCAGGGAAAAGGGAAGAAGGGAATGACCCTGATAAGTTAAGTAATAAAGGTACAACTACAGTTATAGTATTCTAGAAAAGCCTGTCAGATGCGATTAATAGCAGGTTACACCAAATGAATGGGAGTTTTAATGGGGTTGGCAAGGGATATGATCAGAAGAACATTTACAACATATCTGCTTTTTTTGAGAGTGGGGATCGATGTGGTTCTAGAATGGGATTTTTTTGATGCTCCTATTGAGCTCTAGAGGAATGGTTTATAGAGACTGGCAGAGCTACAGAAATAAAAAAAGGCCCCAAATACTTTATCTAAAACAGCCCTGAGCTTTCCCTTAAAGAAGACCACTACAAGTACTGTGAGGTTCTCTAATAACCATAACCTCCCCCCATCACTCACCTTTAGCCTCCTTCCACAATAAGCACATGTATGCCCATGCCTGCATACACTCACACACACACACACACACACACACACTCACACACACAAATATACACATATAAGTGCATAGGTATTAGTCTACACAAAGGGACTAGGAAGGGCATGTTAGATGCGGTGAGTTGTTTCTCTGATGACCTTTAATGACAGACAGATCCAGAGTATAAAGAGAAGCAATATTCTGGGTATTGATGCCCATTTGCATTGGTGTATGTTTGAAACACGGAGAATTATTGCCATACAAGTGTCTTCTGCAGTTTTACTAAGTCTGATGATGCCAAAGGGAACTAGTATTGTTTATGAAACAGCTGGGAAGCTGACAGCTGACTTCTTTTTTCCAGTAGTACTAAGAACAGGCAATAAGCCCTCTGTTGATAATACAAAATGGTAAATAATACAGATTGTCATATGAAGTAACAAACATATCACCACATTGAAGGAGATGAGGGAGAATAAGGAAATGTACAGGATCTGACTATCAAGTAAGGAGATTGATTTTTAAAGCAGTGGTCTATAACTTAAAAATCAAAATGAACCTCCTGCAAAGCAGCCACTTTGAAAAGACTCATTTCAACTCTCATGCCATTGCTCAAGATACTCAGAGTAACTTATCATCTGTTACTGCCTCCAGACCTATGTTATAAGCCATGCCAAAAGATCCTTCTCATTAGATTCTGGTCACATCTTTTATCAACTTGACTTGAATAGTAAAGATTAAAAGGAAAAAAAAAGACAAGCTAGAGAAGGATAGGAAGTAGGAAGAGAAGGGAAGCACACCACCAAAAAAGAAAAGGATAAACATCTCTAACTCAATTTGCACCTAGATTTATTTTGTAACTATGGGGAAAAAATGAAAACTTGGGGATTTGAGGATTTATCAACCTAGTAGAGTTGCTTCCGATTGCTGCTTCATTGTTTGGATCAGTTCTATCCTCAAATTAAAATTATTAATATGTTTATCTGCTGTTATCCATGCTCCCAGTGCACTTTTCTACTACATGGGAAACCTACCTCTGAGCTAATGTGAGCAAGTTCATATTCTGAAGGTGCCTGACCTCAGCTGAGGGAATCAATTCTATTTTTTCTCATGCTCCTTGGCTCATTCTGCGCCCCCATGCTAGCATCACAAATCCCCCTAAATTTAGAGGAAAAAACTTAAAGATTTAAAATGGCTAATGTCTTGTTTCTATTCAAAAGAGATTATTGATAAGGTACTGTCTGAAAAGGTACTTAATATAGAAAGAAATAGGTATCAGTTAGTCAAAAGCATTTATTGTGCTTATCATGTGCCATGCCCTATGGTAAGCCCTTAGCTTACAAAAAAGGGCAGTAACATGGCTCCACTTTTTTTTAATTTTTCATCTATTGATTGATTTTTAACATTTACTTAAATTTTTTTGAGTTACAAATATTCAACCTCCTTAATGCCCCTCCCCAACACATTAAGAAGGCAAGCAATATGATAGCAATTATAACATGTAATGTCATATAAAATGTATTTACAAGCCATATTGAAAAAAAGAAGGAAAAATAAAGTGAAAATGTATGCTTGAGTCAAAACTCATAGTTCATTAGAACTCTCTCTGGAAGTATATAGCATTTTTCATCATGAATCTTTTGGAAATTTCTTGGATCATTGCAATGATAAAAGTACCCAAGTCTTTCACATTGATAATCACTACAATTACTGTGTTATTCTTATTGTGTACAACATTCTCTAGGTTATGCTCATTTCAGTCTGCAGCAGTTCATATAAGTGTTGTCAGGTATTTTCTGAAACCATCCTGCTCATCATTTCTTATAGCACAATAGTCTGTCATCACAATCATATACCACAACTTGTTCAGCTATTCCCCAATTGATGGGTATTTCTTCAATTTCAATTTTTTGCCACCGCAAAAAGGAGCTGCCATAAATGATTTGTACAAATAGTTTATTTTCCCTTTTCTTTGATCTCTTTGGGATATAGACATGGTAGTGGTTTTGCGAGATGAAAGGGTATACAGAGTTTTATAGTAATTTGGGAATAGTTCCACACAGTTCTCTGTGTTTGTTAGACCAGTTCACAATTCCACCCACATTGCATTAGTGTCTCTATTTTTCCAGATCCCCTACAATATTTATCATTTTCCTTTTCCGTCATGTTAGACAATCTTATAGTTGTGAGGTAGTGCCTTAGAGTTGTTTTAATTTGCATTCCTAAAATCAATAGTGTTTTAGAAAAATTTTTCATGTGACTATTGATAGTTTTGACTTCTGCAAATTACCTTTTTGTATCCTTTGACTATTGTTAACTGGGGAATGGCTCTTATTTTTATAAATTTGGCTCTGTTTCCTGTATATATGAGACGTGAAGTTTTCATCAGCAATTTTTTTTTCTGTAGATTTTCTCCAGTTTCCTGTTTTTCTTCTAATTTTAGCTGTATTAGTTTTGCTTCAGCAAAACATTTTTAATTTTCTGCAATCAAAATTAGCTATTTCATTTCTTGTGCTCCTCTCTATTTTCTGTTTGGTGATAAAATCTTGCCTTATACAGAGATCTTCTGTGTAAATTTTTCCATGCTCCTTTAATTTACTTATGATGTCATCCTTTATGTTGAAATTATTTTCGCATTTTTCCTTAACTTGGTATACAGTGTAAGATGATGTTTTGTATCTAGTTTCTCTCAAACTACATTCCAATTTTCCCAACAGTGTTTTTTGTCAAATGATGAGTTTTTGCCCCAAATCTTAGAACTTTAGAGCTTAGAATTTAGAACATTAGATTACTAAGGACATTTTGTATTCTGTATTTTCTAGCCAATCTATCCTAGTGATATACCACTCTCTTTCTTATCCAGTGCAAGATTGTTTTGATGATTACTACTTTATAACACAGTTTAAAATCTGGTACTACTGGGCCACCTTCCTTCACCCTTTTAAAAAATTGATTCCCTTGATATTCTTTATCTTTTCTTCTTCCAGATGACTTTTTATTTTGCTTTATAATACAATTCCTTGGTAGTTTGATTGGTCTGGCACTGTTAAGAAAGGTGGTCTAGAAGTTCCAGATTTCAAACTATATATTACAAATTGTTAATCATGAATACAATTTAGAACTGGCTAAGAAACAAGGTTGTATATCAGTGGAATAGATTGGGTATACAGTAGTAAATGACCATAGTAATGTAGTATTTCATAATTGTAAGCACCATATACCAAGATAGAGTCAAAATGAATAAATGATTTAGACATAAGGGAGCATGGGAAATACATCTGTCAGATCTATGAACAAGAAAAGAGTTCATGTTCAAATGAGAGATAAAGATGATTTCAGGAAGCAAAATAGACAATTTTAATTACATGAAATTAAAAAGGTTTTATTCAAAAATAATGCAGCCAAAATTAGAAGGAAAAAAGGGAACTGGGAAAAGCTTTTGCACTAAGTATCTTTGATAAAAACCTTATTTATCAAATGTAAGGGGATCTGTGACAGATTTATTAAACTATTGACTATTTGATAAATAGTCAAATGATATGAACAAGTAATTTTCAGATGAAGAAATCAAAATTATCAATAATCAAGTAAAACTAATTCTTAATAGCTAGTGATTAGAGAAATGCATTTAAAAGAACTCTGACATAGCATCTCAAATGTAACAGATTGGCAAACATAACAGAAAAGGAAAATCACAAATCCTGGAGGTGATATGGAAAAAATTGGGACACTAATGCGTTGTTGGTCAAGTTGTGAACTAGTCCAAAATTTTTGGAGAACAATTTGGAACTACTCCCAAAGTGCTGTAAAACTTTCACGCTCTTTGACCTAACAATACTGTTACTGGGTCTATTTCCCAAAGAGATTAAAAAATGAGAGATAAAAAGGACCTATTTCTACAAAAATATTTTTAGTAGCTTTTTTTTGTAGTGGCAAAGAATTGGATATGGAGGTGATGTCCATCAATTGGGAAACTGTAGAACAAGATATGGTATACGATTGTGATGACATACTATCGCGCTATAAGAAATGAAGAGCAGGATGGTTTCATAAAATATCTGGGAACGCTTATATGAACTGTTGCAGAGTTAACTGAGCAGAATCTAGAGAATACTAGTTCTCTAGTTACAGTAAGAGTAACATAGTAAGTATTGTATAGTAAGTATAGTGATGATTAACTGAAAGATTTAGCTTCTGTGATCAAGACAATGATCCTAGATTATTCCAAAGGATCCATGGTGAAAAATACTATCCTCCAGAGAGAGACATCTGGTGAACTGTGAGTGCAGATTGAATCCTACTTTTCAACTTTTTATTGCTTTATTTTGTTTGCATTTTCTTTTGCAACACGGCTAATATGGAAACATGTTTTACATGGTCTTATATGTATAATCAAAATAAAATTGCTTACCTTCACAAGGAGGGGGGAGAGATAGAAGAGAGAGAGAATTAAGAACTCAAAATTAAAAGAAAAGATTCTTTAAAATTTTTTTGTATGTAATTGGGAATTATTTAATGAAATAAATAAAAATAGTTCCTTCCCTGACAGAAACAGGAGAATAATATGAAACAAGATTAGAAACATGAATAAGAACCATATTGGGGAAGATTTTGTCTTTCTGGGTGCCTCATACTTCCAGTAATCTTTCATTTAATCTTATATATACCTGGTTGATAAAAACAACTCTCAAATAATCCATATTTTTTTTTCTAAGAAGCCCTAAATGGTCCTGCTATAATAATAGTCCAATACCCCAAGGAAAACATAAAATTTTAAAATATGTCTTTTTGGATTAAGCTATCTCTTAGCTAATGATATCACGATATAGGAAGGACAGTCTATCTTTGCCAAATCATAAAGTTTCACAATTATCTAAAAGTAGTTTCATTTTTTACTATCTAATCAAGTTATAAGCTCAGATTAATGGAAGTTTTATCATTATTTAACCAATCTTTATATTTATGGTCAGATTATATATATATATATATATATATATATATATATATATATATGTATTCCTCTGGAGGGGCAAAAGCATGGCTTGAAATCAAATAGAATTTGGGGGTTTAAAAGTTTTCATTCATCTCCTGGTGCAAGGAAATATCACCTCCTTTGAAACTGAGGTAGTACTAAAAGAAGAGCCTATGAAAAAGAAGAGGAGAGAACACAAGTAGAGAAAGAGTCCAGGGCTTCCCCCAGAAGGTGATGGAGCTTTAAAGTTCATAGCAATCAGAGCAGCTAGCACTTGGAACAAGAGTTGAAGAGTAGCCAAAGAAGAAGGCTTTCTCCACTCCCACCATAAGGAAAAGAAGGCAGGATGAGGGGAGATTTTCCAAAAATATTTAGATCATTCCAATAGCTGTTAGATGACTTCAGTTCCCTATCCCTTCAGCTGAAAGCAACTGGTACTATTATTCTATTGTAAACTGTGTTTTATGGGATTACTTTTACTTTTTATAGTTATTTTTCAGGAAACCCATGTATGTGTATTTCCTTGTCCATTGATTCAAGCCATGAGAGCATGTGAACGTCTCTGAGAGCTACACAGGAGACTAGCACAGGGCTGGAATGCACACACCAGTTCAAAGGTAGAGAATTCACATCTCTCTAACTGGGGATATTGATCATGAACCATTCATGTTTCATAATTGTACTCCCACGTGTAGAATTACTGTGAAACTAGACCTTTTCAGTTTCCCTCTTCTAACTATGAACTTAACCTAATGTGTTGCTGTGTAACTCAGCACCCTGATTTACTAAGGGCATTGAAGCCCTCAGGCTTTATAATGACTCCTAGATTTACAATTATATGGTAAAATTTTTGGATAATTTCTCCATTTCTATCACTCATTCAAATCCCATGAAGTCTTCCAGAGAAATAAGATAAAAATATTGCACCAGTATTGACTGGTATCATGAAATAATAGACAAAGTTTTGGACTCAAACCAAGGTTGATATAGACTCAAATGCTACCTCCAACATAAACGACCTTAGTGACCATGCACAAGGCACTTAGCCTATCTGAGGCTCTGCTTCCTTTGTGTCAGTTTCCTTCATCTCTAAAATGGGAATATTGATTCTTGTGGAAACATATATATGTGTATATATTTTGTAAACCTTAAATCTCTGAATATATCAGCTTTTATTATGGCATCTCAAGAGCAAATTACAATTAGCTAATTAGAACATCAGTGTCTGACATATTCTTTAAGTAGTAATAAGGTGTGAAAAGTGAATTTAGCTTTATTTTAATCAAATATTATGCTAAAGAAATGAAGGCTATCAATTTTTAAAATTCTCACAAAACAAAGTAAGCTAAACAATTGCCTAGAGGCAACTGACATATACTACCTAGGTTAACATGGCAATGATATAGGAGATGTTGAAATCTATGTAGGTTACATTACTCTTTTTAAGTATATCAAGAATACTGGAAGGATTTTTGAGAGTAAATGTGGGATTTGACTTGATTTCTGCTGAGTTCTAGGAAAAAATAAAAGAGAGGTCAAGCAGTCAAGTTGATAAATGTAGTTAACAGAACTAGAAGAACAACAGCCCCCAGTCTAAATTCTGGGATTAATTTGTTGGATGCCAAGGTTAAATTACTTCATTTCTTTGAACCTCGTGTTACCTTGTTACTGTGGTCATTGGTTAGTTGTCTTTAAGTCATGTCTGACTTTCTATGACTGCTTTTGGCTGGAGTGGTTTTCCATTTTCTTCTCCAGCTTGTTTTACAGATGAGGAAACTGTGGCAAATAGAATTAAGTAACTTGCCCAGGGTCAAACAACTAGTGAGTGTCTTAGGCCGGATTTGGACTCAGGAGAAGGAGTCTTCCTGACTCCAGGCCCACCACCTAGCTGCCCTCTTCAGGTTACTATATCATAACATTACATTTCTTTGTAAATATTTATTTATCCTTTATATCTCAATGATTCAGAACCCTTGTAGATCTTCAAAACCCAATTCCCCACACCTATTACCTAATTCCTTGTTCCCATACCCCTCAATGCTCCCACATCAAGTTTCAACCAAACACTACATAGCCCTTCCATTGTGCCCTCTGGTTGTCCCCCAGATCTGGAGATTTCTCCTTGTTTCTTTCTCCTGGTTTTCCTGATTTTCTTCGAGTCTCAGCTAGTATGCTACTTTCTACAAGAAAATTTCCCAGCCTCCTTTAATTCTACTCCTTTTCCTTTGAAATATTTTCATTTTTTGCTCATACACTTTGATCCAGCAATACAACTTCTAGGGCTGTATTCCAAAGAGATTACACAAGTGGGACAGAGACCTATATGTACAAAAATATTTATAGCAGTTCTTTTTGTGGTAGCAAAGAATTGGAAATCAAGAGGATGACCATGAATTGTGGAATGGCTAAACAAGTTGTGGTATATAAATGTAATGGAATACTATTGTGCTATAAGAAATGGGGAAGATATGGACTTCATAACAACCTGGAAAGACCTACATGATATAATGCTGAGTGAGTGGAGCAGAACCAGAAGAACATTGTACACAACCACAGATATGTTGATTCTCTGATGACTAACTTCAATAGACTTGGCTCTTCTCATCAATACAAGGTTCAAAGACAACTCATGATAGAAAGAATTATCTACATCCAGAGAAAGAACTGTGGAGCCTGAATGCAGATTGAGGCAAACTATTTGCTCTCTTGTTTCTCTTTTTTTTCTTTTTGGTTTTGTTTCTTCTTTTTCATGATTTATTCCATTGGTTGTGATTATTCTTTAAAACTTGACTATTGTGTAAGTTTAAGGAGAAGGTAAATGTAGAAGATATATTGGATTCCATGTCATCTTTGGGGGTGAGGGGTGAGGAGGGGGGGGGAAGAAAATCTGAACTCAAAAACATGCAGAACTGAATGTTGTAAACTAAAAATAAAAAAAAATCTTAATTTATTAAAAAAGACATTGCCTGAAAAAAGAAATCTTTTCATTTTTCTCTGTATATATCTTGTTTGTATGCATTTGTTTGCATATCTTTCCCCTCTTTGGATTGTTAAGATCCTTAAGGCAAGGGGGTATTTTTGCTACATATATGTGTGTGTGTGTGTATATATACATATATATGTATATATACATACATACATATATATATATTCATATACTGTGCTTAGCACAGTACCTGGCACATAAGCACTTACTAATTTTTTGTTATTTTTGCTATTGGTGGTGGTGTACATGGTGAGTATTCGATATAGTCAAATTTTCTACCTCTGAAACTAAGTATAAACCAGAGAATTGTTATTTCCAGAATAATTACTAAACCACTTCTGAGTCCTCCAATTTTTCAAATTCTAAATCTCTTTTGTTCTCCTCTGAAGAATACAGTAGAAAAAAGCCCAGAGAAACAATGTCAAACCTAGAGGAAAAGGTTTTGTCTCTGTTATTTGCTGGACTACATTCCTTGTTCTTTATGCAAATGATGTTGACTTAGAGCTCCTGTGATTTTGTGTACACTTCCTTGCATCAGGAGCAGATGGAAAGCTGAGCTTAGAAGAATGAAATTCTCTATTTTAATGATGACCCAGAAAAGCTAAAAAGATTCGTTCAGGGCACCACATTTTAGGATGGGCATTGATAGCTTGGAACAGCTCCACAGTGGGGTGGCCAGGAGAGTGATGAGACTTGGAATCATGCCAATGAAAGAGACAAGGATGCACAGAACAAAGGAGATCAGACACTGGGAAATAACAGTTGTCTTTGAGTATCCAAAGGTCTGTTATGTGGAAAAGAGAGTGTGCTTTCTCTGCTTGATCCTAGACAAAAAATTCAGAAGTAGATTTAAGATCCACTTAAGGAAAAGCTTCATAACAATTGGAATAAGCCAAAGATGTAATGCTGTTTCAGGTGATGGAGGGTTACTTCTTACTATACATGTGTCTGCTGATTAAAGCAATCATGGATATAAGATGCTAAGAACTTCCTATTGAATCAGACCAATGACCCACCTAAGTCATATATCTATGATGATGATGATGATGATGATGATGATGATGATGATGATGGTGGTGGTGGTGGTGGCGGCTATTTTTTGGGTGTATGTGACAGTTGCATCAACCCCACCCTCCTCAACACACACACACACACACACACACTCCAGCCTCAAGTGATTGGGAAGTGTCTTAAATATCCTTATTTTCCTTTGTATTTCTTATGGCAAGATCATCTTTATTTCTCTCTTAAATTTGTCTTTCACCCATACAACTTCTCTAGAGTGACAAGTGTGATGTATCCATGATTTTATACAAGGATCTCTGCTCCTCAGTTCAGATTTAGTTATATCTAGAACATGAGTGATAGAATTAAAAAAATTGGCTGCTAACTTTTTTCTTTTCTCAATTTTCCACAATGTATATATATATATGTATATATGTATATATATATATCATGCTTCACTTTTTTAAATAATTTCTCTTCTAGATTCTAAATTATTTTTATTTAAAAAAAGCGTGATGCCCATATTGGAATAGAATGCTGAGAAGTATCTTCTAACTTGTCAAATGGTTGCTGCTAGGATATCCTATACTAGTAAAGGCTCTGTTAAACTTGGTGAAGCAATGGATAGACTCCTGCCCTGTGATATGCCATAGGTAAAGATTTATGTTTTCCATCAATCATTATAGCCCTAACACTAAATTCTATACAATTTTAAGCTTATTCCCTGGTTAAAACTTCTTCTTGTCTGCAAATGGTATTGATAAGCATGATTATTTTGATCCCTTTGTCAACAGTGACAATGTTCTTGAATAGATAGACATATGCCATAGCTACAACTGCATGGTGTCTTTCTGTGTGAGAGACAGTGCAGCACAGAGGATAAAAGACTGGCTTAGAATCAGGAAGAACTGGCATCAAATTCCAATGGTGGCATTTTTTAGCTTTGTGACCCTGGGAAAGTCATTTGACTTTCATGTACCTTCAGCAACTTTCTAACATAAATCTACTAAATCCTGAGAATATTTAACAATTTATATTGGTGGAGGGAATCACAACACTAGGAATTCCAAAGAAGACAAATCCCAGATTCTTTGCAAATTCACATACATAATTAATGTTAACAATTTTGTTAGATTAAGAGTAAATTGCTATTTTTTTTTGCAAGGGGGTAGGCAGGGCAATTGGGGTTAAGTGGCTTGCCCAAGGTCACGCAGCTAGTAAGTGTGTCAAGTGTCTGAGGTCACATTTGAACTCAGGTCCTCCAGACTCCAAGGCTGATGCTCTACTCACTGCGCCACCTAGCTGCCCCAAATTACTATTTCTTAATAGCTATCTATTTACATTTCGTAAAGAACATATTCAAATATCAGTCTTATGAGGCTTCTCTTCTTTGCTCAGTAGAAATATAAGGAAAACATGATAAATTCAAATTGGCTGGAATGTGACAGATCATGTACCATTTTATTTCAAGAAAAAATAAACGAGGGCCCTTTTCTATGTGCAGACACATGGGCAGATCTAATTTTGTGTCTTTTGCCACCCAACAAAGGTAACCATGGACAGAGTTAAGCTCTTATCTGTCTGGTAGCAAACAATAAAATAAAATTATTAGTTCACATCCTTCTCTTTGGTCACTAATTGCCATGATAAATGACGTAGATTTTCATCAGTACAATAACCCTCAGGCTTTTAACATTTGACATGTTCAGTTAAGAGTATGAGACCATTAAAACTAAAAGAAAATTTTTATTCGTACAACGAGGGCTAGAGATATCTAGTGCATCAAGCAGAAACTTTGTTCATCATAAAATAACTTTAAGTGGATCTTAGGCAGATTTCCTCCCCTCATACCTGGATTCTGTTCAAGAAAGAGTGCTATTTAATTAAACATGGGCTTTTAAAGCAAGTGCTTTTAGGTCATACTATCAGCAGGCCTAGGATTTATTTTTTTTTCCTTTTTTTCAGGCTTGCCTAAGTTTTTCTCTAAGTTTGGCAGAGCCTAGTAAATGAGGATACTTTATCTTGTTTGGACTTGGGGGATTTTTCAGTTGCATTGAATTAGGATTACTTCAGAAAATGCATAAGGAATCTAAAAAAATTATTGCATATAAGTGTATGAAGGGTAGGTGGCAATGGGGGTGGTAACTTGAAGTGGCTCTTTTGGTTCTAAGGTTTATATACCCACCAACAATCTATGCTTACTCACTTTATGATTCTATTTTGAAATCTCCCCTCTGCTTCTTCAAGCACATCCAGGATGAAAAATAATTACGTGCAAGTCTCTGCAATAGATAGAGTTTAATCTAGAGCATTTCTTGTTTTTCTTAAATCAGAAAGAAAAAGAAACCTACTACATGAATGTTTGTGTGCAATAAGAAATAAAATACAACAGAGAACTCTATTCCAGTTCACTAGACTGTAAATACAAGTTTTACTCTTAATACCCATTCCACACCCAGGTTTTGGTAGTGATTCATGTCTATATAGTATAAATCCTTTGAATTGTATTAAGCTTTTACCTAGAGGGAAGAGAAGCTACTGAGTATCTAATTCTTGACTCCTGAACCAATACCTTGCCCCCTTGGACCAGGTTATAATCCCACTTTTGACAGTTTCTGCTCGATTGCTTTTGTCTCATGCCTTCACAGCTCCCTGATTTTAATCTCTGATAACGACCTCTACTTCTTTTTCAGCTACTGCTTTCCCCTCTAAATCTCTGCCATATTTAGGTCTGAGACCAATAACTGCAGTCACCAACTTGTGACTGCTCATACAATTTGGACATTTGCACCAGTTTAGTTTATCTATGCCTAGCTTAAATCTATCACCTTCTTCTCAAACAGGGAAGAATTCAGTCAGTTATGTGAGACTCATTCAATGATATTCCCTGGTGAGTCTTGAATCTGGCCTTTCACACAGGGTGAGGGCTTAGTTGAAAATAGGAAGTACACTGACTCAACAGAGTGCTATTTCCATAGCAAGAAGAACCATCACCTTACTAATGAATAGATAACTCTAGTACATTTGTTTCATGAAGAGATTTTTAAATGTGTATCTAACAAAAGATTTTTCATCAATGCCAATTTTTACCATTAGTAGTTCAGGCTAGTGATACCACTAAGCTAGAGACAGTTATTTACTTGGCCTGTACTGGCTATGTTAGAATTCAGACCTTGTGCCCATGACTATCTTTGGTTCCAGTGCATTCCTGGGAATGATGACATTTCAAAGTTACTTCATTCACCGAACTATAATTGGAAAGATTTTTTCCTCTAAAGGAAAGCTCTTTTCCTTGCTGGATTCATTCAGGAGTATCAAGATTTATAATAGAAGGGACAATATAGTTGTAATTAAAATATGCACTTAATAATACATTAAGATCAGATTCATTGAGAAATAAAAATGCAATAGTGATAAAAATACTCTTTCCATTCAAATTCTTTTCTTTCATTTTTGTTTTCAGAAGATGCACAGAAAACTGTATTTTCCCCCAAAGTTAATAAAAAGAGCAGGAGGAGGATTTAATAAAAAAGCCAAAAGAAAGAGTGAGAAATACTTACTTTCCTAGTATTGGGTGGATGATTCCCAATTGTCTATTCAGAACCAGTCTCACACCTCAGTTTTAGGCATGCACCACCAGCTTCCTGTTGGACATTGGTTTATGGGTGGCTGCAAAAAGAGAACTCAGAGTATAGTGGCAACGTTTCAGGGGAGTTTGGTGAATAACTGTATGACAAAAGCATAACATGCAATATATACCCAAAGCACATAATAAGTATCAGGCACCCTTCAACAACTATTAAGTCCAAGTTCCGGGCACCTCTCTGATGAACCATGGATGGCATAATGAAGAGAGTGTTGGATTGTATTCAGAAAAGTCTAAGTTTGGAACCAAGCCTCTGACACATACTAGCTATGTGATCATGAACAAGTCATGACCTCATCTCAGCTTGTTTCATGTTTTCTAAAATGGGAAAATAATTTTTGAAATACCTACCTTGAAGAGGTATTGTGGCAGAAGAGATAACTGACTTTTAGAGACAGGAAGACCTGGGGTCAAGTATTGCATTTGAAGTATACTGGCTATGTGATTCTGAGCAAGTGACTTAAACTCTCAGTGCCCCCCAAACAATCTTTTAAAACTATAAGCTACAGAACAGTTACAGATCTGCACTGAGAAAAGAGGCTTCTCCCCACCCCTTCTTTGCACCTGCAAGGTTTAGCACAATGCCTGTTACATGGAAGGTACTTAAGAAATGCTTGTTGACTAAATAGAGGGAGTTTCATCACAAGGATTTTCCCAAAATAATTGAAACCATAGGTTCAGCCTCCTGACCCCTAAAAATGCCTACCTCACAGTATTCATGCGGAGAACACACATAATATTTACATCAAGTTCTTTGTCTACTTGAAATAATGGAATGTAAGCTCTTTGAGTGCAAGTGCATAGCAAAGTGCATGTCATATAACAGGAGTTTAATAAATGCTTACTGACTTGAATGGAATGGAATTGAAAATGCTGTAACAATGTTATTGTTATTAATTGTATGCGTGAAGGATCTGTCATTTCCCTGGTAGGTGAAACTATCAATAAATGAATTTTTATCATTGAGGCAATAGGTAACCTATCTATGAATTAGATGTATCCATCCTAAGGGGTTGTCTGAGACACATAAGGGCTAAGTGACTTGTTTGAGATCACATAGCAAAGCATTAGAGAGAGATTTGAATCCAAATTTTCCTAACTCCAATACAAGTACTACTCTTCTGAAACAAGAATATGGCATTTGGGCTTTGTGCCTCCAAAAGCAAGGGTTAGTGTTGAATACCTGCAATGCTTGATAATTTGGAATTCATATACTCCTTTTAAACTTGAGTTTGTTTCTCTAAAAAAAAATACGAAGGGTTTCAGGGAAGAAATCATTCTTTAGTACGTAATAAGATAATTGGAGGCTAGACAGAGCTATAAAGACACTTAGAAACACTGTTTACTACATCACACAAGCAGGGGATCAATTTTCCAACATTTTAATGTGCTTTTGGCCCTTAGATTTTTTTGTATGTCTACACATTAAAATTTTAATTTTGGTATAAAATTCTCAATGACGCATTTCAACTTCCTGCATTAAAAGTCAAAGCATTATGTGCTGGTAATGTAAAAATACAAAATTTTCAATTAGAAGTAACAGTGACACTTGGTCTTCATAGAAGTAAGAGGATGAGAAAATGAAAGAATCTAGAGTATGGTTCAAAACCTATTTTCTTCTTCTAAGTGATTCTTCTAAGACTTTCTACTTAAAAGGTTTTATACTTATCAATTGTTTTCTATATTTTTTTCAAATTTTGTTTCCAAAAGGATATGAGCCCATTTGTAGTTTCGTCTTTTTACCATGATACTCCAAAGGAACATTGCTTATAGTCTAATTTGGGAGGTTTGGCAAATTGTTCAAGATAGTTCTCCAATCAACCAGATGATCTTATAGACCAGTGAATCTTTGTGAGATGTAATTTACATCTTTACATAAGGAGTTTGTAATGTCTATTTGAATCACCCTCAATTCAATGCAAAGGGAGTAGGCATCCCTTGATTCAGATAATCATAGGCCAGAATGACATGGAAGGAATTACCTCTTTTTGCATGTTTAAAAAAGGGAATCAAATGCTTATTTTGGCTTTTTTTGTCATTTTCCCTTTTCTGACAACTAGTCAGAGACTAGATTTTTGAGAATGAATTTTTGAATTCAAGTAGGGGTAAGAAAGGGCCTGAATACTGACTCTTTAGGGACCATCCAGCCATCCCTATTTCAGTCCTAGTGAGAAGAGGATCACAACCCAAGAGATGGCAGCAGCAGAAGACTGTTTCGATTCTCAATCCTACACTCTGGATGTTTGAACCCAGTTCTTCAAAAGCAGTGGAAGAGGCACACACTGGCCCTTAACCATATGACAACTTCCCATACTCTACAGTTCAGCCAAAATATCCTACTTCTTCCCCATGCACAATATCCATCTCTCACTTCCATGTGTTTGCAAAAGCTGTCACTCATACTTGGAACGCTCTTCCTTCTTACCTCTACCCTTTGGCACTTTGGACTCCCTTCAAAGCTCAGATTAAGTGCCACCTCTGTCAAGAGGTCTTTATTGACTCTCCCATTTGTTACTGTGCCCCCTTACCAAATCACTGTGTATTTACTTTGTATATACTATGTATCTGTATATATTATGTACCTGTCAACATGATCTAATCATCCTAATAAAATGTAAGCTAAACTATAAGAGCTTACAGAGAATAAAAAGGAAACTGCTGAGTTAAATAAGTCAATCAAACATAATCTATTAAGGGTTTACTTTGTGCTGTGGTGAATACTCAGGATACAGAGAAAAAGCAAAAAACATTGCAAATCCTCCAAGAGCTTAGATTCAAATGTAGGAGACAACAAACACACCAACACACTCACCCCCCACCCACACACACCACCACCCTGCATAGATATAGAGTAGGTAGAAAGCACAGGAAATTCAGAAGGTAAGGCCTAGCAGATAGAAAAAAAAAAGACTTCTTGTAGCCTGAGGTGCCATTCAAGCTGAGTCTTGAAAGAATCCAAATGATTCTAAACATCAGAGTTGAAGAGACAGAGCATTCCAACCATGGAATTGAAAGAAGAAAGAGGAAATAAAGTTGGACTTAGCTGTAAAGTTAAGTGGTGAGAAAAGGAATAAAAGTCTTTATATGCTGCTTAGGAGATGTGTTACAAGCATTTATGAGTAGTCCAAAAAGGATTGCTGAGATTCTCACCTCATGGAAAATAGGGACAAACATTCAGCACCTTTCATCAAGTGTTAAATGACTGTAATTTACATAGCCAGGTGACTACTAGCTATTTTCCTAGTATAGGTTGATCTCTATGCTTGAGAGAAGATGAAAGGCCTCGATGATTGCCTCTTGTCCATATGCTAGACATATTCCAGACCAACAGAGGTGAAGAAATGCTACTTGAGAAGGAGAAGCATTAGAAGCATCAGAAGCATCAGAAGCAGAAGCAGAAGCATCAGAAACACCAGAAGTAGAAGCAGGAGAAGGAGAAGAAGAAGAAGAAGAAGAAGAAGAAGAAGAAGAAGAAGAAGAAGAAGAAGAAGAAGAAACAGAAGAAGAAGAAACAGAAGAAGAAGAAGCTGAAAAGACACAGGAGAAACCTGACCCTTGTGATGTTTGGAGAATGTGAAAAATGTAACACAGAGGAAGAAAAAATGGGAGAGAACTATACACTTGGAACTAATACACAAACTTGAAGCAAGGAAAACAGTAGTATGGCAGGTGATTCCTTGCTTAGGTTAAGATCAGTGAGTCTGATGTTACTTTTTTTCAATTCATAAAACATTTAGTCCACTTACATCAACATAATATATATGTTCTTAACAATTATGCTTATATTGTTTCTGAAAATTTCAAGCTAACCATCATCTCAAATTATTTTCCTTTTAACTATGCACATACATGTTAAGCAAGTAGCAAAAAAATCACAGAAGTGAAAAAAACCCTAATTTTATTTCCCTTTGACTGTGATGCTTGATATACAGTGATCTTATGAATGTCAAATAATTCATTTTATTGCATCTTTATTTGGACATTTGTTCTTAGGTTGCCCAAACGTTTTTAAATATAAATAAAATGAGTGTAGTAAAAATAATGAAGCAGAAAGCAGGTAACTTTATAAATAATGAAATGTGAACCATTTCTGCCCTTCTCCAGAGTAAACTGGCTGGGTTAAAACTTTGCGATAAGGAACACTTTTGCAATTGCTATCATAAAAGTACATATGTTAAAATTGTGTATTCCACAGATATATGTAATGACCTATAACATATGTGGGATATCTATTTCTACTCCAACCATAAGTGCTCCTAACATATCCACAAGAACTATACCTATGGCTTAGAACCAATTATCCTTCCCTCCCACCCTCTGCCACCAAAATGACAGACCATATGTAGGCAGTTTTCTTTGCTTAGACATGAAAGCTGTTTTAACCCTGGCCTTATGAAATCACAATTTACACAAACTACTATGCTAAACATAAATCATGTATAAAAATTCCACATCTCCATATTGGCCACCTCAGATGAAAACAGGTAACTCCCCACATGTTAACTAGCTCTATTCAGCTAAAATTAAACCTAAAAACGACATGAGAAATATAAAAATCCAAATAGGAGCAATATAAACCTGTCATAAATCATAAACCAAAACTATTTGTGGGACAGAATGGATGACAAATGGTCTGCTGTGTAAATTTTAGAATGAGGCAGACAAAAGTTGGAAGGCTAGTTAATTCTCTCCTCCTCCTCAATCTCTTTGAGTGTCTGATGTCCACAATGCTGTTGTCTCTTAGTAATTATATTATTACTGTACAGTTTTTGTATGGTTCTTTGCTTAATGTATCAAGTTCAACAATGACTTCTTCCAAATCTGTCTTTTGAAGGGAGCAGGCTTTCTGCTGGGGAGTTCAGGACCTCATAATAGAACATAGAGAAGTTCAAGGCCAGACTCAATATCATTGTTTGAATCTCCTTTTTGCTGTTTTCAAATGCTTCTTGATATGATTGCTGTTATTAACCCATTATTTTTTTTCTTTTCATCATTAGCAAGCCCAGTCTCCTTTCATTTTCAAATAGAAAACTTTGTTTTCTGCTTGTGAAGCATTAAAAATCTAGAACTTTTCAATAGGGGCAGTATATCATATCTTAGTTCAGTTTCATTTTTTTTCTCTGTATTCTCAGGCCGTTTACTGGTTTTTTTTTTTTTCTTAGCATCTTTTGTCTTTTGCTTCATACTTGAAATGACCCTCCAAGATGACCTTTGCACCCCTATGACATTTTTGTAAGCCACAGATTCTTCTCCTTTTGGATAATTCTACTTCTTGCTCGGTTACAGACTTCATGCAAGCTGCCATGTTATCTTATCTCTCAGCCTGCTTAGCCAGTTTGGCAGTCTGTATCAGCTTCTTTTTGTCTGTGACTGAACGTTTCTGTGCTGAGTGAGTGGCAACAGCAGACGGATGGACAAAGGTGTTCCGTGGTCTCTGGGCAGCAACAGTGGCTCAGACTGCTGTTTCTTGATGTGATAAAACCAATAGCAAGGTCTATTTTCTTCCTGGTCGTATATCCAAAACAACAAAGAAGCTCTCAGTGCTTATTTTGCCTACAGGGCAAAAATATCATCGTTCGAAGGATCCTAGGAAGTATTTCCAAAGATAAAGTCATAGGCAAGAAACTGAGTTCATAGACTTCCCACTGCAGGCAAGAAATTTTAGGATGGAAAATAGATTTGAAGAATGAACAACTGGCAAAAGAGATGTTGTGTAATGATGGGATTTGTATTTCTGGGTGATGGGCTAAAAGAAAGTACTTAGAATATTGACATCCCTGGCCAGTAATTTAGTGCTCCTAACAAGGGATGGTAAGAATGTATTTTCCTAATACCTTGAAAATCTAAACAAACAGCACTTAATTTTTTTTAAAAGGAGAGAGGATACTGCCTAAGTATATCCACCAAGCTTCTCTATCTCTACCATAAAAAGTAATGACAATTAAGAAAAAAGAGTCATCAAGAAAAGCAACTTTTTTTCAAAAAAAAAAAGCTAAGCTTAAGCCCTGCCTACATTGTGATCAGGTTTATTATTTATGCATTTGTTTTACTGTATTTGCATCTGTAATATTATTACTTCATTTATCTGATTCAATAAATTATGCTTATGAGATATCTAAAAGTTCCATTATTATAAGTTAGCTGGCTATGTAAATATTATGTAGGGTGCATCATCTTATGAATGGGATGGAGTCTTAAGTGGTAAAGTAGTGAATATGGGAAGTGTATTTCCCCTCACTTCTGGGATTCTGAAAAAGTTTGAATATAGCTCTGTAGTGCTCATAGTCTCTCTCAATGGACCTGATAGTGTCAGGACAATTTATAGTGAATAAGCCAAGCCTAGTGAAAGAGTGGGGTAAAAGCTGTGAGACCTTTACAGCAGGTGAGTTTTGCCTAAACCTCACCTATAGCACTCTTTGCAACATTACACTAGGAACCAGGAAGCAGAGACAGGGAGTATGGTGGAAAGCATATGGATGAAGATAAGTCTAGGGAGAGACAGAAGCAATTTTGCCATGAGATTATGTACAGACTTGGTCTACAGGGGAAATGGATGAGGGGTTTGAGAAACAGATCACAAACCTGGCACAGAGATGTTTTATTGGTAATGGAGGATTTAAATTATCTAAACATATGTTGAAATTCTCTGCCAAAAGCATAGTAGATAACTTCTGTACCTGGTGTAATGATAATTTCATCCTTTAAAAGGGAGAAGAAATGACAAAGGGGAATTCTATTCTGGATCCGATTCTAACTAACAAGGTGGAACTAGTTGCTGGGGGTGGAAATGATAGAAAACTCAGGGGGAAATGACTGTTTCGTCTTACAATTTGTAACAGAATAGATGAAACTTGGCCATAGGCAGACATGTAGCCCATATTTTTGAAAGTTTCAAAGTGTTGAGAAGAATAAGTAGGAACTCATGAACTAAAATTTTACAGTTATATATGAGGTTCAGAGAATTAAAATTAATTTGTTCTAGGTCATCACCGGGTCTGACCTCTGGGGAACCTCTGGGGAAAAAAACTGAGCTATACATTTCTTTCCCAGGAATTTACTTAGAATTCTCTGGAATTATGTAGGGAAAGAACATTGTATCATCCCAAAATCCTTCTAGGCTTTCGTGGCTGAGGACTGGGGCATGTTGAAGTCCGCTGATTCATCTCTTGCTAACCTACATTTTTAAATTCCCTAACCACACTACAGAATAGAGCCTATCACCTCTTCCTTGAAAACTCAGTCATTCTGAGGAATTGGCATCTACATATATTTTAAATTCTTTTCACATATCTCGCTAACAGCTACCAATGCATATTTTGTTCCAAGAGTAGCACTGGGCATGCTCCAGTATTTTGTAAAACAAATAAACAAACCAAACTTTAATTATCAGTAAGGGTTACATCCTTTTCTGAAGTAAGCATAGTTCTCTCTAAGAAGACTAGATTTTTTTTGAGAAGCTTTACCTTTTACTCTTTCATTTTCATATAATCATTGTCTCAGAGGGTGATCATAGCTATTTTTAGGTGTACATATGCACATTAATTTCTTTGTCTTCTAAATATATTTAAAATTTTATATTCAATAATGGCTTTATCCATTCAAACTCATAGTAATACTTTATTTAGCAGTGTTGTGGTATGGGCCTTTCCATACACCAAACAAAAAGAACTTTCCAGATAACTAAAGTTTTGTTTTAACCAGAAAATCAAGATAATCAGAATATGAAACCAGATAACAAAACATATTAGAATTATGTATAAAATTTGAGACAATAGGTTCTGAGTAAGGACCTGAGAGAGATGTTAGACATCCAAAAATCATTTGTTAAGCACCTTCTATGTACTAGGCATTGAAGTAAGCACTGTAGATACACAGGTAGTCAAAACAAAAAACAAAACAGCCCCTGTATTCAAGGAGCTCACAATTTTGTGGGGGAGACAATCTGAAAATGATTACATATATATATATATATATATGATATGTACAAGATAACCTAGAGATAATCAGAAGACAAAAGGTACTAGTGTTAAGGAGAATCAAGAAAGGATTTTTATAGAAAGTGGGATTTTAGCTGGGACCTGAAGGATTCTATGGAGGCCAGGAGACTGAAATGAAGAAGGAAAGAATTCCAGGAATGGAAGAGAGTGAGTGAAAATGACAGTTAAGAGACAGAGTGTCTTGTGACAAATAGTAAAAGTCACAAGATCATGGCATACATGTTTGAGGAGTAAAGTATAAGGAGACTGCAAAGTTCCTAAAGGTCTTGGCATATGTCTTCTGGGTCTTAGCATATGTCAATCCGCATTATATTTAATACAATATTTGTATATGTTTTGTTGTAAATGACTAAAAAATTGAAGCAGGGAATTAAGATATGAATAAACCCTTGTACCAATGGCTCAGTTTTCATTGACATGAAATTTATGCTTTGTAGAGAAAATGAAGAACCAAAGAGAAGCTAGGGATAGTGTGGGATTGGTATTCGACATGCATGAAAGTTACGTGTGAAGAGTGTGTCTTCATCAGCTGAGGGAAGGAGAGTAACTCTCCAAATTTCCAAAGAGCTTCTTTATCCAGTAGCTTTGCCATGCCAAACAGATCTGTCTTCCTCTTTTCTTATAGCTTTTAGTTTAGCCTATTGCTAAGGAAGTATTTCTGGACACTTCGAAAATAGACCTTTCTGAGAATTAAGCCTTTGAAGAAATGATGAAATGTAAGAGAAAAGTGATTCTTCTCTCCTCTAATGCTAGGAAGATTGTGGGCCTGACAGTCCGAGGGCTGTGAATTTACCAATTGCTTTGAAGCTGAGTGTCTCCAACAGTAAAGATAAAAACAGCTTTTGCTTTTGGAAAGGGAGACTGCTGCATTTGTCTCACCAGCTCACACATTCCTTAACTCTGTAGTTACAGCAGAAATCCCACTCCTAGATAAATAAGCACATCAGAAAGGATCAAAGTGGTTAAAATCCCCATGAAACCCTTTTCATAGGCTGATTCATTTCTTAAACATGAACTGACACCAGCTAATTCATTTCATTCAATTCATCCAGAAAGATTTTTCTCAGTAGAAACCTTTACATCCAAAAGTGACTTGGCAATAATTTGAATTCTCTAACATAGGAAGAACTTTGGCTCAAATATACACTCCCAAAATTGGTTTCTTTGCATATTTTGAGAGTTCACAACAAGAGCAATACCTAGATATTTACATACCAAAACATAAAGCATTACTTCCTACTTCAGGTTGCAGGGACTTACCAAAATGTTTTTTTTTCCTCTTTTGCATTCTCCCTAGAGAAATACAGAAAATGAGAGGGGAAAAATCAGTCCAGATGACATGGATTATGTTTGGGTTCTTAACCTAAAGGACTACTAATTTATCAAAGCAGAAATGTCACATTCAGATGAATTCTCTTTTATCGCCTTTCTTTTCTCTTTAAGGATCTCCATTTACTTAGCATACCTCTAAGGACTCAAAAGGATGTTTTGCTCTCCACTAGTTAAATATAGGTACTTTAAAAATGTGGAAGTGGGGAGAAATTTTTAATTCAAGGCCGAGTTGAACCTACATATTATACATGTTTACATTATTAGGAGTTGGTAAACTATGATTTTGATTGAGTATTGTACCGCATAGAACCTCAAATTTGGGATAGTTTTCAAATAATCCTTGTGGGTGGGTTCTGAGAAGTATGTAAATATTTGAAACTATGATGGCTTTTTAGGTTATTTTATTTTATTGTTTTTCATTGAGGTACTTGGTGGTTTTAGCAGCAGAGAGAAATCACTGATAAGAACACATAGTCCATATCTGAAAATGGAAATAGCTACACTGAATAAAGTCCTATCCTAATGCATTACTTTATAAAATTTGAGAAGTTTTTGTCCCCTTCCCTGAATCTTTAATAAGTGAAAAAATTTTAAGCATGGGGAATCAATATATAATGTATCATTAACTCTAGCTATTGTTATATAAGATGAATGCAATGGAAATTTCCATGATGAATGTGAGAGAACTAACTTCTCCTTTAGAATATTACACTGAAGTTACTGGAATTTTAATGATATTGATCTAAATAATTCCCTTACTTTTGATCAACCACACAAAATAAAATTGACAGGATTTTTTTCTATGTAGGGTAAACTTAGTTATGAGGTAACCTTCCTAGTGGTTCCCACAACTCTTTGCTATATAGATAAAGCACAACAAATATCCTACCTGCTTAAAAATCCTGTTACTGGAATAAAAATGATATGAAGATATATATTTAGAAAACTACCCTATAGAATATAGGAATACCTATTTTGAAATGGTGATATGAACCCAGTCAAAGTTGACAGTAGACCAACAGTCCTTCAGAGGTTTGAAAGTTACGGAGGTTGAAAGGACTCTAGGATATAACTATGAATACCTCCTACCCAATGCAGGGAGTTATTTCCATGGAATTTTTGATGGGTGGTTATATGACCTTAAATACCTTCATGTTATCAATTAATAGCTAAAGAAGAAAATATTTTCACTGTTGATATCTCTAATTATTGCAAGATTCTTTCTTAGTTTTCCCGAAATCTTCCTCTGCATAATTTCTACTCATTGGTCTTTCTGAAACTATAAAGAACATGCCTACTTCTTCTAGGAGTGGAAACTATGTAAAACATAAAAATAAAAAATCATCAAATATTTAAAAAGAGCTTCATGTTTCCTCCACCTTTTCTTTTGCTTTATTATCTTCTCTTCCTGAAATATTTAGGAAAGTTGTATTTAAAGTGTTCGATTATTTTTGTTTTCGCGTCATTCTCATTTTTATTAAAAAAAATCCTACTCTGCCCCAAATTGAGCCCTTACTTTTGACAAAGAAAAAAACAATAAAAGCAACAGATATAATGACTTTTTCTGGCAAAGCGTACAAGTATTCTATTCCAGTAGAACCCTGAACTTTGTGATAAAGAGGGAATAATCTTTCATTATCTATTCTCCTGAACCATACTCTTTTTAATTATTGAAAGTTGCTTCCTTTCAATGAGTTTTTAATTTATTTTGTTGCAGATATTATGTATATATGTATATATGTTATTTGGTTCTGCTTGTTTTCTTTTCATCACTTCATAGAAATCCACATTCTATGAATTCCTTGAAGTTATCGCTTCTTATTGTACAATGATATTATATTCTTAATCCCCTACTCAATTTAACCCCTTCCCAATTAGTGAACAATTACTTTTTTTTCTAATTTTTTTTTTCCTATAGAGTTTATTTTGGACTTTGATTTCACTTTGACCTCCTTTGGAATATCTTCTAATTTTTTTTTGCACAATTACCAATTGATATCAAAATTGATATAACTACTTAGCTCTACCAAGAGTTCTATAAATCATCCCCCAAGCCCTCTAACATTGACTGTTCTCACCATTTATCATTGACAAATAGCATGGAATGACAAAATCTCAGATTTTTTGTATTTCTTTTTGCCTTTAATTATTTAAATTTTTCAAATGTATCATTTTCATTGACAAATTTTTTAGCAAGGCAGACAACCATGAATTTAAGTCACACTTTCAGAAAACAAATAAACACTAAGGAGTGACTTCAAATGATGGTACATGCATCTCTTTAGTAAAAGAAAGGAAGATTGCATCTCAGCTTTAACAAGTTAATGTCACCGTATTATCTACTGAGTTTAATCTCAATTTTGTTGATGTTTATGTCTTTTTAAATTTTAAAAAAGTATTTTAGTTAAAAGAAATATAATTTCTCTTCCTACAATCTCTACTACACTGAGATAAAAGAAATAAAAATAAATTCCCTATAACAAAGATGCATAGTCAATCAAAACAAATTCCCTCATTGGCCATGCTCAAAAAAATCTGTCTCATTTTCCCCCTGAATCCATCATCTCTTTGTTAGGAGACAACATGCTTTATCATCTCTAGAATCACAAATAATTTTTGGATTGATCATAGCTATTATAATTTTTAAAGTTGTTTATTTTTTACAAATTGTTATTACACTTTTCTTATTCTTATTTCATTTTCATCCATTGTTTTGGTTTTTCTCACTTCACTCTGCATCAGTTCATAAAAAATAGTTCAATATCTCTTTCAACTAATCTTTTATTTTTATTTCTTAAAGTATAATAGTATTGCATCATATTTACATAACAGAACTTATTCAGCCATTCCCTAATAGATGGACAGCTCTCTAAGTTTTTTAGGTTTTTTTGTCATCACAGAAAAAAACAAAACTTCCATAAATATTGTTGTTGTACATATAGAGGCTTTTCCTATTCTGCTTTTCTCTTTGAGATATGGTGCCCAGGCAATGGTATAGTTGATTCTAAGGGCAAGTACTACTTAGGAACTTTTTGGGTATCAATACAAACTGTTTTCCAGAATAGTTCTATGTTGGGGAATTCTCTTACCCCATACTCCCAGGCCTTTGTCCAGCAAAGGCCTGATCTCGCGGGCAATGCATGAGGCCAGAAGCCAAGAATGGTGAGCAACTCCGTTTAATAAAGTCAGTGACCAGATTTTATAGCCTTCATTACGTAGTACTAGGACTGCCTTGATCTGCCTACTCTCCGCCTACTCCCTGCCTACTCTCCGCCTATTCTTCTCCTGTTCTCCTCCTATTCTCCTCCCCTTTCTTTCCCGGCTCTCTCCACGATTCACCTGTGCACAGGTGAACCCGGAAAAGAACCCTGCACCACGTTGCCAACAAGGGCGAGACCCTTCCTCCAAACTCCATCTTGTTCCTCTCATACCTCAGAGCCCTGAGGTTATCTCAGCTGGTTCTGGGTGCGGAGGTCCAACGA
>CM053622.1:284236739-284247660 GCA_028646595.1 Phalanger gymnotis
TGGAGTCTGAGTCTGAGACTGTGTCCTTTTTCTCTGCCTGGCCATGTTCTCAGCTAACTACTTGACCTTTAAGCTTTTAGTCAGGGTTTGACTGCTTGTAGTGTAGAGAGTGCTTTGTCCCAGGATTTAGGGGCTGTGCTGCTGTTTTCAGAGCCACTTCTACATAACAAGCTCTGCCATAGCAGTGCTCCTTCTCCACCAAGAATTGCCAGCCAGGATTGTGACCCAGATCCAAGCAGAGCAAAGCAAGTCCAGCATTCCTGCTCTGGTCTGCCACTTGATTCCTCTCACCGTGTGAGCCAGGGACTCAAGAAGTAGCTGATACTGGAGCTCTGGAAGTAGCCACGGGAGCTTCCTGATGCTGCTGTCACCACTGTCACACCACCTCTGCTACCTCCAGGTCTGGGGCTGGACAACCCTCTAACCTGATCGAGCAGTTTTCCCACTAATCTGCTCCATGGTTTTTGGCATTTGTGGGTTGAGAAGTCTGTTAACTGCTACAGCTCAATGATTTGTTGCCCTAAGGCCTGCTTTGGCCAACTTCCATCTGGTGTGTCCTGGGGCAGCCCATGCTGGGCTGTGCTCTGCTCCCAGCACCAGGTGATAGCTCCATCTGAGTGACCATCCTGGCTCTCCTTGGCTGGAGACCTGCTTCCCTCTGCTTTTGTGGGTTCCACAGCTCTAGAATTTGTTTAGAGCCATTTTTACAGGTGTTTTGAGGGATTTGGGGGACAGCTTAAGCAAATCTCTGCTTTCCAGCCACCATCTTGGCTCTACACCCTCTAATTTCCATTTTTAATACAAATACAAATCTAAAATCAAGTTATAACAACAAAGAGGAGAAGCTGCAAAGAAGCTCATCACATAGAGATGCTCATGCCCAAAGCCTGAAATGCAGACATTGCCCTTTGTTTAGAAGATTTCCTGTCATTATCTAGTGAATCACTGTCAGGCCCTGCAAACTCACTGTTTACTTTTAAGTTTTAAGGTTAATGATTCTGTTGTGTGTTGTGTTCTAGACAATCAGAAATCAATGTTCTTTTTTAATGTTCCCAAGTTTATAAAGGAAAAGAGAAGTAATTGCCGCTTTCATTTAATAGGGCTACACTTTTTGAAGTTATGGCAATGTTTGTGCAGTGAAATAAGCATGGACTGATCTATCTCTGATCTCCCAGCTTTATATTAGAATCCCATGGTCCACAATTTTAGTTAAAATGAAGCAGTGAGGAAGAAGATGTTTGTGTCCAAAGCTTCCTACGCTAATTGTTACTTTCTTTAAAAATCTAAAAAAAAAAATCAAATCAAATCAGTGCTTCAAAGGGGAGAATGCTGGCAAGAAGGGATCTCATTCTGCTTTTGATCACTTTAATTTTGGTTCCCACTTAAAAAAAAATTGTTCCTCCTTCCTCACAACCAGTACTTTCTATCTCTACTTACACTACACCTGCCCTAGTCTAGGTCTTCATTCCCTTTTTTCCTAGACTTTTGAAATGGCTTGCTAATTGTTCTCCTTAATCAGGTTTCTGTCCTTGCCACGCCATCCTTCACAGAACTGCCAAGTGGACTCCCCAGGTTGTAAATGGGTCCCCTCACACAAATCACTGTGTATTTATTTTATATGTCATGTATTCGCTACATATATGTTATAAGTATCCTCATAGGATATAAGCTAGACAGACAATTCCCGTGGTCAGAGACCATTTTCATTTGTTGACTTTTTGTCCCTTTCTCCTAGCATCATAAATAATACTTAGTACTATGTCTAAGAAATGATTGTTTATTAATTGACTAATTAATTGACATATTTCCTAAAGGCAAATAACTTTTATATTGACACCCCTAGCAAGTAGCACTATGCTTATTCCACAGAAGATATTTTTAAAATATTGAATAATTGATGGACTGATTCCAAAGGGTGAAAAATTATCCCTAATTTATCCTGTCCATGGTCTTTTCCAACCCAAATAGCAAAGTTGAGGCTTTAAAAGCATAGTCATAGTGCGGTCAGTATTGGCATGATGTGTACTTGTGAAGGAAAGGCCCTCCTATCATATGAAATATTATGACTTAGAAATGCTATGAGTTAATTATAATCACAGCAGCAATAATGTTTATAGTGACCCAAGTGATTTCTCTAATGTGATTTTTCATCATTACCCTCCCTGTTCTGCTCTTGATTTTACCGACAAAATCATTCCTCACCTACTGTCTAATACTGTCACCTACTTCCACCTACTATCTCATCACTGAACTTCCTCTGTGTCTAGCACCTGCATGAGCTGAAACATCCAAATATCCCTGCTCCCTTCTTGCCTGGAATATCCCTTCATGAGATCAGCCACCTTGTCTCATTCTCAAGTTCCTCCTAGGGCCTCCATTTTGCAAAGTGGTCCAATTGTCCAGGCTTCAATTCCTTTTTCATCTCCTGACTTTGTTCAGTTGTTGGGGTTCGGTCATTTTGGTCATGTCTGATTCTTTGTGACCCTATTTGGGACTTTCTTGGCAAAGACACTGGAGTAGTTTGCTATTTCCTTCTCCAGTTCATTTCACAGGTGAGGAAACTGAGGTAAACAGGGTTAGGTGACTTGCCCAGGGTCATATAACAAGTAAGTGTCTGAGACCAGACTTTAATTCACAAAGATGAATCTTATTGACTTCATGCCTGTCACTCTATCCACTGCACTAGCTAGCTGCCCTCTTAACTTCACAAACTTCAAAATCTCTGTTCTGGGTACATTTCTTCTGGGCTGCCTCCCCTCCTCCCATGAACTATCTCTTGTATGTTGCCTTTCCCTATTATAAAGTAAATTCTTTGAGGGTAGAGACCATTTTTTGTTTGGGGTTTTTTGCTTGTATTTGTACCCCCAATGCTTAGGAAAGACTCTGGCACATAGTCAGCTCTAGTTTAACATTTATTTCCTTCCTTCCCAATGCAAGAGATTTATATTATGAATTAAACCTGTAAATATCATACAAATGTATCTGATCAGAATGCTCTAAGTCACAAAAGAGTATGGAGGTTAGTATGACTGTGTCTGAATATGGAGTGTTACTTAAAGTGGAGAGCATTTGATCTGTCAATAAGAAAATATTATGCAATATTGATAAAAAGACAAAAAGTTAAATATTCTTTGCCTTCAAGCAGAGGAAGACAACATATGTAACTGGCACAGCCTTTGAAATAGGAAGAGACAGACAGTCTGCTTTTGTCTTACATAGGTCACTAGCATAAATCAGGCCTGCTGCTCCAGGGTGCCTTTCTTCTAGGCTGATTAGTTACTCAGGAGCCAAAGTCAAGATGTTATTTTGGAGCAGTGGTTTAATCAAAGGGTAGCATGAATCTTAAGCTGGTTAGCGAACATGATTCAGAGAAACCAAATCAGACAGAGAGAAATACATTAGGTAGTATATGAGGGGAAGGAAGTAGACTTTCCAGGGAATTGTAGAAGGGATAAAGGAAGTGATTAGAAAGCCATTGCAGAACGCCTTTTAACCTGGGGAAGCAATAGTTAAAGACCAGATAGGAAAGTGTCTTCCTCATTTTGGATTCCTGGGACCAGGACAGGTCTCATATTACCAGTAGCAGCTTTAGCATGATCTGAAGGTAGAGGGGTTCTCAACTTTTTTCTGAGTTGTGGGCCTCTATGGCGGTCTTATAAAGCCTATGGATTCCTTCTCAATATGTTTGTTCTTAAATGCATAAAATGCATAGGATTATAAAGGAAGCCAAATTGAAATATAATGGAAAAGAAAGCTTATAGATTCCAAGTTAAGAACCTTTGAACTGTGGGATCCAAATAGAAACTAAGACTTGGAAACAGTTTTGGGGATGGAGGAGGGAACCTACTACTCCAATAAGCAGTAACTAACCCAAATGCCTTTCGCTTCAGAAGTAACCTATACTAAGGAAATATATCTTTTGCTTCTAATTTCATTTATAGAGTCTTTCATGCACCCTCCTACTGCCCACCATATTTGTTGCTGTGTTTTGTTTCTTTGATTTTTTAGTTATGATATTCTGGTCAGATCTTTAATGCATGAGTGTTGCTGCTGCTGTGGAAAGACAGGGGTGGGGAGGTGCTTTACCTTAGTCCTGGTCTGACCGGGAAATTGTCTCACCAGGGCAATGAGGGCAGGATATATGAGGAAGAGGAACTGAAGATGGAGAAGGGTCAGGTAATCTCAAGTCCAAGCTAAAGAAGAAACTTATTTGAATTAAGGAAAAAATTATTAAAATATCTGATATATACTGGACAATGTGCTCAGAATGTATGGCATTCTCAGAGGAACAGGGCAATAACATCAATAAATTCATGGGGCTGGGGTAAAAGTCCAGAAGCTACAACAGAGTTAGAGGGAAAGTCATGAACAATTAAGGTACAAAACATTCTTGTTTGCTCAAGCATTGCTAGGAGCCACATTCTTGGCAAGCCTAACTCAATCATCCTAGTTCATTTCAATTCATTTCCACCCATTGAACATTTAGTAAGATTGGGATGTGACTGGAGAGAAGCTTTATGCCATTGCCCAACCAGTTTATGTCCCATGTTACTGTCTAAAACTGTAAATTGTAGAACAGGTCCTTATCTGCCTTGTTAGGTTTTCCTGAATGGGAATTCTCTATATGTATGAAATCACAGATGTGGTTAAAAATAGATAATCAAATTAAGAAAAAAGAATCAATGAGAACATAAATAAATGAATAACAACAAGCGCACAAATATAAATGAGAGAGAGAGAGAGAGAGAGATTATGGACCTAACTATGGGCTACATACAGGTGTGTAAAGACAGAAAAAGAAATAGCCCATGACCTAAAATAAGTTAAAGTTTATTGGGAGATGGGACACATATTGTACATATATGTATACATGTATATATGTGTGTGTATGTATATATAAGTGCTTTACAATTATTTCATTTATCCTCACTATAATCCTTACATTCTATAATACATAAAGGGGTGTTATTCCAGGCCTTCTGTCTAACACAAAAAGAAGATAGAAATATGGCCTCATATTTATACCGGCCATGAAACTTTAGGTGTTTGTGCTCAAAAACCAAGGAATTAAGTGTGGTTGATGCTAGAGGGGCAGACGAGGTAGGATTGAAGGCTCATATATTGGGGGAAGGAGTGGGTAATGTTATACCCATTTTATAGTTTAAGAAACTGAGGCAGCCAGCGGTTAAGTGACTTCTCCAAAGTCACAGAGCTAGGAAATGTCTGAGGTCACATTTGAACTCAGGCCTCCCTGACTCCATGCTAAGTGTTCTATCCATTACACCATCTCACTACCTCATAAGCTGAGCCTTGAAAGGATTTAAGAGTCCTAACAGATGGAGATGAGGAGAGAGGATGTTCCAGGAATATGGAGGGTAAGTGGGGGAGGAGGAGGGTCTGTGCAAAGGCATGGAGAAGGGTGGATGGAATTAAATGCATGGGAACACTGAATTCAAGTCTATTGAGTTAAATTCATGTGAACTGACACTTTTGGGGATCATCTATCTAGAACAAGAGATTATTTACACCCCCCCAAGTCAGTATTAAATAGACAACACGGGAGAGCTAAAAAATAAAAAAAAACATTGGATGTAGAATCAGAAAATTTGGATACAATATATACTCTTTTTTTACTAGCTAAATTACTTTGAACTCTCTAGAGTAGGTGTCAAAATGGCAGAATGAAAAAAGCATTGACTCTCGAGTCAAAGGACTAGGATTAAAACCCTACCTCTGATGATTAGTCAAATAACCTTTCTGGACCTCTGTTTCTCTATTAGTAAAAAGACATTAGACTATATATTTTCCATGGTCTCTTCCAGAGTTAAATCTATGATCCTTAAGCTTCTGTTTCCTCATCATTAAAATGATGATAACAATATCTATACTATGCCTTACAATGTTCTTGAAAGGATAAAAATAGACAATTGAGTCTAGTTATTTATAAATATTAAAGATTATTTTGTATGAGCTATGATCATGAATATAGCAGAATAATTATCAAATTCTATGAGGTAAGTGAACTGGAGACAACATTAGTTCTGGCTATGAATGTTATATTTTTCTATTCTGACCCATCCTCTCATATGCTTTCATGTTTTGTTTTGTTTTGTGTTTTGATCTCTTTTCTCCCTACAGTGACTGATGATTTCATTGGTGAAAGGCATTGGCTCAATCAATTCAGATCAGTAATTTTTCTATAACTTACAGAGAGTATTCCTTGACAAATTAATATCACATCAGACTCTTCACTCCTAGTGATGACAGCATGCTATTTGCATATATATACGTGTGTGTATGTGTGTGTATATATACATACATGTGTGTATGTATATATATGTGTGTATATGCATGTATATATGTATATACATATATATGCATATACATGTAGGTAGATAGGGGTGTGTGTGTGAGAGAGAGAGAGAGGAGAGAGAGAACATTTACCAAGTATTTATTATGCACCAGACATAGTGCTATGAAATATAAATATAAGCAAAGAAGACCATCCCTTCCCTCCTCCCTTCCTTCAAAGAGCTTACATTTCATAATGCATAAAGGGATGTTATTCCAAGCCTTCTGTCTAACACAAAAAGAAGAGAGAAATATGGCCTTATACTCATACAAGCCGTGAAACTTTAGGTCTTTGTGCTCAAAAACCAAGGAATTAAGCATAGTTGATGCTAGAGGGCAAGATGAGGTGGGACTGAAGGCTCATATATTAGCCGTACTACAAAACATTCATTGAAAAGACACCGTTACAGTTACTTTAAGAGGAAAAAACAGCTTGGGGCAAGGAAGGCCAGTATACAGAGGAAAAGGAATAGATTTCTAAGTTATTTATTTACATGATACTATTTCCCCCCTGAGGACAGCTAGGCAATTAAAAAAACAACCATTGTTTTGATATTGTTGAATGTCATTCTGTCTCAGCAGGACTCAGAATAATTTTATAGGAACCTGTCATGTCCGTATTACTTAAAGGAATCTCCACTGAAATCGTCCTTGAATGTCCCATCATGAGATGGTGATGTTGCTGCTGTATCCTTAAAAGGCTAAATGTCATAGAATGTAAACCCTCTCAAATCTTATCACGGTGGCCTGGATGTCAGAGGGAAAGTCTAATTTTGGAGAAGCTTATCAAAAAGTTGGCTACTGGGTGATAAACATTTTTGGCTATAACAAATTGCAAAGCCTATCTGCAAAGGCATGAAGGGTTTGAGATTGATATCTGTGGAAAGGACTCTTCCAGAAGATTGCAGATCACTAAAGGATTTAAAGTGGGGTAAGAATTTTCTGGTCCCAATAACATTTTAGAATTAGTCACAAAATAAGACTGCAAAGTAATGTATTATTTTTAGATTTGTTATTCCAGGGTAAAAGTCTAAAGAAGAACAATGATAAAAGAACTGGAAAGGAAACCATACACTAAAACGTCAATCAGCTTCTATTGAACTCTTTTCTCAAATATGCAACAGCAAGCAAGCATCCTGCTCCTCTCTTTAGTTTTATAGATCCTTTAACCACTACGTTGTGAAAAGCATTAGCTTTTAGGCATGAACAACTTGTTCTGGTCTGAAAGAATGAAGACATGTGCAGGCAGTAATTTAAAATGTCATAGTAAGTAAATATATGGGAAAAGGAGATATGTGGAACCAGGCCCCAATCTCTCTTGCCAACCCCATCATACATTGCTCCCCTTCTGCCATGTGAAGGTCCAATCAAACTGACATTCTCTCTGTTCTTCTCACATGGTTTTCCATCTCCCATCTGTTACCCGTGCCTGAAATTCACCTCCTCCATACCCAAACCTCTTGGAAGTCCTCTCTTTCCCTCATGACACTGTTCAAATGTTGCTGGCCTCCCTCCCAAACTACCTTATTTTTAACTATCTTGGATTCCTTTGTACTTTTCTATGTAGAAGAGTCAGCTGACATAGTGGTTAGAAAACTAGATTGAGAGTCAAGGAAATGTCAGTTCAAGTTTAACCTCTGATATATTGATTGTGTAACCCTGGACAAGTCATTCTCAGTGCTCTAGAAAGAAATGTGAAACTCACTGGCCATCTGCAGCTCACAAAACTCCTAAGTACATAAGGGAAACAGATTAAAATGTAATTGGGAAAATAAAAATACAGTACAACATAGATCAGATTAATTTGCAGTTTTCTAGGACATTAAAATACAATTGGGAATTATTTAACAAAATAAATAAAATCCAATAAAACATGGATATCATTACATTTTAAAACTTAATCTACATGTGGCCTCCAGGAATCCTTAAGTATGGATTACCAGCCCTCGTTTCCATATGAGTTTGATAACACTGGCCTAGATTATCTCTGATGTTGGTTCAGGGTCTAAATCTATGACACTCTGACCAGAATATGACCAGAAAAGTACTTAATCAGTTATGAAACCAGAGCCAGCCAAAGGAGATGTACAGTCTAGGTATTATACTAGCATAAATAAAATGTAAAGAAGAAAAAAGCTCTAGGATTCTGGGTAGATGCAACTAGGTGGCATAGTAGAAAGAATGGCTGATCTGGAGTCAGGAAGACCCCCTTCCTGAGTACAAATCTGGCCTCAGACACAATCTGACATATCAGACACTTACTAGCTTTGTGATCCTGGGCACACCATTTAATCTTGCTTGCCTCAGTTCCTCATCTGTAAAATGAGCTGAAGAAGAAAATGGCATGACTCCAAAGGGGAGAAACAAGAGGACATTCCCTTCTACCCTTTTGCAGAGAAGGGAGTTCAACAGATATGGGATACTGCAATTTTTTCATTTTTTTATGTTTCAATCAGTTTTACTATGGTTTTTGTTCTTCTGTTTTGTTGGTTTGGTTTGGTTTTGGAGTTTTTTTATCTTTTGCCTTTATTTCTTTTTTTTCTTTTTAAAATTATGTGTTATTTGTGATGACTTTGTGGAAGTGATTAGGTTTAAGGATAGAGGAAGAAATTTAAGCAATGTGAAAATAAAAGATGTCAACAAAATTTTATTTAAAAATGAAATGGAGGTAATTATGAGCTATGGCTGATTCAGGCTGGCCTATTGCTTCAGGTTTAGAACTTACAGAATATCTAATAGTTTATAAATGGAAATTTACTCAGTCATAGCAAAGAGACATTCACTGAGGACACAGAATTTATTTAGTTTGGCACAGCTTGTTGGTCTCTGTGTTGGCCATGTTGGTCCACCAGGGAAGAGCCTGAAGGAAGAGCTCCTAACTCCTCATTTGTTGGTTTTCATAATTAGGCCATCAGGAAATGGTTCAGGCCTTATTCCTCTGAGCCATTTTAAGTCTTTAGGAGATTTTCAATATTTTTAGAGAAAGATTAGACTAGTGGCTTATGATATTTTTCCAGGAGGAGGTGTCATGGAAAGGGCAAAGGTTTCTAAGAATCACACAATTCTTAGACCAAGAGCAAAAATTAATTAAAGGGAAGCTAGGTGGCGCAGTCAGTAGATAACCAGCCCTGGAATGAGGAGGACCTGAGTTCAAATACAGCCTCCGACACTTTACACATGTACTAGCTGTGTGACCTTGGGCAAGTCACTTAACCCCAATTGCACTGCCTTTCCCCCTCCAAAACAAAAAACCCAAACAAAAAAATGAATTAAACTGTCAGTACCCTGAACATGAGATTTTATCCAATGATCAAGGATTTGACTCACTACCACATACATAAATGAAATAATGGCAAATTTATGTTGTAATGAGATCTTTTTAGGAGATCTGAGCATTTGGGGAACTAAGATATGAGGTAATGTTATTATGACCAGCAATAAATAATTCTTATTTGGATAATACCTCATAGTTTTTGAAGTCCTTTCATATCCATTATCTTTTTTGAGCTTTAGAACAACCCTGTGGAGTATATAATGAGAGAAGTATTACTCCTATTTTATGGATGAGGAAACAAGCTAAGCGATTTGCTGAAGGTCAGAGTTAATATGAAATATTTCCCTAATTTTTGAATTCTATAAGAGAATATTGCTATATTCAATTCCTGTATCATGAGGTGTATCTTCTATAGCAAAGGTATTCCTAAAGTTTCAGAGAGAGGAATGAGGACCATATTAGGGGCGTTCCTTTGGTAACATGGGATTGTGTAGAAGGGAAAAAGGACCTCCTAATGGGTGGGCTCAGACAGCTTACATGTATTGGGAGAATAAAGAGGAAAAAATGATATTTCATATGTCTTGGTCATTGAATCCTTCAGAAAATACTTTAGGATGGAGAACGTGTTATTCCATCTTATTCCACTTTAGGATTAAAATAGCCTTAAGTTACACTATTTTGGTTACTTTGCCAACTTAAGAAATATTTTGGACTCAGATTAGAATTTCACACATAAAATATCCAAGTAAGAGCAAGACTGAATAGTATAACAGATTAACAGAGAGAGAGAGAGAGAGAGAGAGAGAGAGAGAGAGAGAGAGAGAGAGAGGAAAAGCCGATTTAACTTAATTGTAGTCAAAATAACATCCAGACATGGAGGTTTCTATATGACAGAGCTGTTTATCCAGGCCTTAGTAACTAGCCATCAGGGACAGAGGGTTTGCCAAGGAGGCCCACCAGAATTCAAGCTAGTTCTAACAAGTTCTTTTCACTCTATTCAGACCTATGAAGCTTCAGAAAGAGGAGGGGGCAATCTACTCTGAAACTATGGGAATGAGATAAAGTAGACTGTTCCAGGATTTGCAAAGAGCACAAAATACCCACCCTGATCCTGTCTTCTTTTCTTAGTAGCACATCATTTGGTACAATGCACTTTTTGTCCTTTTGGAATGGGGTTGCCATTTTAGTTTAGTCAAGGAGGAACAGAGGAGAAAAAATGATTTGGTTTGGAATGTAAGCTAGGATCAACTCTAGACAAAATCAAGTGGCAGGACACATTTGTCTTAAGTGCCTGTC
>CM053622.1:284248160-284266825 GCA_028646595.1 Phalanger gymnotis
CACACACACACACACACATATAGACAGAGGGCACAGGGTGAATCAAATTAAGGGATGAGAGAGGAATATATTGAGAGAGAGAGAAAGGGAGAGATAGAATGGGGTAAATTATATCACATTAAAGGGGTGAGAATTAGCAGTTCAATTGGGAGGAAAGAGTGGGCAGGTGAGGGGGAATGAGTGAATCTTGCTCTCATTGGATTTGACCTGAGGAGGGAATAACATACACACTCAATACCCCACAGGAAAGAAGGAGGAGATAAAAAGGGGGGATGATAGAAGGGAGGGCAGATGGGGGAGGAGGTAACCAAATGCAAACACTTTTGGAAAGGGACAGGGTCAAGGGAGAAAATTGGATAAAGGGGAATAGGACAGGAAAGAGCAAAATATAGTTAGTCTTTCACAACATGAGTATTGTGGAAGGATTTTGCGTAATGATACACATGTGGCCTATGTTGAATTGCTTGCCTTCTTAGGGAGGGTGGGTGGGGAGGGAAAAGGGAGAGAATTTGGAACTCAAAGTTTTAAAAGATGTTCAAAAAATGGTATTTTTTGCATGCAACTAGGAAATAAGATGTACAGGCAATGGGGCATAAAAATCTATCTTGCCCCACAAAAAAGTAAGGGAAAAGGAGAGGGGGGGAGTGAGGTGATAGAAGGGAGGGCTGACTGGGGAATGGAACAATCAGAATATATGCCATCTTGGAGCTGGGGGGAGGTTAGAAATGGGGAGAAAATTTGTAATTCAAACTCTTGTGAAAATTAATGCTGAAAACTAAAAATATTAAATAAATAAATAATAAATAATGATTTATTTTTAAAAAAATTGGAACTGGGCAAGTGGAAGCTAATGAGTCTATGAGAAATCAAGAATCAAACAAAAGCAAAAGAATGAAAAAAATAGAAGAAAATGTAAAATATCTCATTGGAAAAACAATTGACCTGGAAAATAGATCCAGGAGAGATCATTTGAGAATTATTGGTCTACCTGAAAGCCATGATCAAAAAAAGAGCCTGGACGGTATCTTCCAAGAAATCATCAAAGAAAACTGCCTTGAGGTCCTAGAACCACGGGGTAAAATAGTCATCAAAAGAATCTAACGATGACCTCATGGAAACAATACCAAACTGAAAACATCAAGTAATATTATAGTCAAATTCCAGAATTATCAGGTCAAGGAGAAAATACTGCAAGCAGCCAAAAATAAACAATTCAAATATCATAGAACCATAGTCAGGATTACGCTGGACCTTGAAATTTCTACATTAGAAGAAAGGAGGGCTTGGAATATGATGTTCATTCCACAAGGCAAAAGAGTTTGGATTACAACCAAGAATCAACTACCCAGCAACACTGAGCACAATCTTTCAACCAAGAAGATGGACATTCAATAAAATATGGGGATTCTAGACCTTCCTGATTAAAAGATCAGAGCTCAATGGAAAATTTGATCTTGAAATACAAGGCTCAAAAGAGGCATAAAAAGGTAAACAAGAAAGAAAAAATCATGTTATTCTATAAGAGCAAACTTTTTATATCCCTACATTGGAAGATGATATTTGTAACTCTTGAGTACTGTAGAAGGGACATACATGAACAGAGGGTATGGGTATAAATTGACTTTGATGGATGACAATAAACCTAATTAAGGGGTAAAAAGAGATTGTAATGGTAGAAGAAGAAAGCAGGAGGCAGAAAAGGGTAAATTACATCACATGAAGAGGCAATAAAACATATTGCAGTAGAGAGAAAGAAGGGAGGGAGATGAGCATAGTTTGAACCTTATTCTCATCACGTTTGGCTCAAGGAGGGAATAACATACTCATATAGGTATAGAAGTCTAACATGCCTTACTGGCAGTAAGAAGAGAAAGGGGAAAGAAAAGGGAGGGAATGAGAAGGGAGAATAGAGGGAAGAAATAGTAAGGGGAAAAGGAAAGAAAAAGGAGAGTGCTGAGAGAAGGGAGGGGAGATTGAGAGATGCAGTGGCAAAAAAACAAAAGCATTTTGCACAGGGCAAGGGAGAAGGAGAAATAAAAGCATAAATGGGGGAAGGGATAGGATGGAGAGAAAGACATAGCTAATAATCTTAACTGTGAATGGGAATGGGATGAATTCTCCAATAAAATAGAAGTAAATAGCAGAATGGATTAAAAATCAGAATCCTACAATATGTTGTTTACGAGAAACACATTTGACACAGTAGTATACACATAGGATAAAGGTAAAAGGCTGGAGCAGAATATATTATGCTTCAGCTGAAGTAAAAAAAATGCAGGGGTAGTAATCCTGATATCAGAAAAAGGAAAAACAAAAGTAGATCTTATTAAAAGAGATAAAGAAGACAGTTTTATCCTGCTAAAAAGGCACCATAGACAATGATATTATATTACTAAACATATATGTACCAAGTGGTATAGCATCCACATTCTTGGAATAAAAGTTAAGGGAGTTGCAGGAAGAAATAGACAGCAAAACTATACTAATATGGGACTTCAACTTCTTCCTCTCTGAACTAGATCAATCTAACCACAAAATAAACAAGAAAGAATTTAGGGAAGTGAATAGAATTTTAGAAAAGTTAGATATGGTAGACCTCTGGAGAGAATTTTATAAATGCATTGGAGGTTGCTCTGTTTGGTATTAAGAACTCTGGAATTTCAAGATGTGATATATTATTCTTTCTCTGTTACTACCTGAGTGACTTTGAGCAAGTCACTTAAGCTCTCTGTGTCCTCCCATCTATAAACTGTTAGAGCTGGTTTATGCAATCTCTAAAGTCTTTAATCATCTGCTTCTATGATAAGACTATTTCTTAACGACAAAGATTATAATCAGCTGGACCTCTGAAATGGATAATTTTCCATTTAAGCTCTTCATAAATATGAGCTTACACTAAAGGTTTCACTATTCTTTGTGCTCTAAATGATATCCTGGAGTTCATGCACCTCTCTCAATTCATAATTTATTATTAGGTAATGGCATAAACACAGGAGATAATTCAGTTCATTGCTTGATTAAAAAAATAAGGTAGCTAGTGTATCAAAGAAAAACACTCAAATCTATAGACCAAGATAGCTTATACAGTGTATTTCAAAAGTTTTAATGCTTTGAAACTATACTAAGATTATTGGGAGTGGATAAATAATCAACTTTTAAGACTTGAAATTGCACTAAGACTTTTTAAGACATACTGCAATACATAATTCAGGTTTATAGATTTAATCATAGTTTAAAGGGATATACTTTCAAGCTTTAAAACTTTATCAAGACTCTTAGGACACATTGTTTTTAAGTACAATGAAAGAAAATAAAAGTTCATATACATTTTCAGCCTGTCATACAAAGTATTCTTGATACTAATAAGGAAAATTTTCATAATGAGGAATTGATCTAAAAAGTCATTTCTTAATACAATACTTGTTTGGTTGCTTAGCTTCTCTTCAAATTTAAATTCTTGAATCACCCAGGGTGTGGACTTTTGACCCAGAAGTGAGTCAACTGGTCAAAGAATACACTGATATCCTGATGTTGGATTCTGATTCATACCTAATCAATTGACCTTAGAACAATTTCTCATACAATATACTTAGCTTAGCCTGGCACATAGTGGTGCTTACTAAATGTGTATTGATTGAATGAATGTAGAAATTGAGTCTGAAGTCATATAATAACAGTTATCAAATAAATTTTGCTGAACTTTTAGTGGGAATATTCCTTTTGTTTCACTGATTTCTAGGAAACAGACAGCATCATACAGCAAATAAAGCACAGGCATTGGGGTAAGGAAGCCCTGGATTCAGGTCCTGACTCTGAAAAATGCTAATTTTGAGATGCTACTTAATATCTTAGTGCTGTAGATAACTCTCTAGGAACATGCTATAAAAGCCTTTCCTACTGCACCTTAATACCGATACCTTTCCTCTGTTGATAATCTCCACTTTATCTTTCATATAATTTTGACACTTTGTATCTCTATTCAGTGCCTGAAATATATAGTAGGTACTAAATACCAAATTAATTTATTAGCTTTTATTAGTATTTAACATTAAAATTTTCATATAAAGATTTTTAAATAAAAGTATTTGTCAAAACTGCAGGTTACAGCATTCTATTCTTTCAGATTTGGGCATGAAAAATATTTACATTTATATAAGAGGTGCCAAATAATTTCATCTATTAATTTATCAACATACCAGGCTAAGAGTAACATGAAATCTTTTGAGGGAAAAGATATTTTATCTAATTTTATGGTCATTGTGATCAAATGTTTGGATCTAAATTATTACTGAAATTATATGTGCATGTCAAGGATGTTTTCAATGTATAGCTATATCATTCTTGTGAAAATTATATGAATATGCAAATAGCCTATAATGGAGTAATTGTTGATTTCTCTGCCACATTTTTTGTGGTTATTAATAAAATCAGAAATTTTCCATGCTCTTTTTTTCTTCCACTCTTTTAGATACCCTGAGTTGATCCCTCAATTCTCTTATAATTGTGTTTGCTTTAGCATGGATCTCCAGTACACTTGGTTAAATCCATCTACTTTGCCCATTAGCTTCTTTTCTTTATTGCCATTTTGGCCTCTTCAATCAGCACAGCTATGACTGAAATATTGGAGTCCATGTGTAGTGTTTATTCTTCCCCTCAAAATAACATTTCAAGTTTATTCGCGTATCTTTTCTATCTTTCATCTGTTTATTGCCCTTTTTATGGCTTCATTCTTACTTGTCCTTGGACTGATTTTACTTAGTTGGCACTCAGGTGAAGCTTTCTTTCAGCTGATTTTTACCATTCACTGCTTCTCTTTATATTACTTACAAATAAGTTTATATGAAAATTGATAGTTGCTCTTGACTGTTAAAAGCTGCTTGCCTAGTTAGCCAAGTGTTTGCTAACTAATTAACTTTTATTTGCCTTATTAGGAAAATTCATTTTCAATCAAGGAACTTTTTCTTGAAATTATTATAATAAGTAACTATATAATAGCAGCTGTCTCTATCTGATTTTTGGTATCAATAAGTCATTCAAATAAGTAAGGATAGAACTAATTTAACAAGACAAAACTTTTTAAATCATTGTTATCTTTTTGTTCTAACTTTGTAGAAATTTTGATTCTTACTATAACAAGTCCTTCATCTGACTAAACACAATATCTTTTAGAAATGAGTGATTTTCTGTCCACTAAAATATAATCATTGGCATTTTTGCAATATTGTTTGGTACTTCTCATTTCTACTATTTTCAATTCCTTTATTGAGGAAAGTATTAATTTTACTTAACACACTCAGAGGCATTCTGCAAAAAATATTTAGTGACTGAGTCTCCAGAAAACAAATGCATTCGTGACACTTTTTGAGTTTGCATGCATATCTGAGTGTGGTTTCTGTGTAGTCTACAAGTTTTTAGCTTCTTTCAATATTTATTTCTATTCCACATTTTCAAACATATTTTTTTTTACCATCTCGTCTTTTGCGCTGAAGTCAACAAATATCAAGCTACATGTTATTTGAATCTAGAGAGATTACTGAGTTCTTTGAATTCCTCTCCATTTGCATACTCAGAAACAGAAAATAGTTCATAAGTTACAAATATTTCCATGTCTACATTTTTGCAAATACTTTTTGTGATTGATGCAATAAGATATTTAAATATCTCATGAAATATCATCTCTTGTTCCCTTTGAAAAGATGATAAAATAAATCATGTTAATTCCTTTACTCACCTCTCCAAGGGGAACCTATGAGCTGTTTTTCCATTTAGTTGCAACTTCCCTCCATCTTCTTTTTCACTTTGAATATACTTTTACTATATATACTTTGAATGCCAATGTTGATATGATTAAGTTCTCCTAATAGAATATCTACTCTTCGATCAATGGATAAGGATCTCCTATTTTAAGTACCTCTGGGGAAAAACTTATTCATGACCTGGAATGAGGAAGATGAGCTCAAATGTGGCCTCAAATCGCTTACAAGCTACATGACCCTGGACAAGTAATTTAATTCTGTTTGCCTCAGTTTCCTTATCTGAAAAATGAGTTGGAGAAGGAAATGGCAAACCATTCCAATATATTTGCCAAGAAAACCCCAAATGGTGTCATGAAGAGTCAGATATGACTGAAAAATGACTGATGAATGGCAAAGTTAAAGCTTGTACTTGGACCAAACAAATGTATAATTTTTAACACTCTGTCTTATTTCTTGCCACTTTACCACCATAGTTTTAGAGACAGAAGAGCATCACACTGGACTTAGGGTCAGTTGGTTTTTCTTTATTTTATGAGTTACCATGGCCAAACAGTTCATTACCAGTAGCCCTCTCCTGATGATGAACTTCTCTATACTTAACAAGGCTGGTGCTCAGGAACCAAACTTAGCCTGTTCCTGAAACTCTTGTTGTTGTATGTTTGTTCAGTCATGTCCAACTTTTCCTGACCCTATAGACAATAGAATGCCAAGACCGTGTGCTCAGATTTCTTGGCAAAGATACTAGAGCAGTTGATCACTTCCTTCTCTATGCTGGCACTCTTCTTGAACTCTTTCCAGGATATGTTCTGCTGCCATAGCAATTGAAATTTCACATCTATCCCCTTTCCATGATGAAGCTACATGGGGTCAGTTGGTTTTAGACTCAAGGGTGTGTTGATAAATGTATAAGAACTGATTCTCTGGGGAAAAACATATTCTTGACACACTTTTAAGTTTACTTGACATAATTAACATTTTCTCCATTACTTTCTAATTTCTAGATAATTAATATCACAGTATTTTGGAATTTGCTTCACCCACCCTTAATTCTTAATGTGGAAACCTAAGGTTTAGGGAAGGAACTTTACTGCAGGACTTGAAATTTATTATTGTTGGAACTAGAGAATAGAAATGACAATATATTATTTATCTTTTGAGAAATTTGTGACCAAAAAATGAGATGCGTTTGTCATGTAGTGAGAGTAAGGCTTACATACCTTAATTGATAAATCTTCAAAAGTACATTTCAGAGGAAGAAATATATATATATATATATATATATATATTGCTGCAAATAATCCTATGAAAAAACATTTGAATCAGTAATTTTTAGGTAAGCCAACTAAAACATCTCTGGATATGACCTCACATTCATTAGATTAGAATCTAATTAGATTCATTACATAGTAGTTAACAATAAAGGAGAATGACAAATTTTGGGGGGAAAACAGGTACATTTATGCACTGTTGGTGGAGCTGTAAACTGGTCCAACTATTCTGGAAAGCAAATTGAAACTGTGCTCTCAAAATGAATTTTATTATTAATCTGTGCATACCTTTTGACCCATTGATACCACTATACCTATATTGATACCACTATGACTATATTGATACCACTGGGTCTATACTACAAAGAGATCAAAGAGAGAGCAACAGAACTTATACATATGAAAACATTTATAGCAGCTCTTTTGTGATATCAAAGAATTGGAATCTGAAGAGGGCATTTATCATTTAGGAAGTGACTGAACAACTTATGGTTGTATGTATGTGTGTGTGAAGGAAGGGGTAAGTTTTATAGAAAAATTTGAAGACACATATGGACTGATACAAAGTGAAGTGAACAAAACCAAGAGAATTTAACATAAAGACAAATGATTTTTGAAAGGCTTAAGTACTCTGATCAACACAATGGAAATAATAATAGAGAATGGAGGAGAAGAGAGAAAAAGGAGGAGAAAGAGAACGAGAGAGAAAGAGAGAGAGAGAGAGAGAGAGAGAGAGAGAGAGAGAGAGAGAGAGAGAGAGAGAGAGAGAGATTTGAGCATCACTAATGCAGGAATTTGTTTGGATTTGCTATATATTTTAATGGGTTTCATTCTTGCTTTCACAAATTGCAAAGGAGAGAAAGCAAAAGGGAGAGAATTGGAGAGAAAATTCAAAAATAAAATATAATTTTTTAAAAAATTGTGAACCATAACTGAAGGACAATTCACATAGTTCTTTGTTATTCATACATAGCATCCTCTCTGTGCTGCTTCCTCCTACTTTGTCCTCACAGACACACAGGTGGGGCATGCAAATGAACAACTATTCTTACAACCCTGTGGAAATGTATTCATGAAACCATAGCCATACTTTATCCCTGTAATTGTCCCATTAACATTCAGTCATTAGACACAATTAACTCAAAGATACAACATTATCTATTAAAATGACATAGCAAAATCAAAAGCTATAAAATATTCTCACCATAAAATGGTGACACGTTTTCAAAATACACATATTATCAATGGAAAAGTGAGACCAAACAGAGTGCAATGATAGTGAGGCATCCATATACATATAGGGGATGAAAATGGCCAACGTAACTAACAATTACGATACTGCAAGACCTTGATTTCCTTTCTCGTCTAGTAGAGTCCTCAAAAAATCTCCCACTTAGTGCAATATATTTGCCCAGTACATCGCACATCTGAGATGCCAAGGGCTGATCATCTCTGCAGATAGCTTTTGATTGATAGGTCCAGCTCTCTGTGGCTTTAGAGTTGATGTTCCTTGCTTCCAGTATTGAGAGACTGCCTCCCTGAATCTATGTCTGTCTAGTGTGTTTCCCTGCTTCTTGTGCCTCAAACTCCCTGCAAATGACTCTCCATTTGTTAAAAGGGGTATATGCCTCTCAACAAGTATCTTCACTATTAAAAATATTTCATTTTTAGACAGCCAAAGGCAATATTGCCCCTTTGGGTTTTGTCCAGAAAGATGTTACTACTTTGTAAAAGGATATCAGAGATATGTCGTCTCCATTTATATACTGTAAACACATTGTTAACATACCTCACCATCCTGTTTACATCAATTGAGCAGGAAAGGGAGGGGATTTTCCACTTTCCCCCACTCTTACCTCCTTATAATACTGTCTAGAGGTGTGAAAGGAAGTCCCTTGTTGGGGTCCTTTCACCCCTGGTAGTGCTTGAACAGCAAGGACCTGTCTCAGTACGCAATGATGAGGCGGGAGTCAACCTGGAAGGAACTCCATTTATTGTTACAGCAAGCAGGATTTTTACGCAGAACTAGCCTTGGTATCTGGGTGCAAGCAAGCTCGTGCATGATTCTCTAAGCCTATCAGGAGCCCCAGGGCCGTGCATCACAGCTCATGGACAACTCATGTCCAGTGCTTATTTGGAAACGGGGCATGTGCTGTTCACAGCCTGCCTTATCAGAGGAGGAGGAGCCGAGCCAGACTGTGTAGCCCCAGATAATTCCTTATTTCCACAGCGCTGTCCTTGGGCCTCAACTCCCAAGCTCATCAGGCTCTCAAGAGCCCCTTAGAGTCCTTAGCCACGTTGGGCAGATCCTCTGTGAGGGAGGACTTCATGGACAAGAATTTCACAGTATGAAGGTGCATGAAGAGATAGTGATCAATGCTACTAGAGGGAATAGCACATAGATTTGGTTCCAGATCCATTGACATTGAAGCAAACATAGTGGCAGCACAGTGTAATAGTTTGGAATGTGATATATGAAGACAGACTTGAGTGACTGTACTGCTATATACTAGCTGGGACCTTTGTTAAGTCATATCATTCCTGTGAGTCCTAAATGTGATCACTAAGTGAATTTCAAACTCATATTAAATGGAAATTGAGCAAATATTAGTCTCTTTATCTTTTGTATGTTGATAAAACTACGTATGGATGAATGCTTAATATTCATTCATGTTGGGGTACACAGAGTTGGAAAAGAATTGAATTCCATATTTTCTGGAGTTTCCCCTTCTCTCAGCTAATCCCATGTGCTTAGCTCAAATATTGAATGAATAATTGTAAAGAGTTTTCGCCAAACTGGTCACTTACTGAACTAAAATAATAGCTGAATGTGCTACATATTAGTAAAGCAGTCAGAAAAGTGGATAAAAGCTTTGCTCTCTGACATACATTGAGCCTCGGGTACTGCTACCTGCTTGTTTTTTGTAAAGATTCCAGAAATTTAATTAAGAACTTCCTTGGTGACAGAGATGAAAGAACCTAAGTTCTGTGACTATAATTCTGTGGTCCCAAAGAAGAGAGATGTCTAAGAGAGATACTCTGCTCTTCTCATCTATAATGAAAAAAGATTTTTCCACCATGATTTTTAATGGATTTTTTTATGGCCTAACTTTTCAAAGTGAAAACTGTTCATGATGTCCTTCATTTGCTGTATGGAAGAAAGTCTTTTAAAATGTTTTATCCAACTCATTTCAAGTGCAAAATCTAAGTCCTCTATGTTAGAAGGAGAAGGCAATATACTAGAATGGAAAGAACACTGGTTTCAGAGGCAGAACATCTAGTATCAAATACTGCCTCCATTATTTCAATCAATCAGTAAACATTAATTAATGTGCCAGGCACTAGGTTAAGTGCTAGGGATACAACAAAGGGCAAAAATAGCACCTGGACTGACCTATGACCTGTGTTATCTTGGTTCGTCACTTAAGCTCTCTGGGACTCAGTTTCCTCATCTATAAAATGACAAGGTTGAACTGGATGGCCTACAAAGTTACTGTACACTCTAAATTTACAATCCTAAGGTAGGGCTGGGTCAAGTTTAAGAAAAAAAGAATGGAAGAAGGAAATAAGTATTTTAAGTTCTTCTCTACTGTATGCCAAGCACTATGCTAAGCATTTCACAAATATACCACTTGATCCGCACAGCAAGTTCTGGAGTTAGGTGCTATTATTATTTCCATTTTAAGGTTGAAGAAACAGAGGCAGACAGAGATTAAGTGATTTTCCCAGGGTCACACAGCTAGTAAGTGTCTAAAACCAGATTTCAACTCAGGTCTTCCTTACTCCAGGCCCAGTGCTCTATCTGCTGAGACACCTACATGCCTCTAAGTATAACAATAGGCTACATTTTGTATAATTATGTGATCACAAAACATTTGACATGCATTATTCCTTGTAATTTCTGCAACAATTCTATGAGGTAGATATCAACAATATTGATGTTACTGATTTTATGGATAAAGAAACTGAAATTCAAAGATATTAATCTCCCAAGGTCACATAGTTAGATAATGGCAGAGCTGGGACTTCAAATAATTTTACTCCAGGTTCAGGGTTCTTCCCACTACGTAATGAAATGTCAAGAGACAACACCAACCGGTCGCAGGTTTCCTAATTGTAAAATAAAAGGAATTCTACCTCTCTACGAACATTTAAAAGTATGCCAAGAATTTGAGAGACAAAGTCATTGAATATATTAAGCTTGTTTTTCATGATCATTAGAAAATATTTTATAATTAACATGTATGTGCTTCAGTATGTATTCAATCATTTTTTATAAATGAAATAGTTGTTTCTTTAAGAGATCCCCATTGATAGTCAGAAATCAGAAATGTTTGGTGGCCTGGATATGCCTTTGTGCAAAGAGAATGCATTCTGTTCTTCAATGTCTTAAATCAAATGAGAAAACGAATAAGAAATCCACTATTTTAAAGATGATCAAGCTCTACAAAAGATAATAACATCAACTTGCAATGTGACAAAAAATGATTTTTCTTTTAGCAAGCAGGTCTCTTAACTGTCCAAATTACTTTCAGACTGACCACTGACATCTTTCAACTTATTTTCACTGGCCAAAGTTATTTTTTCCTCAGAATGAAAGGTCACCTTTCCATAAAAATATTCCAAGTAAGTGAAAATTTGGCCCAAAATCAGCATTAGTGTTTGGAGAAAGGTTCGTGTTTTAACAATCCGGCTAGCAGCTTCTGTGGGGGTGCAAGATCCACCAATAAACAGCACCCAGAAAGCTGCCAGCACCCGCCAAAGCACATGTTCTTTTTATCTGCCTTAATAAGGAAAGCAAGGTGAAGGGGTTGGCAAGCTTACTTTAATTCAGCACACAAATATCATTCTCTTAGTTCAGGGGAAAAAGACCAGCACAATTAACTTTAGAGCAAAATACAAACAAATTACAAACATCAACAGACAGACCTTGTCTGATTCAAATCTCAATACATAGTTCAACAAAGTCTCAGCATCCAGGTTTACAAGCTGGAGGGCTCCTTAGCAACAGCCGCCCCGAGTCTCCTCATCAACACCATCTCAAGAGCCCTTAAACAAATTACAAACAGACAGACCCAATACAATTCATAATTACCAACATCTAGGTTCAACCCAGGAGCTCAGAACAAGGGCTGGCCCAGAGTCACTCGTGCCACCACTGCTATGGCTAAGAGCTCCAAGGAAGAGGAGGCCAACCCCTGGCTTTTATATCTTTGTCAGCGTCAAGGGTGAGTCACACATGCGACTCACCCACATGACCTAAAATCATCACAAAGAGGTGGACTTAAACCCACATGGTCTAAGAGCCTTTGCTGTCCCAGACATGTAAACTAGGCCCTCCTGGAGTTAGCCCCACCTTGGGCCTCACCTTAGTTGCCAACCCACACCCACATAGGTTTTACACCTAATAGGGGTTTGGGCCTGGGGCTTAGCACTTAGACTCAATGAAATACACTGAATTACTCAGCAAAAACAAAAGCCAAACTCTTCAAGGGCACTTGTTGAACTAAGTGCTAAGGAGCCCATTTTGCTTGACAACACAGTTTGTGAGTATAAATGTGCTAAATTTTTCAATGTTGTAATCCCATGGGGCACTGGGTTTGACAGTTAACAAAAAAAGAAACTAGAAGCTTTTGGTCTTCACAACAGCCTCAGAAGGAAAAAGAGTACATTGAGTACTGCTCCAGGAAAGAATTTCAGGGTTCGTTTGACTGCCTTTCCCAACCTCCCCTCACTGGGATCTTTTAGAAAGTGCCCATTAGAATGCTGAACTGATAAAATTTCATTAAAAAATAGACACAGCTTTGTTATGATCATCCCCAAAGTAAAAGAAGAAGTATACCCAGTGCCCTAAAAGTCTTAAGTTTTTCCAAGCTTTAATGGTTAAGTTTTAAGCTTGAGTAGGTTAAAACTACTTGAATGCTTTTCGGATACCTTGTGTGATGACTTAAAGTCATCTGTAATGCCATGGAGTCTCTGGCTCAATACAAATATATATATATCTATCTATCAAAAATTATTTCTATTAACATGAAAGTACACTTTTTGTTGTTCAGTCATGTCCAACTCTTTGTAACACCATTTGAGGTTCTCTTGGCAAAGATAATGGAATGATTTGCTATTTCCTTCTCCAGCTCGTTTTACAAATGAGGAAACTGAAGCAAAAATGGTTAAGTAATTTGCCCATGGTCAGAGAGCTATTAAGTGTCTTAGGTTAGATTTGAACTCAGGTCTTCCTGACTCAATGTGAAAATGCACTACTTTATAATAATCTCAGAAACTTTAAAACATCATTGTAATAAGGATGGATTCAATTTATACATTTTTATAATTCTTAGTCATGCAGAGGGCCTGCTTCCTTGACATTAGGGTTTTGGATTTTCTAGATCAAAAGCAAACATAGATGAATAAAGAGAAATGGAAGGAAAAACAATGAGGAGATAGAAAATAAAAGACTAAATATATAGAGACAAGTTTAGAGATAATTCTAGGCTTTGGCAGGGAGCCAAAGGAATAATTTGTATTCAAATGTTTACTCTTCATGCCACTACAGAATGTCCTTCCCTCCCCCAAGTGGAGTCCCATGTAATCAAGTCCCATGTAATTATAGTCCCTCTTCCCAGTGGCTCTTCATCATTCACTGAGGGTTAGATGCAAAATTATATTTCCTAGCTTACCAAATCCACTATAATCTGGAACTGATGGTCATTTGGGAGATGTTATCTGTTTTTAAAAAAATATAGTTCATTTTTGAACTAAACATGTCTTGCTCCACTAGCAACAGAAGCTGCCTTCTCAGTCCAATCAGATTATCCATTGCTTCCCCTCTTTTTGAAGAACTGTTGTTTCAGGAAGAACAATTCCCAAGAACTAGAGAAGTTGGAAAGGAGAAGACATTTCAATGCCTTTCCCCAAAAGCCAAAAGGCAATGTTTCCAATTTAAGAAGATATCGGGAGTCTTTGTAAGGCCTCACTTAAAGAGCAGACTACTTTTAGCTAAGAGAGTCAATCTGGAGTATGGAAAAAAGTCTTCCAGTAGGAGGAATAAACATTAATAAGCATGATGGGGCATACCCGTAATCTCTGTTCCTAGTGAGATTGAGAATTGTGGACCATTAAGCTCAGAAGTTCTGACCCGTAGTGGGTTAAGCCTGTCATAGGTCCATGTAAGTCAAACACCAATATGATAAGCCAGCTCTGGGAAGCAGGGGACTACCAGGCAGCCTAAGGAGGAGTGAAACAATTCAGACTGGAAAGAAGACAGGTCAGACTCCTGTGCCAATCAGCAGTGGGACTGAGTTGGAGTGACCACTGCATTTCTAACCTGGGCAAGATAGGGAGACTCAGTCTCCAAGTAAACAGAAGCACAACACAACATAACACAAAGCAAACAATGCAACATGTGAAAAGAGTAAACATTGCAAATCCAAGTGGAGGAAGGCAGAAGGATACTAATTTGATGATGCCAAGAAGAACAGATAGTAGGGAAAATAACGGCATAGGTCATGGGATTTATATCCAATGCAGTCATGGGAGCATGAGAAGTATGATTGTTATTTGATGGTCAACAAGAATAGTCAAGAGGCAAAATAAATACTTCAACCATCCTGTGAATCAGTCAGTGATTAATCACCAAATAGTTAGTAAGTAGCTTACTGTGTTCCATATTCTATACTAGATGTTTGAGATACAAATACGAAATTCAATGTTCCTACCAAGAAATCTTTCTTGAGTACTAACCTGACTATACTAAAAGCTCCATCCTTCTGCAACTAGTCCTAGAGTAGATTTCATGGAGTTTGGTCCCTTGGGTATCCTCCAGGTAGACCAAAACCTAGTAATATAAAAGATGACAATCCTAAGGCCTTTAAATACCCATTTACTTTCCTGGAAAATGTCAATAATATTCTTGACCGAGAATTCCTATAGGCACTCTGAAACATTGGGTCCCATAGTATTCAATTAAGGCAGCTTGATGGGATTTAACTAAGGCTCAACAACACCATGTTTTAGGTACTAAGATAAAGATCCTGTTTCCAACCTGAAGACTCCAGTGAGAACAAAAAACCACAAGGATCAAAGAGTCATTTCATCAGTCCTAGTGCTGGCAGAGCTATCTGAATAGTGAGCAAGTGTCACTACTCCCAATACACAATTTAGACTTCCTAGAAATAAAAAAAAATCAAAAACTTAACTGCCCTAAACATACATATTCTCTTTGGGTGCCTAAGACTATTTTAGACTACTAATTCCTGAAGTGCCTTTAAGGGGATAGTATTCTATGGGAGTTTCTATTTGACAACTTGTGGGAAGAAATTCTGGTTGTTGTTTTTTTCCTAATCTTAGTCAAGAGTAAGCCCCAGAACTCACATTGTATAAAGCCTGACTGAAACCAGCCAACCCTAAAAATGTTGTTATTGATAGAACTTTAGCTAAATCTCAGTCACTAAAATAGATATGAGTGAAATCATGGTTCATCTATCCTAGTGCTAGAGGTCATTTATTTATGCTTTTCTCTTTCCATGTATACAAAAAAAGAAAATAAACAGAAAAGTCATCTTGTTATCACCCACTGACTTCTTGATACCCATAAACATGGAAACAAAAAGAAGAAAATGGATAATAAGATGCATATCATGTTCAGACTTCTAATAGTGTAATTCCTGTAACTAAGTAACATAATGTCATTAAAAGATTTTAAAAATTGGGTTGAATATCAATGAATGTTTCCTGATAATGGGAATTATTGGATTAAAAGGCAACCTCCCAAGAAGATGTTAAGAAAGTTCTACCACTTGAAAAATTTCAAATTACATCTTTCTAAAAGCAATAAAAATCAAAGTTTTGCTTATATTCTTACATATAGGCATGCCCCCAATTTGGCCCTCTCAATATGTGATTTAGAAAGTATTCATATAAGTTCAGAAAATAAATTGGACACTGCCTAAATAAGTTGTTGACAATGTGTGTTCTCCCCAAATGAATCATATTCTCTAATTGGAAAACAATCACTTCGTCACATTCTTTAATAATTCGGGGAGAACAGATCTGCTAAATATAATATTCACAAAAATGTGTACATATAAATATGTGAATATACACATATGTACATATATATACATGTATGCACATGTGTATATATACAAATGTGCACATAAAAAAGGAATAGAGACAGACAAAGGGTCAGAGGGTTAGAGAAAGAGTCAGACGCAGATAGACAGACACACAGGAAGGCAGGTGGGCAAACAAACACTCTGGGTGCTAGTCTCTGCTCTGTATAATTTATATCTAACAACTCTAAGGACATTTTCAGATTAATGACATCTGGTCTCAGTGAATGGAAAGATGTGCATGGATATGAGTACTTGTTAACACTTGCAACTTAAAATTGCTTCTGGAAACCAAGAGGTAGGCAATTTGAGCAGTGAGCACTGTGATATTTATAGCATCTAACATTTCTCGTCATCTCTTCTATATTATAAACAAAGCTTCAGGAAAGATTTTCCTTCCCAGGGAGCAACTACCATGAATTTGATCATTTTGCCAATAGAGCATGGGGTATGAGGTTGTAAGGGAATCTTATTAATTGAAGAGATATGACTAAATTCTAATTTCACCTGGGTTATGTAGAAATTCAGTAGCAGGTGGTTGAAAAATGTAGACTTGAGTTGACTGACCTATGAGAGAGAGACAGAGACAAAGAGACACACAGAGAGAGAGACACAGACAGACAGGGAAAGAGAGACAGAGACAGAGAGAGACAGAGAGACAGACAGAGTGCCAAGGTCTCAGTGCCTTTTTCATTGTCTTCCTATAACTTCCACTCAGTTCAGGTCATTTGTAAGAGAAATGAGAAAGAACAACAAAATACCTTTGCCTTTCTTAGAATCTCTAGAGTTTACTCCTGTTATCACTGATGCTAATTCCTAATATGAGTGCTACATGCAGCACTGGTTTTTTTTTTGAGGATGAGAAACTTTACAAAAACAAACAAAAACACAGTATCCGCCCTCCAAGAGTTTATTTGTTATTAAAGCAGCATGTCAGTTAGCAATAGTAGCTGCCATAGTCTACACAAAAGCTTGGTACAGAGGTGGGGCTGATTAAGTAAGCTCTTCTGGTCCACCACTGAAATGTTATCTTGGATACAAAAGGAGGACAAAAGATAATTACTGGGGTGGAGCCAAGATGGCAGCTGGAAAGCAGGGACTAGCATGAGCTCCCTGCTGAGTCCCTCCAGAAACCTATAAAAAATGGCTCTGAACCAGTTCTAGAACTGCAGAACCCACAAAATACCAGAGGGAAGCAGGGCTCCAGCCCAGGACAGCCTGGATGGTCTCTAGGTAAGGTCTATCCCGCACTGAGCTGGGAGCGGAGGGGAGAGGAGCAGAGCCTAGCATGGGCGGCATGGACCAACTGGACCAGGAGCCGGGCAGAGCGTGCCCTTACACCTTGAGACTTCCCAACCCACAAACACCAAAGACAACAGAGAAGGGTAGTGGGAAAAGCTGCTGGGGACATGGGGTTTGAGGTTTGGCCAATGCCCCAAGGGCAGCGGAGGTGGGGCAGCTACAAAACTACAGCTGCAGTTGCTTCAGGCACCAGGCCCACCTGGTGGGAGGAATTAAGTGTCAGATGAGAGCAGGAGTGCAGAGCCTGCTGAAGAACTAAGTCCAGTCCAGGTTGGGGGTTCTTGGGGAAGGAGGAGTGCTGGTGTGGTAGAGCTGGCACATCCCCCCAAACTTAGAACATAGAACTCTGCACTCTATAAGCATTCATACCCCTCTGAAAAACTCAAGGGTCAGGTAAGTTGTCTGGGAACATGGCCAGACAGCGAAAATGCACCCAAATTCAGTCTCAGACTCTGGAATCTTTCTTTGGTGACAAAGAAGACCAAAACATACAGCCAGAAGAGGTCAACAAAGTCAAAGAGCCTGCAACAAAAGCCTCCAAGAAAAACACGAACTGGTCTCAAGCCAAGGAAGAGCTCAAAAAGGATTTGGAAAAGCAAGTTAGAGAAGCAGAGGAAAAATTGGGAAGAGAAATGAGAAGGATGAGAGAAAACCATGAAAAACAAGTCAATGACTTGCTAAAGGAGACCCCCAAAATACTGAAAAATATACTGAAGAAAATAACACCTTAAAAAATAGACTAACTCAAATGGCAAAAGAGCTCCAAAAAACCAATGAGGAGAAGAATGCCTTGAAAGGTAGAATTATCCACATGGAAAAGGAGGTCCAAAAGACCACTGAAGAAAATACTACATTAAAAATGAGATTGGAGCAAGTGGAAGCTAATGACTTGATGAAAAATCAAGATACTATAAAAACAGAACCAAAGGAATGAAAAAAATGGAAGACAATGTGAAATATCTCATTGGAAAAAACACTGACCTGGAAAATAGATCCAGGAGAGAGAATTTAAAAATTATTGGACTACCTGAAAGCCATGATCAAAAAAAGAGCCTAGATATCATCTTTCAAGAAATTAAAAAGGAGAACTGCCCTGATATTCTAGAGCCACAGGGCAAAATAAAAATTGAAAGAATCCACAGGTCACCTCCTCAGATCCCAAAAAGAAATCTAGGAATATTGTCACCAAATTCCAGAGCTCCCAGGTCGAGGAGAAAATACTGCAAGCA
>CM053622.1:284267325-284297522 GCA_028646595.1 Phalanger gymnotis
TGGGAGGTCCTTGTGGGACCAACCTTACCCAGAGACCATCCAGGCTGTCCTGGGGTGGGGCCCTGCTTCCCTCTGCCACTTTGTGGGTTCTGCAGCTCTAGAATTGGTTCAGAGCCATTGTTTTATAGGTTTTTGGAGGAACTTGGTGGGGAGCTCACGCCAGTCACTGCTTCCCAGCCGCCATCTTGGCTCCGCCCCCTCCATTATCAGATTCTTAAGGGTATAATCATTGATCGATACTTCATTACCTTCTAGCAATTTAGAAAGGGGTATAATATTGCTTTACCCCTTAGCTACAGCCAGAAAAAATTGTTCTTGGACAAGGGGGCAGTGATGGCTCATTTAACTGGATTGAGAAGGCAACTATCTATTGTTAAAAGATGAGACCATGTCTATTCAATACTAATGTGTTCCCTAAAAGGGGGCAATGTTCCTTCCTCAAACGGAACCAATGTCAATTCAATCTGGCATAGATTTTATAATGCAAAAAATGTTCTGTCTCTCTGTCTTCAGTCCTTGGTGGAAACTTAATAGAAGGTGATAGAGTTGATAGTAAGAGGAAAGGCAATTTTTCTCTTCCATCTATTCTGATTAGACAAGAAGTAGTAGGTTCTTATAGCCACTTATAGCACTAATACTTTCTTTTATGTCATCAGATAAGAAGGCTTGATGTTTGCTCTCAGTAGTCCAGTGTGCATTTTACTCTGAGCTAGAACCAGGCCCAGATCGAAGATGTCCAGGCTTCCAATTTTTTCACTCTTTGTACTATACTGTAAGGTTTGTCTTTTCTAAATTCACAGAATTTAGTATAGCGCTGGTGATATAAGATGTTTTTAATAAATGCTTGTTAAATGAAAGAACCAGACCAGGCTACTTTACACCTCAGTCTTTTCCTCTTTTCCAGACTATTGCCTGGTATGCTTTGTATTTTTTTTTCTTATTTCTTTCCTCCTCTTTCCCCTCTCTCCTTTTTCCATGTCTTCCTCTCCCTTTCCTTTCTCTCCTTTCCCTTTCTCTCTCTCTCTCCCTTTCCCTCTCTCCCTTTCTCCCCCTCTGTTTTCTCTCCCTGTCTTCTCTAGGTCTTTTGTTTCTCTCTCTTTCTTTCTCTCTCTCTATTCCTTTCTTTCTTCCTCTTTTACCCCCTCTTGTCTCAATCCCTTCTCTTTTTTTTCCTTTCTGTTGTCTTCTTTACTTAAGCTTTTGACTTTGAAATCCAGGTGATTTCATATCAAATAACAGTTGGGCCCTAGGAAACATATTCATTTATTCATTTTTCAAAAATAGTTTAAAGTTGTTATTAAGGATTTTATTCTCAATTTATGGACATATTTTAACTAAATTTACAATTTTTCATTGAAACAGAAAATTTCTAAAAAGTTTATGCTGCTTAAGTAAACAGCTGATCACTCAAAAGCCAATAGAGAGGCTTGTGGTGGGTATGAGCAGGTTGCCACATATAAAAATAAGGGCAAGAACAAGTATTAATTAAAAATAAGGTGAATGGATCACATGTCAAGATGGAAAGATACCAAACTGTGTATGTGCTTCAGTATCACATTTGTGATTTCAAGAGAAATTGAAGAAGATTCCTAGTACATGGATCTCTTAAAGCAAACTTATTGGAAGTCATAAACAAGAGTCACGTGTGCTGGGTTGTGAGGTATATAATCAGAGGGAAAATCCCGGTTGAGATTACAGATCCATTTGAGTATTTGTGATTAAATATCATTGTTTTGATTCTCACTACCATCTTCCTATACTCCACCACTGATTTCACAGCATTGTAGTTGTAGGATTTACAAGGTAGATGCTTTCCTTTCTTTTGCAGGCCTGTTCCTTCACTCCCCTGCCATGCTTAGAGCACAGCTTCTCAAATTAAATAGTCCAAGTTACAGAGCTGACATTTGGACCAGTTTTCTATATAAGCTATCAGGTTACGTTGTGGACATGTAGTGGACATTTAGAAGACACAGCAGGCATTTTACTTTTTAATCTTTCAGTAATGTCATAGACTGTAATAAAGCTTTCACCAAAGCCTGCCAAGATCATTAGATGTTTGGCAGAAATTGAAAACTGTGATGGGCAAAATTAGTTCCGTGAAGAGTTGGATAGAAATAGAAATAGCTTTCATCTCTTACCGTGGGCCTTCTGGATTCTATCTGTGAAAATAGGATGATCTTACTTGTGGCAGAAAAATCAATCTCACCTTTTATTTAGGCCTAAGTTGCACTAAATTTTCTCTCAAAATAAGCATGTTCCCACTTGCTTAGAAGATGAAAGAAATAAGATAGATACCTAATAAAAATAAGTGTTGCGGTTTCAATGTCACTCTCCTTTTCAATTAAATCAGATGTTATTGTTTTTTTTTTAAGAAAACAATTTTTATTCATTGGTTTCCTGCTTAAATATCCCCTCGAAAGGGCTTTCAGTCACATCTTCTAAAGTTTTATGTGAATCTATCTTGAAGTCAGTAAACTCAAGTAATCCTTTCATCCATTCTGCTTTTGATTTTCAAAATCCCTGTTTTAAATTTCCTCTTCTTTCTGTTGTTGAATGCAATTCAAGAGGTCAATCAATGGAGACCTCTTGGTATTCTACGTGCTTGTCAATTCAACCACCTATATGCAAGGTGCTCTGCTCGGTGCTGGGAATACAAAGATAGATATGATGGATACTACCTTGAAGGAACTTATAAACTAGTGATGGGGAGTGTGGGGAGTGGGTGAAACATGAATATAAATAGCCACAATGCAAAGGAGAGTATTATGAATGCTGTAAAAGAGTTATAAACCAATATCTCTGAGAGAGTTGGGAAAGAAACATCATTTTTAGCTGGAAATACTGGGTGATCATGACAGATAATGATGAAGATAGCATCTCAGTTGGGCCTTTAAAGAAAAAAAATGAAGATATATGGATTCCAGTCTAAGCATATGAAACAGTATGAGCAGAGGTAGGGACAGAGGGGAGTCCTGGCAGGATAAGAATGAGAGATTGAGCTAGAAATGTAGGACCTGTTCTTTGAAGAGTGAGAGATGTTCTGTGGGGAGAGAGATCTGAGAGTTATTGGCTTAGAAGTAAAAAAAAAAATGAAGGCACTGGAGTAGATAAAATCTACAAAGGAGAGAGTGAATTGGGTCATCATGTAAGATAACGTAGAGAGAAAGGGGCTAAGGACAAATCCTGAGGAGGAATGGAAAAGGGAAATTGTGCACTCTTTGCTTAGCACAGTGATTGGCATGTAGTAGGCAATTAATAAATACAAGTTGACTGAATGCCTGACTTACTGAGGAAGGGAAGAGAAGAGAAGCCTGAAAAGGTGTGAGAAAATGAGTGGTCAGAGGAAGGAAAGAACCACTAAAATGCAGTTTTATGTAAGCTGAACTACATAGAAGTGGTCAGCAGTGTCAAATGCTACATGGAAGTCAAGTACAACAGGACAGGAAATAAAAGCCCCATATCAGGCAGGAGAATGGTCTTTAGTTATGCCATCAGATCAAGTTGTTTCAGTTCTGTGATGAGAACATAAATATTATTGGAAATGATTAGGTAGTAAGAAAGTTGAAGGAAAGGTCACAGAAGACTTTTTCCATAAACTTGAGAGTGGAGTAGAAATGAAAGATAGATAATAGGATACATAATAGATTGAAGTGATAGCAGTGTCAAATGAATATACATGTATAATACACACTTATATTTATATTTATTCACATTTTTATTTTTAAATAAATCATAATTAATATGATAGATAGGAAAATAGTCATGGATATCTGAGCACCATGTGAAGTCTAAGGAAAGAAGCCAGTTAAGAGGGAGAGTTTGAAGATTAATGAGAGAGAGAAAGAGAGAGAGAGAAGGAAGGAGGAAGAATGGGTGATAAAAATTTAGGAGTTTAAAAGGAAGGAGTTATAGAAGATTATATCAAATGACCTCAACTTTCCTAGTTCCCTAGTTCAGCAGGAAGTAAGGTCAAATCTTGAGAGTGAAACCTTTAATGCTACAATTATAAATCCCTCCCCCTCCCTGTCTCATGTGAGCTAGGCTAGTTTGATTTAAAAGGACTTACAACTATCTTAATGATCTAATTGGCTTAGAGAACTAAGGGTCAGGTTGCTGGTGTGGTTTCCTAGTCAACTGAGTATAAAAAAAGAAAACTCAAAAGGAGCATTCTAGTTTCTTCCAATGTTTGATCTTTAGACCACCATGGGCAACAGAGGCAGTGAACCTGAGCTCAGATGAATCAATATGATGTCTTCTCATGGTAAAGTAAACCCTTCCTTCATTAATGATCATATCTTATTTTTGCTTTAAATAATATTTTATTTTTCCTCAATTACATATCAAGAGAATTTTCAGCATTCATTTTTACAAGATTTTGAGTTCCAAAATTTTCTCCCTCCTTCTCTTCCCCTCTTCTGAAAATGGTAAGCAGTTTGATGTAGTTTATACATTTACTATCACGTAAAATGTATTTCCATATTCATCATAGTTGTGGAAGAAGAAACAGATCAAAAGGGGAAAAAACCACGAGAAAGAATAAAGTGAAAAAATATGCTTTAGTTTGAATTCAGAGTCTATCAGTTCTTTCTCTGGATATGGATAGTATTTTCCTTTGTGAGTCCTTTGTACTTTTCTTGGATCATTGCGTTGCTGAGAAGAGCTAAGTGTTTGGTCATCACATGATGTTGTTGATACTCTGTACAATGTTTTCCCAGTTCAGTGCATTTCATTTTGTATCAGTTTGTACAACTCTTTCCAGGTTTTTTCTGAATGTTGCCTGTTCATCATTTCTTATTATGCAATAGTAGTCCATTACATTCACATATCATAGCTTGTTAAATCATTCCCCAATTGATGGGCATACTCACAGTTTCCAATATTTTGTCACCACAAAAAGGGCATATAAATACTTTTGCACATGTAATACTTATTACATATAAATACTTTTGCACATGTAATACTTATTACATATAAATACTTTTGCACCTTTTCCCTTTTTATGATTTTGGGATACAGACCTAGTAGTGGTATTGCTGGATCAAAGGGTGTACATAGTTTGGGTGCCCAATGACCATATCTTTTTTGAGTGTTTCATTTCATTTCAGTATCAAATCCTGGGATTTGATAACAGATCAGTCTGGACATCCCATGCTTACAACACCTTCCTAGGTAGAATCACCTTCCTGACTTCCTGGGATTTTGCTCTCTCATGTTCCCTCCTTAGATGGATTAAAATATCACTGTGTTAAAATTCATTTCTTCACAGTTGCGCTTTCTTTACATTCTAAGTTACTTACAAGAAAAATGAGTTGATGCTGTTACATTAACAGGAGAAATCTAAAGGAACGTCTCAAATAAGGAGCACCATATAATGGCACTATAGAAACAATACTCTTGCTGTTGTTTTCTAAACAAAGGTGACTCTGATAATGGCGAGTCCTGATGATACAATGATGATGATGGTGGGCAGATGCAATTGAAAAGATATTTGGGGGGACAGAGAGGGACAAAAGGCACCCTTCAAATTCAATCTACTTATAATGGCTATTCTTGTATTGTAGATACTTAAACCACTGCTTTATTGATAAGGTCTTGAAGGAAGTAATGATTTAAACTGGCAATGAAGCAATTTCCATAGTGGTGCATTTGTATGTCTCTCGGGATCTTCACTTTCTAAGCTATTAGAAGATAAGTGGAAGATGGAGTTAAATGTTGTTTCTATTTCAACGTTCTTGTGCCATGATTGCTCGAATCTTCTAGTCCCTATTTTCCAGCAAGTGAGAATATTGGCCCTCATATTTTTAGTGTAAGGAATAGACAGTTGTGTTTTTAGCCTAGCATTTTTTTCCTCATTGATAATTTTTTCCTCTATTAGAGGAGATACATATGAACAACTGGAAAAAAAACCCAAAATAATTATAAAAATCTTTGTCTGTTATCTTTTCAGATGAATACATAGTCCTTTCCTTTAAAATGTGATAGGATAATGATGATGTAATTCTAGAATTAGGAATCCAATCATTTCCTTGGATAAAAATTTCACATTAGGTTAAACATTTTCCAGATTTAAAGATATTAATTACTTATGAAGTCAATAGAGCACTTAAACATTCAAACATCTTTTATCGATGGTTCATCTTTAGTTCGTTGTTATTTCACTCCTAATCAATGAACACCTCCCCTTGTGAGAAAGAAAAACAATTAAATAAGAACCACTGACACATGAGTACAATCTTTTTTTTCTAATTATCCTTCACCTGACTGAACTAAGAGGCGAGAAATCTTTCATTATTTCTTCAAAATTTTCACTGTTTTTGTTACTATTCAGAGTTCAATTCACTTTGAGTGCTATTTGCAGTTTTTTCATTGTTGTAATGCTTATGACTATCGTTTCCTTGGTTCTCTTTATTACACTCTGTATCATGTATAAACATCTCTCCAAGATTTGCAGAGTTCTTCATCTTCATCATTTCTTACTGTATGGCAATATTCTACAATTTAATATACCATAGTTTTGTTTTCCGTCTTTCTTTAATCAATGTGCATGCATATAATTTTCATTTTGGAGCTTACTAAACTACACGTGAGAATCCCTGCTGAGCCTCAAATTTGCTTAGAAAAATGTATGTTAACATTATATTCTATTTTATTTACTTTGTTAAATATTCTCTAGTTATATTTTAATCTTGTTGCTCAGGACTTGAGAGTGTTGCAGGACTCATTTGACACTTCCCTATTAAGATCAGTGTTTCTATTTCTTACTTTCCTTTTTTGAGGGAGGAAGGTAAGGCAATCGAGGTTAAGTGGCTTGTCCAAAGTCACACAGGTAGCAGTGTGTCAAGTGTCTGAGGCTGGATTCGAACTCAGGTCCTCCTGACTCTCGGGCCAGTGCTCTACTCACTGCACCACCTAGCTGCCCCTATTTTTTTACTTTCTTGAGAGGTAAGTGCCTAGTGTGGGATCATTAGGTCAAAAGTATTGAGAATTAGATGACTTTTCTTGCATAAAAATTGAAAATTTGGAATGGTTGGACCAATTGAAAGCCCAAACAACAAAGCATAATTCCTATACTCATTTTCCCACTGATGTTTCTCATCTTTGTCAGTTTGCAAGAAATAAAGCACACTTCAGAGTGGTTTAAATTCCATTTTGCTTACTATTCGTGATTTATTTTTTTTTCATGTGGCCATTTACATTTTTCTAATTTTCTTTAAAACCTTCATAACCACTGACCACTCTTCTACTGGAAATGTCTGACATTATACCAATTATAAAGAAGCACTAAGTATCTACTTTTTTCCCTTGAAAAGAGTCTCATGTTTTCCTTCATCCATTCAAATCCATCTAGCTAGAATTAGGTTTTGCGTTCATTGTATCATTCAGTTAAAATCTCTAAGGATTTCATTAAAGCTTTTTATTTGTGGAGTAATCAGTCTCCTAGTGACCAGAGATGTAAAGATATAACCCTAAACAATTCCTGCCCTCTTGGAGCATAACGCCTGAGAGGGAAATTAGATAAACTACTTCCATTATGAGAACCATACTCATAGTATGGAAGACCTGGAAGAGATCTTAAGGACTATCTAATTTAACACCTCCATTTTACAGCTGATGAGGGTAAAGACCAGAGATATCAAATGATTTGTTCAAGGTCACACAGGTAGTAATTGGTGGAGTCCAGCTATGGGCCCAGCTGATTTGATTCCAAGTTCAGTGTATCCCATATATTCTTTTTTGTCTGCATAAATGTTTTATCTCCCCCATTAGAGTCATAAGTTCATACTGAAAGGGGCATTGTTTTCTTATCATTAATTGTTATTTTAGAATTGGATTGCTTATAAACATTTCAAAAAGTCAATTGGATCATGGCTATAGCTTACCAATATCCTATTCAAAGCATAGAGCCTAGAAGTGAACACTGTATTCCACATAAGATCTGACAAGGGCAGAACTCAATGGGAATATCATTTTCCCATTCCTGGAAGCTTCAGCATTTGCTTTTCTGAATGCTGCATCACACTGCTGACTCAAACTGAGCTTATGGTTCACTAAAATCTACAGCTATTTTTCCAGATTAATCACTGTCTAACTATATCTTCCCAATATTATACTTGAGAAGATGGTTTTTCTCTATTGAAATGCAAGACTTTAATATGTTCTGATTGAATTTTATCTTGGAAGATCCAGCCCAGCGCTCTAACACATTAAGATTCTTTTGGATAATTACTTTGTAATCCTCTATGTTAACTACTCCTCCCAAATTTGTGTAATTTTCAAATATGTTCAATATGCCATCTATGTCTTTTTTCTAGTCATTGATAATAATGTTAAAGGTACACAGATGCTTGTGGTACTCCATGGGAGACTTCTTCCTACATTAGCATTTAACCATTAACAAGCCTTCTTTTAGTCTATCTATACAACCAGTTCTGAATGCATCTAATTGTATTGTTACCTATTATACATGTATTTACCTTTTCAGCAATTCTAGTATGACATATTTTAACCAAAGCTTTGCTAAAGTCTAGGTTAACTATATCTACAGATTTCCCCTCATTTCTTAGTTCTTTCAGGTTCTTCAATGGGAGGAAGTTATAGGAGATGTATAAGAAGAAGAACTTGAGGCAAATAAGGAGAAGGAAATCATATAAGGGACTTAGAGAGTTTGATACTAGTGAATTTGATTAGAGATTGAATTGATGCAGGAGTGATTTTGCAATGTTTTGGAGAACTTAAAAAAGAACAATCTCTCTAGCCAGATTCTTATTTCTGAGCAGAGAGAAGCGATATCAAGGATAATTAAGGAGGATATAAATGGAGTAACAAAAATAAGGAAGGGCTATAGAATTGAACCTGAAAAGACAGATTCAAGAAGAGGGAGAAGATAGTTGTCAAGACTATTTAATCAAGAAAAGGTAAGTGGTCTAATAGAGGTTTAAATAAATTGATACAGTGAATTGGTGGATAGAGAAAATTGATTTAGAAGTTTTAGCCTTTAAAATGAGTAATTGTCTATAAAAAGCTGAACCATATGCTTAGTATTGAGGTCTGCACATTATTGAAACATTATTGAAAGAAGGTTGAAAAGCAGCTATTAGAGAGAGGAAGGAAAATTGTGCAGTAACTTTTGTTGAATGTGCCAGGTTTGTATTTCTGCTACAGTGGAGTAGATTTTTCTTTGTTCCAAGGGTAGCCTGATTTCCTCTCTGGAGGAAAAGATAAAGAGAAGAGAAGAACATTTCCTTACATCCCAGGTTGTCAGTGAGCATAAAGAATTCTTAAAGGAAACAGAAGAAAAGCTTCAATAGGAGGAAAGCATGTTTTGAGATAGAGGGGAAGAGTCTTTACCCTTGTCAGATGTCAGGATAATAGAGAATTGAATGATGGTACATAAAAAATGGAAGGGAGAGGATATCTGCACAAATGAAGTGTTAAATACATTAAGGCTCTTCCTAAAGAGGAAACAGCTAGATGTTCTGATAATGAAGAAGTTTCTTGTCTACTTAAGAATGATATAGAAGAGCCTCAAGAGCTAGGAGGTAAGAGAATGTCCAATAAGGGACAATGGAAAAAAAGAAAAATTCTAATAGTTGAGGATTCCCTGACTCAGGGGCAATGAGGTAATGTTTTTTTGTTAAACTGATAAACAATTTTTTAAAATATCTGTTATCTTTTTGTTGCATGTATCCAAAACATAACAGAGATATGTACTTAAGTCTTAGGAAAATGTATGATAACTATCTATTACTTATGTGAAAAGAAAAGATCATTCCAAAAGGAATCTAGACAGATTCAGTAGATGTCTGGATAATTAAAATTCTATATCACTGCTATATCATGCCTCTATATCAGACTTGTGATCTGCCTCCAAAACTTTTTTCTCTTCTGTCCAAGTGGTCTATACACACATGCACATATATACTTACAGACACACACACACACACACACACACACACACACACACACCCCCAGAGTCACTTCTGCACTTTTGCTTTTCCGGTCTTTGACCTTCACCCAATCTCTCTACCACGCTTCCCCATTCAGTTTCCAAAGTTATTTTACCTTACTTTATCTTCTTAATATGCAATGCTAACCTACCACACTTCTTCTTCTTCTTCTTCTTCTTCTTCTTCTTCTTCTTCTTCTTTTTCTTATTTTTTCTCTCTTTCTCTCTCTCTCTCCTCTCTTCTCTCTCTCTCCCCCCCTCCCTCCTTCCCTCTCCACCCCCTCTCTTTCTCTCTCTCAGAAATAATTTCATAATTTACCTCAGCACAATAATTTCATGATTTACCTCAGTGATGATATATCCTTCAAAAAGCTGAGGAACCAACAGTAGAAATTATAGTCTGGTTCTGATTCTCATCAGTGGAGAAGAACTGTTTTCTGGAACTGTTGGGGGTAAAGTGGCCATTCTGTCCTTGAATTTATGAAATAAATTAAGAGAAAATCTAGGCACAGTTTGACATATCCCCTATGTTTTAGAAGAGCACATTTCAATGAGTGGAAAGGATAGATGAGTAGGATCCAATGCTTTAGGAAACATTAGCTCAGGGAAGCAATTTGGATGAGGTGAAAAACAGGATTCATTTGAAGGGAGGGATGTGTATGTACAGGGAACTCCCCAGAAAATTTAAAAAGAAATTTACAGAAGATGGAAACAAGATTAGGTAATGAGCAATTAATGTAATAATGTGGTATGGACTTGTAAAGATAGCACATAATATGTGAAATACTGAACCTTTAAATGAGCTAAGATTGAAAGAGGAAAGCTAAAGAAAACAATGGGGTAGATGGCACTTCTGGCAAGAATCCATCACCCTTATTCTCAATCATTGATCATGCTGGAGACAGACTCAAATATGGGTGAGTGTAAGTGAGTGACCTTGAGGAACAAATTAATCAACTTCCATTACACTAAACTCCAGGGTGCTCCAAATATAAATTCAAAACTTAAAAGGTAAAACATTACCTGGGGAAATTTTTGCAGCAAATTTTACTGATAAAAGTCTTATTTCCAAGATAAAGAAAATTCGAAAAAAAAAACCTTTTCATAGGGAAATAATTCAAGTTTATATTAATAATAAGGATTCCCCAATTGATCAATGGTTTAATAATATGAATGACTATGTCTTTAGGAAAGAAATCCAAGCTATCAATAGCTATACAAAAATACTATAAATCATTACTAACTGGAGCAGCTGAAGCAAATATAAGATTTGAACTCATACCTCTCAAATTGGTAAATATTTTTAAAAGGAAATATGAGAAATGTTGGAGGAGTAGTAGGGCAACTGCTGCACTATTTCTGGATCTATGTGTTAGTGTGACCATAGTGGAAAACAATTTTGAATCATATACAAAATTATACTATGCTTTACATCAGTTTAGACTACTGCAAGGTCTATACCCCAAAGGTATAAAAAACAGAAAAAAATATGCATGGTAGCTCCTTATGTGGTGATAAAAATTCAGTATATGAATATGGTAAGATACTATTGAGTATAAGAAATGAGGAAATTTATGCTTTCAAAGAAACAGAGAGACTTATTTGAACTGATACAGAGTGAACTAGATAAAACTATAAATGTTATAGTATCAATAGTATTTTTTTAAAAAATAATTTTTAAGACTTGTATAAACTGATGTACAAAATGAGTAGAATCAGAAAAGTAACTTATGATAACAAGACTGGGGTAAAATAAGCAACTTTAAAAGCTGTAAGAAGTATGAGCAATGCAATGACCATACGTGATTCTAGAATACTTATAATAAAGCGTATTATTCACATGCTACTGGAGAGGTGATGCATTAAGGGTACAAAATGAGACAAATATTTATGATGATTATTAAAGTTGTGATAACTAAGAAAATTTAAAAAATGTGAATTCATACTCAATACTTTATTAAAGGGTCCAAGACAGGGAGCTAAGAATCAAAGTAGCTCCTAATAATCTCTAATTTTGGTTTAATTATAATGAATGATGACAGCAATGATAATTCTGTCTTTTCTAGGGTGACATCAATTTTTTTTGCTAACTAGCCCCACAAGAGTTAGGAAAGAATACTTTTTAAATCTTATCATAACATATCTGAGCCCACCTTCCTGCAGGAAGATATGAGTTGTACAACAGCCATCCCACACCAAATAGCCAGCCAAACCAAAGAGATGACAGTTCTTCTGATTCTAATTCATTGCCTCTATTTAGAGAGTAATAAATAGTGTAGTTCATTAAGATGAAATTATGGTCAGTTTCATGCTTCCTATGCCTCAATTCTCTCCCAAAAGAATTCAAGGATTCCTCCCTGTTGATTTTGGGCCCATGACTTAATTAGAATCACAGAATCCACTATTCCCATTTTTAGTCCTTTCTTCATCTTAAAAATTTGTTATCATCTCCAGTTTACAGGTAAGGAAACTGAGGCAAAGAGAGGATAAGTGACTAGCCCAGGGCCACACAGTGATCAAGTATCTGAGGCAGGATTCAAACTCCACTCATCCTGACTCCATGTCCTGCACACTACCCAGCCTATAAGACTTCACCTCTATCTCTGGATATGAAGGGGGTTACTTTTTTACCAACAATCCAATTAACTTATTTCCCCTAGCCCAGACAAACACTCTAGAAGTCTTTGCCGAGATGCCAGCTGTAGCCTGTGAGTTTAAGTTAAGGCCACAAATCTTACAAACCATCCAAAAGTCTTGAGGTCATTCGTTTTTACTTAAAAGTTTCCAGTATCAGAACTTCCTAACTTTTGATAGACTCTAAATCCTGTAACTTTTTGCTCAACCACACATCCCTCTTCTTTTCTGAATTCCTAAAAACACTGTATTTTGAGTCAGAAGACCTACAATTTAATTGTGGTTGCACTGTTTGGTAGCTGTGTGACCTTGAGCAACTTACATCCCCTCTCTGAGCTAGTTTCCTTATCTGTAAAATGAGAGGGTTGGATTAGCTGGTATTTGATATCTCTCTCTCATTCACAGAGTAAATAAAAAAGGAAGTGAACTTTTTTGAGGGGTATTTTTTCACATAAAGTCCGCAAACAGACAACTCTCATCAAGGATGTTATTATGCACACATTGCTTATCATTCTTTTAAATTTGTTATTATGAATTTAGTAGCAAAAATTTCAAAAGAAAAAGAGGCTTGTGTAAGAAACTGATCTATACCTATGTATGTATATATGTATCCTTATATATATATATATATGTATATATATATACAAATATACATACATAGCTAACAAAATTGCTTTATTGGTTCTTCCTTCTTTTTAAAATTTTCTCCTATACATTTCTGAATATGTCAATGACATATATTAGTAGGCATTTTTATCACTATTCTAACTCATCTTCCCCAACACTCAATCTCAAATAGCAACCTTCCACTATAACAAGTAAAATAAAGTCGAGCAAAACAAATCAATATATTGACCATATTTGAAATTTCATGTCTCATTCTGAGTGCCTAGTCCATCAGTTCTCTGCCAAGCCATTGGAATTATGCTTCATCATCAGTATTCTGACATCTAGACTAATCCCTGATTTGATCAGCATTCCAAGAAATGTTCCAACAGAATCCAACTCCCCTATGAAATACCCCAAGATTGAAGAGAACCAGACAAAACATAAATTTTAAAATGTTGGATAACTTTCCAAGTGGTCTTGTGGTTTCATGGTTTACTTTAAAGAACCATGGAGTCCAAGAACATCTGACACATCCATATTCCAACATAAGCACCAAAGTGTAGTCAAAAGTCAAATACAGATGTTTTTTAGATTTTCTGAATTTTTTAAACCATGACTCCACTCATTTCTTTAGAGAAAGTCATTGAAGATTGCCTGTAAACAACAAAGAATCATTGTTGTGTGCCTATGAAACCTGGATGGTATACCAGCACCAAGCCAGAAAACTGAATCACTTCCATTTGAATTGTCTTAGGAAGATTCTGATGATCACCTGGAAGGATAAGGTACCAGACCCTGAGGTCCTTTCTCAAGCTGAGCTTCCAAGTATTCAAACTCTATTGGAAAGAGCACAATTCTGATTGACTGGCCATGCTGTTCAAATACCAAATGTATGTTTGCCTAAAGATTGTTTTATGGAGAACTCACACAAGGCAAGTGCTCACATGAAGGTCAGAAGAAGCTGTACAAGGATGTTTTCAAGGTCTCTCTAAAGAACTTTGGAATCGATTGTGAGATATGGGAAACACTGGCATAGGACCACTTCACATTGCATGCCTGCATCAAAGAAGGTACCATGTTCTATGAGTGAAACAGAATTGCAGCAGCTCAAAAGAAACATGAAGTGCACAAATTTAGAGACATTCCATTTCAAATATTCATACAGTCTATTTGTGCCCAATTGGTGGTAGAATCTTCTGGACTTATATTGGTGTGATCAGCCATAGTTAGCCACAGTGTACATCAACCCCAATGTAGTGATATCATTTGATTATGAAGGACAACAATTGAAAAAAAAAGCAGTATAATTTAATTAGAATGAGTACACCCTCCACCCACACAAAAAGATTCAGTTCTTAAATTAGTAGACAGTTTCTGTGAGTTTCTGTAGACAAAAATTTTAAAAGTTAAAATGTTCTGGGAATTGACTTCTTTGAATGGATTCAGTCCTCGTGGTTTAGGCTTTAAATAAAAGGCACAAAGTCTGTCCCTAAAGCCACAGAGATTATATCTTCTCTCAGCTTCCTGGCTCAAACATTCTCTACTGATTGGTAATCCTATTGAAGGATATGAAGAGAGTAGTTATAGCTCAATGTTGTTCACTCATTTTAGTCATGTCTGATTCTTTGTGACCCCATTTAGGGTTTTCTTTGCAAAGACACTACAGTGATTTGCCATTTTCTTCTGCAGCTCCTTTTACAGATGACAAACCGAAGCAAACAGGATTAAGTGGCTTTCCCAGGATCACACAACTAGGAAGTGCCTGAGGCCAGATTTGAACTCAAGAACATGAGTCTTTCTGACTTCAGGCCTGGCACTATTCACAGCACCACCTAGCTGGCCTTATTTAAATAAGGGAGTCTTGCTTCCTTCTTACCCCTTGTCCCCAACCTCTCTTCATATAGGAACCTAAAGGCAGAATTATTCATTACATATAATTCTTGATCTAATTTTTTGCGCAGATTTATGAAAAGAATCACGGAAGATCACACTGGATGCCCTTGAAAGTTCTAAAAACACGTTCTAGATTGCTTCTTCTAGATAATTGTAACTTTTTGGCAGAGAGACATGCTCTTTTTATAAATTTCATTTCATTCTCAATCCACTGGTTGTAACCCTTTCCATAGGACATTTTCATGGATGTTATTAGAATAATATGCAAAATTGAGCAAGACCCTGAAATAGTGTCAAGCTAATCTGTACCTGAGCAAGCATCACCTTTCTAGCATCCCTCAAGTGGTACTTTACCTTTATTGGAATGTGAAGGACCTTTCACCATAATCTGAGGTAGCCTAACAATTTGGGACAGATCTAAATGTTAGAAAAATTTCCCTTGTAGCAGTCTAAAACCTGTTTCTCTGCAAATGCCATTCATGATTTCTAGTTTTGCACTTTGAGCCCAAGGAAAACAAATCTAACCCATTTTCTATATGATAATCCCTCAAATATTTAATACAATTATCCTGTTCTTTTTAAGTCTTTATTTTCTGTGCTAGATGTCCCTCATCTTTCAAAGTACGGTCACAAACCATTGTGGCTGCTCTTCTATGACTGAATACACTTTAAATGTGGTGCTCCAGACTGAACCCAGTAATCAAAATGTGATCTGACCAGGGAAGACTTCAAAGTGACTATTACCTTTTCATTATGGGTACTGCGTCTTTATAAATGCAGTCTAAGATTCCATTAAATTTCTTGGCTGCCATTTCACACTGCTGAATTTATTGCTCACTAAATTCCCTAGACCCTTTTCACATTAACTAATCTTGGTTCCTTCTTTCCTCTTGTCTCCAACCTCTATTCAAGTAGGCTGTTTTTTGAACCTAAGCATAGGATTTAATATTTATCTTTATTCAACTTAATCTCCTTAAATTCAGCCCTATGTACCATTCTGTCAAAATCCTTATGGAAACTGATTCTCGCACCCAATGCATTAATTATGCTTCCTAACTTCATGTCAGACATGCATTCATGCAAGTCACTAATAAAATGTTCTTTAAGATGGACCCTTAGCAGTAATCCAATCCAATCTGTTAATTTTCAGTGGTGAAGTGGATTGTTGTGGGCCAGGATCTTAGTGGAGTTATGACCACTTGAATTAACTCTCCTACCTCCACTTTACTAAGGAGTTAAACTCTGCAGAGCAGACCTTCAGGCACTTTATGTGAATGTTGCTTCCAGGAGGATTGATCTGGGACCCTACAGTGAGTTCTTTGGAACAAAAAGGCAAAAGGACTATATAGGACTTTAGTGCAGACTTCCCAAGACCCCATGTATAACTATTTCTACCCTAGCCCTGACATATCAGAGGAACAAAGCTTTCCTACCCCTACCTCTTTTTTGGTGTATTACAGAAGACTACATTTGGAGAATCTGGGTTAGGTTCTTAAGGCCTGTTCCTTATTATCAGAGTGGCCTTTTTGTGTGACTAAGTGGGTGGTCCAGTTATCCTCTCTGGGCTTTAGTTTCCTTATATGTAAAATGAGGGAGTTGCACTGGATGGCCTCTGAGGTCCCTTCCAGATGTTTGTCTATGATCAAATTATCACCCTGAGTTTTATGAGCAATATCAGTCTTTACCTGCTTACACAGAGGAAAGTCATGGGTCCTATACATAGATCTATTTTTTTTTACTTTGGTCAGAGAGAGCCATCTGGGAACTTCTACACCTGGACTCTTAACCCTCACCTGCATGCCAAAGGTGACATTATGTATGGTGATCACTGCAACTACACCTAGAAATGGTAGAAAAGGCCTTGGTCACCTAAGAATTCCCTCTGCTTTATACAAATATTGATTCCCTGGGGTTTTATCTGTATTTTTTATGTTTTCTACCATCATATTTGAATATCAATTTTAGGTACCAACCAGAGAAGTCCATGTACTATTATTCTAATCTCATATAATGTTAGGATCAGATGAAGAATGGGCCACAAGAGGATGTAGATGTGAGAGAGGTATATTTGTACCTCCTGCAAAAACATAGACTAGGATGGTCAGACAGAACAGCAAATGGCTGGGATGATGGTGATGGGACGCACCTGTACTTCTACCCATTGACTGAAAAAAGTAAAATAATGAAAAAGAAACCCCTATCACTTGGGATAAACCAATTAAGAGAGAATATAGTGTCAGTGAGAGACCAGTAGAGATTTAAAGGAGTTATGTGGTTGTGGTATCTGAAGCATACAGCTGAACAAGAACAGTAAAGCGTGCTAATACCTTTGGCCGTATCTGGTCTATAGCTGCCTCTTCAAATTGTTTAAAATGCACTGGCCCCAGTTACATGTATGTATTGTATAAAGTGAGCTGGGCCCAGATTCTCACTCTTAAAGAAGAGTGCAAAGCAAATGTGAGGATTTGTTTTATTTGACTATATTTATTACAAGGTTTTGGTTTGTATTTTTAGGGTAGTGATGGATAAGGGGAAAGAGATAGGGTAAGCAAAAAAAAAGATTATTGAGACATCTTTTTAAAGTGTGAAGAGAACATGGGGTAGACTGGAAAGAAACACAGAAAAGAAGGATAGTTTTGAAAGCTACAGGATGAATTTATTAAATACTTAAAAAAATAATAAGCAGGACATATTGAGATAAACAATTTCAAGGGCAAATTTGTTTTTCTGTTCCACTGGATGTGAAAATGCCCTGTTTTGGTGGGAAGGTGTTCATTAAGTTTAGAATAAAAATAAATTAAAAGAAAAAAAGACTGCCAGGCAGCAGGCTAAATCCAGTATATCCTGTTGGAATTCCCAAAATTTGCAAATCAGTGTGGCACAAATAAATAGCATTTTACTAAATGTGAAGGAAAATAACAACCAAGTGGCCAAGTTCAGATGAGAAATCTCTGGACAGCTCTTGACAAATACAGGGATATTTTCACAACTTCAGAGTTGATTTTCCCTAGACTAAGAAAGGGCCTCTAGCAAATTGTCATTCTATCCTGCCCTATCTGTTTAAATTTTGCTGTCCAAAGGACACTAACAGCCACAAATAGATGGTTGGCTATGTCTGTTCACACACACACACACACACACACACACACACACACACACACACACACATACCATTATTTCTGAGGCCTTGTAACCTTTCCTCAGTGTAATAGCATTTTAAAGGGCAACCCATACATGCCTCAAGCTTAACATAAAAGAAAGAAAAATTGGGATTTCAGGCTATTTTTGCTTTCTACCTGGAGAGTTGGTATTTGCATCTTTGCTGCTCTTGGTCACCTTGTCTTTTCATTCTGAACACATAGAGACTAATATCTGGATTCTAGAAACATCTGCCTAGACTGGCTTTTTTATTTTCCTCTCTGCCTATTTCTCAATTCTCTAAGAATTCAGAATTCTAACTTTTTCTCCTGCCTGATTCCTAATAGATTTTCCAGGCTCCCAGGCTATATACATCAACGATCCAGATTTCCCCAGTGCTTTATTCATTCTCTGAAGTGAGCTGGTTCCTCCAATGGAGCATAATGTACTCAGCCCTCTGGAATGCTACCAAGTCCATCTAGGCCAAACAGTAATGCACTAAGTGACCCCTTGGACAAGACCTGAGAGAGTCAGTGATCCTTCAGAATTCAACTATTAGAAGGAAATGGATTATATCCTAAACACATACCTATTTTAAAAGTTGTTGCTATCACTAACATTCCATTTGTGCTTTCATCTCACTGAACATCAGTTTGCCTCATTTTTTCCCATGTGATGGCTCAGTGATCAAATAAATAATGAATTAGAAATTTAAAGAAGGTGACTTTACATGCTGATTTCCATCATTTAGTCATTCTGTGATCAAGTATGAGGAATGAGTTTGTCTATGCATATATACTAATCATTTAAAAATATGTAATTTGGTTGGAATTCAGTAAAGCATTTACTAACCAGTTGGTGGTTATTCTTCCGTTTTTTCAGTCATGTCCAATCCTTTTGACTCCATTTGGGGTTTTCGTGGCAAAGACACTGGGGTGGTTTGCCATTTCCTTCTCCAGCTCATTTTACAGATGAGGAAACTGAGACAAAGATGATTAAGTGACTTGCTCAGGGTCACAGGTATTGGGACCTGATATGAAGATGAGTCTTCCTGAGTTCAGGTCTGGGTACTCTATCCACTTCACCACCTAATTGTCCAACCAGTTTTCAGCCTGCATTTTTTAAAAAACCATTGTTTGAATTTATGTGATTATTTTTATTAAACGTATGCATGAATAAAAACAATATTAAATGCTAACCAAAAACATAGAATAGTGCTAAGTTTTAGGAATGTATAGGAAAAAGTTGATATTCAAGGAAATCACATTCTTCTAAAGTTTCATTTCTCAACTAAAGAAAATTTATTTTTTTCCCTTCACCTAACTTTTAAGAAAAAGAAAACAAAACAAAGAAGAGTTAATACATAAAGGAGATTTCAGCTACAAGATAGATGGGAAAGGCTCCAAGATCATTAGGTTTCAGCAGCAAAGAAGATGATAATACGTCTTCTTTGGTGTGATGGTCATTTATAATATCATTTAATTCTGATGTTGGGCCATTTGACAACGCCAAGGACTTCGGTAATGGGTAATCTTTTCTTGTTCTTCACTAGCTGCAGTTGCAAGAGGCAGGGGCTGCAGCACTTGCCAAGTCATATCTCCCCAAGGTTTCCCTCCCTATATATCGTCTTCAGGATCAGAATGAAATCAGGGCTGGTAGGAGTGAGGATAGGCAATGCCTTTTCTGAAGACCTTGGGCTCACTGTCTCGTATGATGCAGTTAGTACTGTTAGCTTTGGGCATGGCTGCTCCCTTGTCCACAAGGGTTGCTCTCTGAGATTATTTTTAGTAGGGTGGGTCTGGAAGCAGATTCTGTGGGGATAAGGGATAAAGAGCACTTCTATTTCTGGTGCTCTTTGGCAGAGGGTCCATGAATATCCGTGAGAGGAAAGTGGTCCAGAAGTGCCAGCTGTTTGACACATTTGATATACCTCTCCCTTTCTCTTACATAGAATTTCTTATTATTTCAATTGGGCCAAAGTTTGTTTGATAAGTAGCAGTTGGTATAGATGGTGATGGGGACCCTTTTCAACAGAGGTCACTCCCCAATATAACAGCTTTCAGGACAGCTAGAAGCAGATTCTGTGGTTTGGGAGGGGAAGAGCACTGCTGTTTCAAAGTCAGGAACTGGTTTATAAGTCCCTGTATCTTTTTTTAACTTGCTTGTATAGCTAGAAAATGAGAATTAAAAATGGTAACCTGCCCCAGAAAAAATTTTGAGAAAAAATTGAATACAATTTAGTCTAATATTTTTACTGTCTGTGCTATTTGCCAGGTATTAGGTGCTGGGGATAAAAAGGAAAAATGAAGAACTGCTCCTGGCCTCAAGGAGGCTACGTTTTACTCAGAGTTGGGGCATACAACATACAAGCAAATACATACTGTTTCTCTTTGGAAAAGCAACCCTGAGGGTCTTCCCCTCCCAGCTTGCCTTTTTTTTCTTTTTTCTAATTAAAGGGGCCATCCCTTCACTCACTTCTTAAAGAGGTCTATTCACTGTATGGATGCTACCTCACTCTAAGTGAGTACATGAAAAGGCCTTAGCCTAAAAGGGCCAGGGTCTCTCATTGCATCCTGAGTCATCTCTAGTTATCTTGATGAATAACTGGTCATTGGATCCAGGTGGCTCTGCAGGAGAAAGTGAGGCTGGTGGCCTTGCACAGCCCACCCTCACTCAAATCAAAGTCAACCGCAAGTCATGTCACCATTTCCCTGATGTCATGGTCCTCTTTGAAAATGAAGGACGAACAGATACATACATGTTTATACACACGATTTGAGGAGGAAGAAATGCAACAATAACTAATGGCATGTGTGCAGTGCTTTAAGGTTTGCAAAGTAGGTTACATAAATTATTTCATTTGTTACTGAAAACACTGTTAGGGTTTTAATAACACTGTGGTTATTATTTCCATTATTTTAGAGATGAAGAATCTCATGCTTTAGGAGCTTCAGTAAATTGCTCATAGTCACTCAGCTCTTTTGTGACTGAGGCAGTTCTTCCTGACACAAAGTCCAACACTCTTATCCATTTCGCCATATTCCTTAATGCCTAACAACTAAAACAATCAAGAAAGACATCACATAGGAGATTTCATATGAGGTAATCCTTAGAGGAAACCAGGAATTCTAAAAGTCAGAAATAAGGAGAAAGTACATTTCGAGAATAGGGGATAGGCTTTGCAAAGGCATTAAGGCAAACATGGAGTGAGGATTTCTCAGAATAAGTGGGCCAGTTTGGCTAGAATATAGAACAACTAACATGGAGTAAAGGGATGGAAATCTTCGGGATTGTTTGTAGATATTTGCCTGCTTCTTGTCTCTATCATTAGAATGTGAGCTTCTTCAGGGCAGGGACTATCTTTTGCCCCTTTTTTATATCCCCAGCATTTAACACAGTGCCTGGCACATAGTAGACAACTAATTAATGTTTATTGATTGGATGGAACCATGGTGTAAAAGACTTTAAATACCAGGCTAAGAACTTTGTATTTGATCTTATATTCATTAACAAGTCATTAAAAGTTTTAATAAGGGCAGTTATATGCTCAGGAAGGTAATTTTGACAGTGGTAAGAAATATGGAATGGAGAAGGGGAAAGACTGGAAACTAGGAATTCAATTAGGAAATTAGAAATTCAGTGAATTATCAAAGGAAAACATATACCAAATCACTGATAGCAAGAGGCTGAAAAACCTCACACAATGCAAATTAGGAACTTAATGTTGGTGAGGTTGTCCTAAGACAAGCTAGGAGATGCAGTATTGGTGGATCAGTGAAGTCTAACATTGCTGGATATCAATTGAGAATGATGCAAAACAAGAAACGCTACTGTGCCAGCAATTTAGTCCCAGACTAAATTGACCCAGCAATCTCACTACTGGACATAGAATCCAAGGAAGTCAAAGACTGCCAAAAAAAAAAAAAAGATTTGGTACATGCCACATATACCAAAATATGGAGAGCTTCACTCTTGGAGCGAGCAAGGAACCAGAATCAAAGTAAATGCCCATTGTTTGGTGAATGGCCAAAAATAAAACAAAACAATGGCAACAAATGACGAATACGAGGGAATTTAGAGAAACGTGGCAAGTTTTTATGAACTTGGGCAGGGAAAAATAACTAGAAATAGAAATATGATATACACAATGATTGTAGTAATTAAAATAAAAAAATCACAAAGAGAAGCCAAACAGCAATTTAAAAAAATGAAACTAGAGAACAGATAATGAAATGTACTTACATTCTAACAGATGAGGCTACGAGGACAGAATACTGTTCATATTATTAGTTGTACCAGTATTTTTGCTTAACTGCTTTTATTTGCATCAAAGGAAGACTTAATGTGAGGAGTGGTAAATTGAGGAGATCTCTGTCCTAGATTTAAATCATCAATAAAACTTCTATTTTTAAGTCTTTCGGCTTAGAAAAACTTTAGGTTCTTTGGGTATAAAAGAGAATATCAGAGGTTGAGGGAGAGCTGAAATTTTATTTAATACTTTAGCAGATGTAGCCAGGTATCCACTTCTCCAGAGTTTTACATTGAAACAACGGTAATAAATTTTCCATTGAATTAAATAAACAAGTTTTTTTCCCTTTGATATCCTGGAGAATTTAGAAGTATTCTTCATGTCTCTTCACCTCTTTTAGAAAGGAGGTAAGCCTGCACTATGAACATGAATAGTGGATTTTTGTTTTGGCTCAGTTAAAATATAAACATGCCACAATGAATCTAAATGATTGCAAACATTCCCATGCACACTTACTTGATCCCTGGCTGTCCTTAGAACCTCCTTAATAACTTTTTATCCCTTATCACTTCTTAGCAACTTGACGGCTACAATCACGGTTTTTCTTTTTCTTTTTCTCTCACTAACCTATTAGCTTTCTTAGGAAATATCCTAAGATTATACTTTAAGCAGTAGAAGGGACCTTAGAGGTCATCCAGTCTAAGTTTGCCATTTTTAAAGATAAATTAAATGATGTCCAGAGATAGTATGACCTGCACAAAATCAAGCAATTAGTAAGTATCTGAGCTGAGTTTGACCTCAAGAAATCATGACCCCAAGTTCAGTGCTTTATCGGTTTTAGCCTCCGTAGCTACCACCAATTTATTTTATCTTTTCTTATTCAATTACCTTTTCCTTTTTTAATTCTATCCCTCCCTCACCGCTTGCTTGAGTTCTTCTAGTAAATCCTTTTCCTCCTCTAAGTTTGGGTTTTCCTGCAGAGAATTTTGACCTGAAGTTCATGAGTTTAAAATGTTTATTTTCAGAAAATTGTATTTCTATATAATTGATTTCCTTTGTAAACCATTGGGTTTTGTCTTACGTGTTTTAAAACATTATTCTGAGGATTCCATAGCCTTGACCAAATTACCAAAAGAATCTATGACACAAAAAAGCATGAAGGATCACTATTGACTGAGTCCATTTCTTTCTTTTCTCCTTCAGCTGGAAAAATTCTTAAACTTTTCCTGAAGTCTCCTAAATTTCTCCTCCCATTCTCTGTCTCTGGCTTCTCCAGAAATTCAAAGTCTTCCACATTATTTCAACAATTTCTTTCTCCTTATATAGCTCAAGCCTTGAAGTTTCTCCAACTCCTTCTGCTACATGGTCATCATAGGCCAGAACTAGAAAAGGGTTGTTTTTTTATTTCCTTTATTGATGATCTTCTGCCTTCCTTCAGTAGTTTCTTCTGTTTTATTTAGTATCACAATGGTTAACAAGTTCTTCCTTAATTCTAATTCATTTTTTCCTACTTTAATCTTGAGCCTTATTGTTTACCCCAGCAAAGAGGCACAGTTTAAAATCCATTACCGTAGCACCTTTCCTACAATGTATAAAGCTAATAATTACAAACACTCTGCCTTCCATTAAGTTCTTTTTAATCCCAACTCAGAAGCCTTCTTTTAAGTCCCTTTCATCATTATGAAGTCATTATCATAAAGTCTTACTCCATTAGCCTTACCAGTTTTCTCTATCTCTTTCTTGAAATATAATGACCAACAAAGGATATGAGCAGAGTTTTCAGATGAAGGAATCAAAGACATTTATAATCAAATAAAATGCTCTAAACCAGTATTGATTAGTGAAATGAAAATTAAAATAATACTTAGGTACTTCTCACACCTGTCTGATTGGCTAATATGACAGAAAAGAAAAATGATAAATGTCGGAGGGGATATGGGAAAATTGGGACACTAATGCATTGGTGGAACAGTTGTGAACTGATCCAGCCATTCTGGAGGGCAATTTGAAACTATCCCAAAAGGCCACCAAACTGCACGAACCCTTTGATCCAGCAATACCACTACTAGGTCTTTATCCCAAAGAGTAAGTAAAAGGGTAAAGGATCTATTTGTACAAAAATATGTATAGCAGCCCTTTTGTGGTGGCAAAGAACTAGAAATTGAGTAGAAGGAATACTATTGTGCTGTAAGAAATTATAAGCAGACAGATTTCAGAAAACCTGGAAAGACTTGGATGAATTAGTGCAAAGTGAAGTGAGCAGAACCAAGAGAACATTATGTACACTAACAGCAATATTCTATGATAATCAACTGTGGATGACATTTTTCAGCAATACAATGATTCAAGAAAATTCCAAAGGACACAACATTATCCACATTCAGAGATGGAATCTGAATGCAAATTAAATCACACTATTTTTCACTATATTTTTTTCAGGGTTTTTTTTCCTTTGGTATATTTCTTCTTTCACAACATGGTTAATATATTAATATGTTTTGCATGACTATGTGTATATATGCATATATGTGTACATACAGACATACACAGATATATATATATATATATATATATATATGTATGTAGGTAGGTAGGTAGGTAGGTATGTATATCCCTATATCAAATACTTTATTATCTTAGGGAGAGGGGAGGGGAGGGAGAAAGAGAAAATTTGGAACTCAAATTTTTTAAATGGCTGTTAAAAATTGTCTTTATGTGGAATTTGAAAAAATAAAATACTAGTATGTGTATGTGTGTATGTATACACCAAAACAAAATGGAATATCCTAGCAAAGGTTTGTGTAATATAAAGTATAATTACATTTTTATTATGTCTCCTCTCTCCTTCTCTCTCTCCCCATCTGTGTCTCTCTGTCTCTCCCCATCTGTGTCTCTCTCTGTCTCTCCCCTTCTCTGTCTCTCTTTCTCTCTCTCTCTCTCTCTCTCTCTCTCTCTCTCTCTCTCTCTCTCTGTCTCTCTCTCTCTCTTTCTCTCTCTCTCTCTCTCCCTTTTGTCCAGGCTTGTGATTCCATTTAATATCACAGAATTCCAGTACAAGAATTCTGTTCTCTGATACAGATTATTTTTTGGGGGGGTAGCTTATAGTCTCACATAGTTTCCTTGGGGTAATAAGAAGTTAAGTGTCTTCCACAGGATAATAGACAATTTGTGTCAGAAGCAGGATTTAAATTAATGTCTACCAGGCCACCTCTTTTTCTATTACAACAAGCTTCCTATCTTGTATACCATAGACGTTTAGATACATCGCTATATCATCATGTCATTAATTGACAGTACAATGTTTCCTATTTGTGCAGCGGCCATTGTTTAATTTATGATAGATTTATGTTCAGAGTATCACAGTCAAGACACATGGTATATAGCACAGTGGCTTGTTTATTGTAAGTATTCACTGAATATTTTGTGAACCAGCAATTAATGACCATTCTAATCTTTCCCATATGCGCATCCACCAATAGCAGGAATCAGGTGAGAGCCCATCTAGTTCAAATATGGTTTTGCATCTAATTCATCAATGTGCACTCATCTGAGAAATGTGTACATGCATGTAAGATTAAGAGGCCACTTATTCCTCTCATTAAAAAGACTGCCTTAGAAAGGTCTGGCTGGCAGCTGTTCCTTCTGAAAGAGCACCATCAATAATAGAGGACAGAGAATGTCCTTGGAGAAATTTTTGATCCTTAAGGCTCTCCAAACCTGAAGTAGCTCTTAGCTGGCCCATATGGAAATTCTGTTAAGTTGAAAAAACAAGAGGCTGCAGTGCAAGGATGCTAAGGCTTGTCTGAAGAATAATTTTTTTCCTTAAATAATTTTTCAAAGCAAAAGCAGTTGGGGTGTCAGTGTGTATATATACATGTATGTATACATATGCATATATTTATAGGTATGTGTGCATGGTATATGTGTGTATATATGTGTGCACATATATATACATACATATGCATACATATATGTATATGAAACAAGGCTGACACTCAGAGAAATTTCCCCCTCCATAAGCTTCCCCTGCAATAATCATTAATCATAGAAGGGCAATTTTCAAAGGGAAGTCACTGCTTTTAAAAAGACTCTCTGAGGTACTGTAGATCTCTCCCCCATACCCTCCTCCCCACCAAGGACATAGAATCTTGAATTTAACTTCCTGGAATCAAATGTAGAATGGAGAAAATAAATATCTATTGTCATCTCTTCCATATTGTTCTGCTCAGACCTAGCTGACTTTCAGTTGTCACTGTACTCAATCACTGGAAATCTCCAGGAGTGGCTCATTTTAATATGCATTTTTATTCATTTTGAGCACCTTTTAAAACAATTAATCACTACATCAATACATGAAAACAGTGGCTGAATCAGATACTATTACAAAATAATGTTCAGTAAAACATAATTTTAGCAAATTAGAAGTCATTTAATAAGAATGAAATTTTCTCAACTGTTACAAAAAATTTTCTTGGGTGTATTTTTGAGTGCAAAAACAAAAGACATGCATTTTTAAGATACAATTCTTAAAATTCTTTGTGGTAAAATGTCTCTGGAATAGGTGACCTTGTAGGTACATTTTTGAATAGAGAAATGTAATTATAATGTATACATCACAATTCTGTTTGACTACATGTAATTGTGTTCATTTTCTTTCTTGCACTCTCATATATTAACTCATAACTCTCTCAAGGAGACTGCCACTTATAACTGCCATCAAAAATGTGTTTTCAGCTAAGGTATATTGCCCTGTTTGGGCAAAGATTACCACAAAGTAACCAAAATGCACAAGTCTAATGACTCTTTTATATGATTAGCATTAAATATCTGAAAATAGTCTCACTCCACCTTGTGTCTTCTCTTCTTCAATATTCCATACTCCTTAGTCAGTTTGTGTAAGTCAAAATCTTGAGGCCCCTCATAGTCTTCCTTGAACTGTCCTGGATTCTCTGCACATTATCTATGTGCTTACTAAAATATGGTTCCCAGAACTGAACACGAGCCCCAGATGAAATAACTAGGACAAGCTACAGTGGAATTTCATTCTCCCTCCCTGGTCCAGAACACTATACCTCTCTTAATGCAGTCTAGGATGCCTACCTTCTACCTAATTTGGGCTGCCAAGACGCTCTGTTAATGCATAATAAAGTTATGGTATACTCTAAACCCATATCTTTTCAGTTCAATTGCTCTTTAGCTGCTTCTCACCCATGCTGCATGTCTGAAGTTTATTTTTTTAACTCAAGAGGAAGACTTTACATTGCTCCTGTTGAATTTTGTTATGGGAATGACCATAACCTTGTAGTGTTTTGAGGACTTTCACGGCTTGACTCTGATCTAACATGTTAATCAGCCCACAGTTTGAGGTCATTTGCAAATTCAATAAGCATCTCACTTGTGCCTTTATTCAAGCCATGCATAAAAAATACTAAACAGCACAGAACCAAGGTGGAGTCCTGGGGCAGTCCACTCTAGAATTTGGGTTGAGCAATGCAAACATCTCTCACTCTACCTAGTTGGTTGTTGTCCTTCATTGTTGAAGAGATTCAAATTACAGTGCATCTGACTGTGGTTGATCAGACCAATATCAGCTCACAATGCTCTACTACAGGTTGGGCATGAATAGTGCATGAGCACATTTGGGAAGATTCTCTAAATTTGCTCATCTCACATGTCTTTCGAATTACTTCCAATTCCGCTTTGCTTATAAAACAAAGCACCTTCTTTGGTGAGGGCCCTCCATGATGGACAGTCCTGTGCCAGTGTCTCACATGTCACACAACCAATTCCAAATAGACCTAATTAACTATTAATTTGTCTATCCATAGCCCAGAAGAATAGGATGAAATATTTTGTTAAATACTTCAATGAAACTTAAGTAAACTACATCTACAACAGTTCCCTAATGTGCCAATCTAGTAACCCCATCCAAAAGAAATGAGGTTTATTTGTCATGATCTGTTCTTGATAAACTCCTGTTAGCCTTTTTGGTTATTATTTTCCTTTTCCAGATACACACTAAAAATTCTTTATTAATACTGGCTTATACTTTGGTGGATTCCATAATCTTCCCTTTATTATAAATCAGTTCATTTATTCTTCTCTAGGCCTGCTTTTTTTAGTTTTTTTTTTTTTGCAGGGCAAATGGGGTTAGGTGACTTGCCCAAAGTCATACAGCTAGTATATGTGTCAAGTGTCTGTGGCTGAATTTGAACTCAGGTCCTCCTGACTCCATGGCCGGTACTCTACTCACTGTGCCACCTAGCTTCCCCTGAGGCAAACGTCTAGAACTGAGGACAATGCCAATTTATAATCCTGTTATGCTGAAAAAATTTCAATGCCATCTACAGAAAATATAGGCATTTGGAAGAGGGGCACATCGGAGAGGGAAAATAATGAGTTCAAACTTGGATATATAGTTCTAGGTGTCTTGGGGACAAATTGTTTGAAATATCCAAATGATGTTCAGGGGAGAGATTGGGTTGGACATAGATAGATAGATAGATAGATAGATAGATAGATAGATAGATAGATAGATAGATAGACAGATAGACAGATAGGTTGATGGATAGACATAGAGATATAGTGTATATATGGGTATATATGTGTATATAGGTGTATATGTATATACACAAAATACATAGATATACATTTAGACACATACATATATATCAAGAAAGCATACATACGCACATATATGCGTAGAGGCAATATTCTTATATGTATGGTAAGTATGCATTTCAAATATCAGGCCCAAGACTACTTTATCTCCCTCAGACCCATTTCATTCTTTGATGTGTAAGAATTGTTTTAAGTTGTGTGTGTGTGTGTGTGTGTGTGTGTGTGTGTGTGTGTGTGTGTGTGTGTAAAATCTTGGTAGACATAATGTAATACCTGAAAAGGGAGAAGAGAAGAGGACCTTGGACAGAAACTTGGGAATTACCCACACTAAGGAGAAGGATACAAATGTCTTCTTCAGTTCAGTTTTCTCTCTCACATTCTTGAAATTATTCTTTTAGGACGGCAGCATAATTTTGTATTCATTCTCCTACATGTGCCTACTTCCATTTGCTATACAATCTTTTTTTTTCTTGTTATTTATTTATTTACTATTTTTAGTTTTTAGCATTAATTTTCACAAGAGTTTGAATTCCAAATTTTCTCCCCATTTTACCCTCCCCCCACTCCAAGATAGCGTGTATTCTAATTGCCCCATCCCCCAGTCAATCCTCCCTTCTGTCACCCCACTCCCCCCATCCCTTTTTCCCTTACTTTCTTGTATGGCAAGATAGATTTTTATGCCCTATTGCCCATATACCTTACTTCCTAGTTGGCATGCAAAAACTTATTTTTGAACATCAGCTTTTAAAACTTTGATTTCCAAATTCTCTCCCCTCCCCACCCACCCTCTCTAAGAAGGCAAACAATTCAACATAGGCCACATGTGTATCATTATGTAAAACCCTTCCACAATACTCATGTTGTGAAAAACTATATTTTGCTCCTTCCTATCTTATCCCCCTTTATCTAGTTTTTTTTTTCCCTTGAACCTGTCCCTTTTCAAAAATGTTTGCTTTTGATTACCTCCTCCCCCTATCTGCCCTCCCTTCTATCATCCCCCCTTTTTATCCTCTTCCTCCTTCTTTCCTGTGGGGTAAGATACCCAATTGAGTGTGTATGGTATTCCCTCCTCAGGTCAAATCCATTGAGGGCAAGATTCACTCATTC